>CM031374.1:0-600000 GCA_018208015.1 Medicago ruthenica | reverse complement strand
AAGTTTGTTACCGTTTCTGTAATGGTTGAAAGTTTGATTACTCGTTGAATATCTTGATTAATCATTAAACATTCATCAAAGTAGTTTAATTTCTAAAGTATAGTAAATTTAGTTAGGGTTAGGGTTAGGAATTTAAGGGTTAGGGTAAGTGTTAGGAATTTTATTATTTCTAAAGTATAGTTAATATATGGGAATTAATCTAATTAATTTATTGAACTACAAATTAATATAATTAATATTTTTGATCGATTAGTTTGATTAGATTAATTAATTAATTAAGATACTTTGTCTACGGGGCTTAAATAATATATTTCTTGTAAAAAAATAAATTAATTTAGTTAACACAAAATTGCTTATTACTTAAACCAACCCAGTATGTAACCAAAAAAAAAAAAAAAACCCCGTATCACTTTTCCCTTCAGTTCCATGTTACGCTGCTTGCAATGGTTCAGATGCTCTCGCCTCTAACTCTCTCATTCACATCTTCATAGATCGCAATCGCAGATCGCAAAGAACTCCACGAATTCAACACCGCTTCGTTCTATTCTCTTATCTTTCTCGTCAGATCGCAGATCGCAACCTACGATCTCCATAACTGGTTTCCAGATCGCATAATTTTCAAGAGAAACGGGTAGGTGAGCTCTCTAGATTTCCAGATTTCTAGTTTATCAGATTTCAATTTCAATTTTAATATGTTGATATCATCACTATTCCTTCTTGATTTCCAGATTTTCAATATTTCGATTTCAATATTTTCGAAGTGAATAAACTTTCTCTCTTTCGCTAAAACAAAAGAACCACACAACCTCAACTCCTTTTTTTAAAAAAAAAATAGAACCACCACCACTGCCAGACTAATTGAGTTCTATTTTATTTTACTTTGTTTGATGTTCTGTTGTTTTAATTTGATTTTTGGAATTTATTATTTTTGAAGTGGAATTGTGTTGTGTTAATTTTTAGAATTATTTTTGAAGTGGAATTGTGTTGTGTTGTGTTATTTTGTTTCTATATCATTTGTATTCCTTCTTGATTTCCAGATTTTGAAGAGTATGTCATCCTCAGGCAGCACTGATTTTAGACCTAATTGGATTCGATACGCCAACAAGAATTGCTGGTGTCAAACTCCTGCAGCTATCAAGGTTTGCATGAGTGGTGAGAATCTGAATCGGTTGTATTATGAGTGTTGTAAATGCAAGTTCTGTTGTTGGTGCGAGCCTATCGATGGAGAACCAGAGATTGGAAAAAAAATTGGAACTGCAAAAAAGGGTTCAAATGTTACGCAGTTAACCATGGAAGAACAGATTGATACGTTGATCGTCGCATACGAGGGTATGATTGATGAATTGAAGAGAGATTTTGGATACAAGGTCGATGAAGTTAAAACGAAGAACATGGAAAAAATTTCAGAAGTGGGGAAAAAATATGAAGAAGAACTCTCCCAGGCTATGAGGACAAATGGTGATGAGATGTGTGCTTTGAAAGAAACTCATTCTTCTGAAATGGGTTTGTTGAAGGAAGAACTTCAAAAGGCAAGAAAGTCAATTTCGATGATCAATTACTTAGTGATTGCGATAATTATGTATGTTGTGTCCATTTCATTGAAAAAATTGAATTAGTAGTTCATGTTGTTCTTGTTCTAGGTTAAGATTATATGGTTCATGTTGTTCTTGTTCTAGGTTAAGATTAGGAGATGGTTCTGTTTCTGGTCAATTGATGTTAGTCTTGTGTTAATTAATGTAACTGTCATGTTAATTCGGTTCATTTTCTTTTATGGTTTCTGGTTCAAGTTTTAATTTTTCTGGTAACAAAATATTGCTAGTTGAATAATTGTTAATTGAGAACTTCAATTTAAAAATTGGTAAAAGGTACTGAAAAGAATTAACCAAAAAGCACTTTGTGGCAGGTTTGGCATGTTATGCAATGCAATGCAATGAATAGACCACACCTTGGTTTGACTGAAAAGCTGTTATGCCTACTACAACTAGCACCTGACTGCATTTATTAGAAGGAGGTTGACATTATATTGGTTTGGTAAGTGGTAGTTTGTATGTTTAATTTTGTATTTAATGTCCCAAATTGTGTATAAAATACAATGGTTCAGTTCATTCTCTAATCTAACTTGAATCCAAACTTAAAATTATAAAAAATGGGTTCAAATGAGAGAAAAAGCTATTGGTTCATTCCATCATCAAACCATCATAAAACTGTTATAGAAGAAGAAATTTGTCAATATACATTTAAATTGTTTGTAGATAGTATGGTTCAGTTTAAATTTCCAAGTGTGTCCATGGACCTTGCACTCTGCTTCAAATTGAGTATTAGCAGGTACTCTCATTTTAGTGTTTAATTTTTTGTTTTTGTTTTTCAGTGTTGTAAATTACTTTCTTTATGAGTTGTATTATTTAGTTTTGTTTAGAACTGATTTGTCCAATTATGTGCCATATGTTTAGTGGATTAACCTTTTAACCAGTATCATGCCATCCCTTTTATGTAAAAGTTGTTTTTGTTTTTTATTTAAATCAAGCTGTTTTGGTGATCTCACACACGTGACTGTCCCTATTCAGTCCAACATACTCCTTTTTTGTTAAACCAGGTTTCTTTTTTACATTTTAAATTCATTGAACCAATGAAAAATTGACACACATGTACTATATTATGTTAAAAAAGCTTTACTGTAGCTATCCTTTTTGTTTTATTAGGGTTTTTTCTTTTTCTCTAGCTTTTGAAACTGTTTGGACCAATCATGAATTGACAATGGCCTACTTTTTAACTGTTAAAGTTTTCTCTATAGTCTTTTCTTTGTACGAATGAATCTTTTTTTAAATCACTGCCAGAATTCAGAAACCTATTTTGACAAAAAATTGCAGGTTTTGTTTTATTTTAAATTTGGTGTGTAATGTGATTTAAAATTTAAAATTTATATTGGACCAATGAAAAATTGACACACTTGTACTAGATTAGCTTTTTAACAATAGACCATGCCTTTTTGTTTACAAATCTGTAACACCCATACTAACTTTAACTAGTATATTAGCATGTGCGTTAATCTGATATCGGATACATTAAAATTTTCAATAATAATATTACAAACAATACAACTGAATGAGTACAATTTGCTCGTTTACATAAATATCCAAATAACATAAAATACACTTTCATAAACAATTATAATATCTGTCAACCTCCTGAGCTTGCCTTGACGAGCATCTGCACTCCATCCAGCGTCTTCCTGAAGATCTTCATCTGAAAACCACATGGCAACCTGAAAACCTGCACCAGAAGGATAGGGATGAGACATAACGTCTCAGTGAGCTCCTACCCTACCTACTGTTGGCAACCACAGGGAACCTAGGGTCGCCGTGCCTACCTCGGCAATCTTGGGGGAAACTACGATCGCCAAGTCTTATCTTTACTTATTTCGCGATCAAGGGGAAACCTAAGATCGCGTCATGTCTTTATCTTTCTTATACTTGTCATTTACATAATCTATGCATTTCATACCCTATTCTTATCTTAGTCTTGTACATAGTGATCTTGGGGACATCCTATGATCACATCTCGTTCACTAGGAACTAAACATCATGTCTCGTATTACATATAAAATATACGTATTCGTTCATATTCGTATTCATCTTTTTCATATCATTAAGTTAGAAGTTAGCGTTGAACAAACAATCATTATCTTGGTTCATTTTACGGAGTGCATCCGGGTGGAGTAACCCCGAAGTACATCTCCCATCATACCGGTGAAATTCCTATCATATCAGGCTAACACCGGACTCCTCTTATCTTTGTGTAGGCAACCCTCTCGGTGAAGCCCCATCCGGCATAATCCGGAGCCTGCTGGACACAACTTGCATGTAGACAACCCTCTCGGAGAAGTCCCATCCGGCGAAACCCGGAGCCTGCTGGACATGCTTAAATCTTTTAACATACGTGTGGACAATCCTCTCGGAAGAGTCCCATCCGGCGAAACCCGGAGTCTGATGAACACGTTTAATATCGTCTTATAACTTACGTGTGGATAGCCCTTTCGGAGAAATCCCATCCGGCATAATCCGGAGTCTGATGAACACGTTATCATATTCTTATCATTAAATTCTTAACTTAAGTTCATATACATTTCTTATACGTTCATAATCTTGTGCATATCTAATGTATTCTGTAAAACTTAACCTACTAGAGGTTCTTAACTGTAAGTAAGTATCATTCTTGTGCTTAGTACACATAAGTACCATCTTAATTCTCTTTAACCTATAAAGGTTCTAAACTTAGCTAATGCTTCATTCTTAAGCTTGCACAAACCAAAAGGTGTGTATGAAAATGTTTAATGAGGAATAAACCTATTACTAACTCCTTTGCTTCTCTATATGTCTTAGGGGTTTATGTATTCATCTCCCAATGTGTACTCATTACCCATCTTACCTTAATTTTCGTGCCTATTGTTTGAGCTTAAACCTCTATTTTATCTTGCATGATAATTCCTGAAGAAGATGAAGTTATGGGTAGAGATTTGGAGTTGAAATGGAGGAAGTTGGAGAAACCCGTTTTTGGGACAAGGCTCTATTGAAATGGTCAGAACTCTCTCCATGTAACTCCGATTTCAATGGTTTTTGATGCTATGGAAAGCTAACAAAATTATCTACGTTTTGGTACCAATTTCGTGAAGTTTGGCCAAGTATTGAAGTCTGGGGACGGGTTTGAAGTCAGGGGTCCGAAACTGCAAATCTGCAGAAATTTGGAACAAGAAGCTGGGTACAGGGAAAATCGGAGCACGATTTTCTAGGATCGGAGCACGATTTTTGCCGAAAGTTTTTATGAAATCAGGGCATAAAATCGTAGCCCGATGCCCAGAAATCGTAGCACGATTTTGGCTTCAGCAGCACTCAAAAATTCACTTCCTAGACTAATCCAAACCCCTCCAATCATCAAAACAGCTTATGGGAATGGATTTCCAAGACATTTACTCAACATATAACATAATAATTCATATAATCACAAGCCAACAAAGGATTAAGGCATGAAACTAGCAATTTAACTCTTAATACTATAACTTCAAAGCTTAAACAAAGTGGGTTTCTAAACCCTCTAAGAGCTCACCTCAACCATGCTAGCTTCCTTTCCAAGCTTTCCCTTGTTTCCTTCTCCAACCTTAGCTTACTTCCTCATCATTCCTTGGTTTCCTTTCTTTCTTGTTTTTCTTTTGCTCCCCAACTACTCAAGAAACACCCAATTGTTCTTGCATAAGGGTTGAGAGGTGAAAGATTGAGTTTTGATGATTTAATGAAGAAAAGGGAGAGGGTGGCGTGAGAGAAGAGTGGAGAGAAGGAAGAGGAACAGATTTTTGGAGGAGTGAATGAAGAGAGAAGAATGAAATGAAGGAAATATCTTGTTCCCATTTTAAAACAATCCTCCTTTGCCAATTAATTACTAAAATGCCATTGCTTGCTCTATACTCTTTAAACATTGATAACAGTTACTTATCAGCGGGATATTACACTTACCATATAAATAAACCCATTAACTGGCAATTTACCAAATTGCCCTTTACATAAACATGTCTGACATATCGTCTCAATATTAACAAATATTCGAGTCTTAGGTGGGATGTTACAATCTACCCCCCTTAAAGAAATTTCGTCCTCGAAATTTAGAATCCACTATCCTATATGAATTACTCTCACATATTACTTCCTTCATTAGCCAAGACTCCAGTTCATCTTACTTATCGGAATCCCTTAGATTCCAATTCTATAAGTCGAATGTATCCGACAATCTTTTTGTTGACTGGAATACTTGATGTGCATCATACAATTCTTGCATAGTAGAATATGAGGTTATCTGAACCATTGCATCCAACTTGTTGACTATATCCTTGTTCATACACTTCTTGTAACCCAACTAGAGTTATCCAATTCTAACACTTGTGCTGAATTCTTATAACCTCGTCATAGTCCGCGTAATCTTACCTTGACGACATTGGTCGTTCTTATTATCCTCAACGATTCCATTGAATTCTTATATTCGATCTTTACCTTATGCAACGGCATCCTACTTTTGTGGTTTTACCATAATATACCATCCTTTAATGAGAGTAAAACTACCGCACTACCTCCATTATACAAATACAAGGAGGAGGCATCCTGGTGTATTACTTTCCATAATCTTAATCATTGCTTCCATCACGGAATTCCTCAGGGACTCGCGAAATCTTACTGATTACCCGCGTTCTATTTCGATAGATTCATGTCGTTACCTATCTCAATAACTTAGAAATCATTATTCATATTAGGAGTTTGCCAAGTTCCCATCATTCTTGTCACAACTTGTTCTCGTCTCCTTGTCGTAGCATAAATGTTTTCTACACCGATAATCCCAAACTTATAGAAGTTTAGTCCAGTGATGAGTGGCTTAAGTCGTCTCACAGATCATTGTATAATATATATCATAGCATATATCTTACATACATATGCGAGCATGTGTACACTTTACATTACCCCATCTTTGTCCGACTAACGGAACATCATTCTTAATCTTAACATATTTGTGACACTACCACATCAATTGGGGAAATCTTTTCTTACTCTTAACTTATTTCGTAACATCCGGGATTTGCCTTTCAACTGGCTTGCCAGGTTTGCCCCGCCAATGTTACTCATATTTATTCTTAAGTATACAACAACCTATAATGTAAATTTATGGTTACGATCACTAACTTATTTCTCGTCCAGGACGTCGAATTCAAGATCCTTATTTTCAACAGAAAACTCTATTTGATTGCTACCAAAATAGCACACTCAGTCTTTAATCCTTTAGTCATAACCTGACATTACGTAGCCCTTTACTGGTGAACATTAAGTTCGAGACTTCCGAAATCTTCGGTTAATATAGGTTAACATGACATGGTTACAGCATGGAATTAAACTCACTTGCCACGGCATTGTCGTATCTGGTGAAAGCCTCAAATTCAAATATTTCATTCCTCATGGATTTCGTGGTTTAAGGTATTTATCAACTTAACTTCCATAACTTTCCATTAGAACTCATGTTATATCCAATCGCTTATACTTACTACTATCCCGTATAATAGGAATTAAATACTTAACATCTTCTCATACTGTAAGCCTCAGCTTAGCGTTGTTCATTACATCATTCTTGGATTACCACTCCGCTGCGCCACTCTGATTTTTAACACTCGAGTTAGCATCGGAGGAAAACTTCACTATTGTCATATAAATTCCATCGACCTATCATTTTACTCTAACACTTGCTTCTGACGGTTCATACCTTTCATTTGAGTCTTGTTACTATTCTCTCTTTCTTTATCCATAATGATTTCATATCCATAATCTTCCCGGGACAACTTTGGTCTCCTTAGCTCTATCATGTCCCTTAAGTTACCCCTTGAGTTTCTACAGAACAATCCGTCCTGACATTTCCAAATTCTTACCAGTTCTCTAGAACGCCCCACTTAGGTTGCGTTTCTTCGAGTGCCCGATGAATCGATCTTAAACTTTTGCACATTATCATGATCTATTGGATTCCTCCAGTAACTCGTTATTGTATTCACAATTCAAGTCTATTCCTCATTACTGCCCTCGGAAACTTATCAACACGAGGTGATCTCTTTCTGTTCTATAAAATTTGTGGAAGGAACCTCTTCAATGGGGTGCATACAACTCCTTAGCATTTACCTCAATTCTAAAATTTCACGTTCAAGACGATCCGCCGTATATAAAATCCCAACATAATTTCTCGTCTGAAATCCCAATCATCTTTCAACACTGATTTACTATAACCTTGTGTTATCTCAAACTTACCTTCTTTAACCAATCAGAGAAATTCAATACTGTTCGTCTAATCAGAAGTGTTCAACTTAATTCGTCCATCAGCATAATAAATTCCAGCAACTTAGTATTTATTATCCAACCTTCATTAAGTAAAATTCCAGTCTAACTTATCTTACTTCTAATCTTCTTCCCATTAGGATACATCCAAAAATTGGATTCACGCTTTGACATGCACATATCTTATTATCATCACTTTTCATCCATCGTCTCTTCTTAATTCCCAAATCTAACATTTATGGTTCGGGAGGTGCGGCTGATCTGATGAGGTTAAATTTACTTGTGGTTCATGCTCGATAACCACACTTGAGTGGTTAGTTTCATCTGTCCAAATCACTCACGTAATCCATAATTAATTCTCTTAACTGTCCAGTAATTCATCACTTCATTTCTCTAGATTTGGTACTGCTATTCTTCAACTCTGTTCTCGGAATCGTTTCTTAATCCACACTTCACTTTAACTTCTCGAACTACGGTTTCGGTCAAGGTTCCACGTCATTCTCTAGAGCATTCCATGATTCCTTAATCCTCATGTCTTCCGCAGACGAGGCATCATCCAACGATGCGTCCAACTGGGTTGAGGCGCTTCACCTCACTGTTAAATATCCTTTATGTCTCTAAGACCTTGCCACTATCAGGCTTCGTCACTTTTCAGTTTGATGGCCACCATTTGGCATGAATACTTCTTCGCCAAATCCGTCTTAAAATTCTGTCTCCTTAATCTTCGCCATTCACACACTTCATTCCTCCTTGGTCACATTCAGCTCTCAGACATTTATCCTAACTGTCATATACTAGATTGAGTTGATCAGGCTCAACTAGATGTGACCTTTAGAACAATATCCGGAACCCAATGGTCCCACTACTTTTATTGAAACTTTAATGACCCAAGGCACGGTCTGAATCGACCTGCTCTGATACCAATTGTAACACCCATACTAACTTTAACTAGTATATTAGCATGTGCGTTAATCTGATATCGGATACATTAAAATTTTCAATAATAATATTACAAACAATACAACTGAATGAGTACAATTTGCTCGTTTACATAAATATCCAAATAACATAAAATACACTTTCATAAACAATTATAATATCTGTCAACCTCCTGAGCTTGCCTTGACGAGCATCTGCACTCCATCCAGCGTCTTCCTGAAGATCTTCATCTGAAAACCACATGGCAACCTGAAAACCTGCACCAGAAGGATAGGGATGAGACATAACGTCTCAGTGAGCTCCTACCCTACCTACTGTTGGCAACCACAGGGAACCTAGGGTCGCCGTGCCTACCTCGGCAATCTTGGGGGAAACTACGATCGCCAAGTCTTATCTTTACTTATTTCGCGATCAAGGGGAAACCTAAGATCGCGTCATGTCTTTATCTTTCTTATACTTGTCATTTACATAATCTATGCATTTCATACCCTATTCTTATCTTAGTCTTGTACATAGTGATCTTGGGGACATCCTATGATCACATCTCGTTCACTAGGAACTAAACATCATGTCTCGTATTACATATAAAATATACGTATTCGTTCATATTCGTATTCATCTTTTTCATATCATTAAGTTAGAAGTTAGCGTTGAACAAACAATCATTATCTTGGTTCATTTTACGGAGTGCATCCGGGTGGAGTAACCCCGAAGTACATCTCCCATCATACCGGTGAAATTCCTATCATATCAGGCTAACACCGGACTCCTCTTATCTTTGTGTAGGCAACCCTCTCGGTGAAGCCCCATCCGGCATAATCCGGAGCCTGCTGGACACAACTTGCATGTAGACAACCCTCTCGGAGAAGTCCCATCCGGCGAAACCCGGAGCCTGCTGGACATGCTTAAATCTTTTAACATACGTGTGGACAATCCTCTCGGAAGAGTCCCATCCGGCGAAACCCGGAGTCTGATGAACACGTTTAATATCGTCTTATAACTTACGTGTGGATAGCCCTTTCGGAGAAATCCCATCCGGCATAATCCGGAGTCTGATGAACACGTTATCATATTCTTATCATTAAATTCTTAACTTAAGTTCATATACATTTCTTATACGTTCATAATCTTGTGCATATCTAATGTATTCTGTAAAACTTAACCTACTAGAGGTTCTTAACTGTAAGTAAGTATCATTCTTGTGCTTAGTACACATAAGTACCATCTTAATTCTCTTTAACCTATAAAGGTTCTAAACTTAGCTAATGCTTCATTCTTAAGCTTGCACAAACCAAAAGGTGTGTATGAAAATGTTTAATGAGGAATAAACCTATTACTAACTCCTTTGCTTCTCTATATGTCTTAGGGGTTTATGTATTCATCTCCCAATGTGTACTCATTACCCATCTTACCTTAATTTTCGTGCCTATTGTTTGAGCTTAAACCTCTATTTTATCTTGCATGATAATTCCTGAAGAAGATGAAGTTATGGGTAGAGATTTGGAGTTGAAATGGAGGAAGTTGGAGAAACCCGTTTTTGGGACAAGGCTCTATTGAAATGGTCAGAACTCTCTCCATGTAACTCCGATTTCAATGGTTTTTGATGCTATGGAAAGCTAACAAAATTATCTACGTTTTGGTACCAATTTCGTGAAGTTTGGCCAAGTATTGAAGTCTGGGGACGGGTTTGAAGTCAGGGGTCCGAAACTGCAAATCTGCAGAAATTTGGAACAAGAAGCTGGGTACAGGGAAAATCGGAGCACGATTTTCTAGGATCGGAGCACGATTTTTGCCGAAAGTTTTTATGAAATCAGGGCATAAAATCGTAGCCCGATGCCCAGAAATCGTAGCACGATTTTGGCTTCAGCAGCACTCAAAAATTCACTTCCTAGACTAATCCAAACCCCTCCAATCATCAAAACAGCTTATGGGAATGGATTTCCAAGACATTTACTCAACATATAACATAATAATTCATATAATCACAAGCCAACAAAGGATTAAGGCATGAAACTAGCAATTTAACTCTTAATACTATAACTTCAAAGCTTAAACAAAGTGGGTTTCTAAACCCTCTAAGAGCTCACCTCAACCATGCTAGCTTCCTTTCCAAGCTTTCCCTTGTTTCCTTCTCCAACCTTAGCTTACTTCCTCATCATTCCTTGGTTTCCTTTCTTTCTTGTTTTTCTTTTGCTCCCCAACTACTCAAGAAACACCCAATTGTTCTTGCATAAGGGTTGAGAGGTGAAAGATTGAGTTTTGATGATTTAATGAAGAAAAGGGAGAGGGTGGCGTGAGAGAAGAGTGGAGAGAAGGAAGAGGAACAGATTTTTGGAGGAGTGAATGAAGAGAGAAGAATGAAATGAAGGAAATATCTTGTTCCCATTTTAAAACAATCCTCCTTTGCCAATTAATTACTAAAATGCCATTGCTTGCTCTATACTCTTTAAACATTGATAACAGTTACTTATCAGCGGGATATTACACTTACCATATAAATAAACCCATTAACTGGCAATTTACCAAATTGCCCTTTACATAAACATGTCTGACATATCGTCTCAATATTAACAAATATTCGAGTCTTAGGTGGGATGTTACAATCTACCCCCCTTAAAGAAATTTCGTCCTCGAAATTTAGAATCCACTATCCTATATGAATTACTCTCACATATTACTTCCTTCATTAGCCAAGACTCCAGTTCATCTTACTTATCGGAATCCCTTAGATTCCAATTCTATAAGTCGAATGTATCCGACAATCTTTTTGTTGACTGGAATACTTGATGTGCATCATACAATTCTTGCATAGTAGAATATGAGGTTATCTGAACCATTGCATCCAACTTGTTGACTATATCCTTGTTCATACACTTCTTGTAACCCAACTAGAGTTATCCAATTCTAACACTTGTGCTGAATTCTTATAACCTCGTCATAGTCCGCGTAATCTTACCTTGACGACATTGGTCGTTCTTATTATCCTCAACGATTCCATTGAATTCTTATATTCGATCTTTACCTTATGCAACGGCATCCTACTTTTGTGGTTTTACCATAATATACCATCCTTTAATGAGAGTAAAACTACCGCACTACCTCCATTATACAAATACAAGGAGGAGGCATCCTGGTGTATTACTTTCCATAATCTTAATCATTGCTTCCATCACGGAATTCCTCAGGGACTCGCGAAATCTTACTGATTACCCGCGTTCTATTTCGATAGATTCATGTCGTTACCTATCTCAATAACTTAGAAATCATTATTCATATTAGGAGTTTGCCAAGTTCCCATCATTCTTGTCACAACTTGTTCTCGTCTCCTTGTCGTAGCATAAATGTTTTCTACACCGATAATCCCAAACTTATAGAAGTTTAGTCCAGTGATGAGTGGCTTAAGTCGTCTCACAGATCATTGTATAATATATATCATAGCATATATCTTACATACATATGCGAGCATGTGTACACTTTACATTACCCCATCTTTGTCCGACTAACGGAACATCATTCTTAATCTTAACATATTTGTGACACTACCACATCAATTGGGGAAATCTTTTCTTACTCTTAACTTATTTCGTAACATCCGGGATTTGCCTTTCAACTGGCTTGCCAGGTTTGCCCCGCCAATGTTACTCATATTTATTCTTAAGTATACAACAACCTATAATGTAAATTTATGGTTACGATCACTAACTTATTTCTCGTCCAGGACGTCGAATTCAAGATCCTTATTTTCAACAGAAAACTCTATTTGATTGCTACCAAAATAGCACACTCAGTCTTTAATCCTTTAGTCATAACCTGACATTACGTAGCCCTTTACTGGTGAACATTAAGTTCGAGACTTCCGAAATCTTCGGTTAATATAGGTTAACATGACATGGTTACAGCATGGAATTAAAGGAAAAACCAATAAAAGAATGATAATGGAATAAAAGTTTTTCATTTAATGGTGGTTTTTACATGTTCAAGTTATTGATTGTAATGACATGTTTTTTAAAAAATGTTGATGCAGAAATATGACAATGGAAGTGGAAGATGCCATAAGTGGTTGTATGGCAAAAAATGGAACTGAAGCTACTCATAAAGAAATAACTCTAGAAGATGTGATGGAGGAAATTACTAGCTTGAAACTTATGGTCCTTGAAGTGAAGAAGAAACAAGAGACTCAAGAAAAGGTATTGATTTATTCCTTTGTGAAAATACAAACATTACACTTTATACATGCAAAACAGAAAAAATATAAACAGTCTAGTCCTACTTTAATGGTAGAAAAAATCTTAACAATAAAATTGTAATATTGAGATGGAATAGGTTAAATCTGTTTTGTAGGATTAATACCGAGTATGGTCCTTATTTAGTCTAAATCAGTAAATAATTTCCATTAATGTTTTTTGTTAAAACAGGGAATCACTACTGAATTTATGGGACTAAAGACATCCTTTGACTCGATACAAGAATCTATTGAGAATCTTGAAGTGGTGGCAAAATCCAGTGGGAATGCTTCATCTTCAAATCTGGATAAAGAAACATTTAAGGATCCACATATGCTTAGTGAACATGAACTTTTCATTAAGGATCTTGCTCAGATTGGTTCGAAACGCAAAGCTGATATTGATGTTGAAATTATTGGGGAAAAGGTTGCTACACTTGATGGGGATGAACAATTTTTTAATGATGGCAGCAGTAGCGTTTTGGGGGAAGTGGACTCAATAGAGGATCGTGCTGTTGATGTTAGTGTTAGCAAGATGAATATCCCAACATTGGTTGATAAGCCGTTCGTTCCTAATCATTGGATGAAGCCGGAAAGTGGCATCAACACCAAAAAAAGTGCCACACAATCATTTCTCATCAGTAACAGTGATTGCAAACGACACCCACATTTCAAGGTATTGTTTTAGTGAAAATATGGTTTGTTTTATATACAATGTTATTTACTAATATTGTTTCTAACTGAAACTGTTTTGCTTTAAAAATCAGCAAACAACACCATCTTTGGTAGTGGAAGGTGTATCGAAGAAATTATTTCCAACACCATCACCTAAACCAACTCAAGGACGGTCCTCTAAATCAAATGGGAAAGCAATTCAAACAAAAAAGAAGGAGGTGGCTAAGTTGGAAGAAGGAACCAAGAAAATACGTAGAAACACGGGGGAAGTTACACCAAAGGCAAAGGTACACTCGGGGGAAGTTACACCAAAAATGCTAAGTCCATATCGAGCAATGATTGCTAAAAGGGATGCACAAGTGTGTTCCTTCGTATTCCAAAAGTCTCTAGATGATAAGTTGAAGAATGAGGTGTAACACCCATAATAAGATTGCCTAGGATCTTATACGAGTATTAAAATTTCGTACTGGATACATTAATTTACAATATAAAAGTTCATATAAATATTACATCACATCGTAATATTGCATCCAAAGTTAATACAAATCTCTTGTTACATGTACATCAAGTACCACAACATATAATACATCCATATAATACAATCATCCGTAACAGATAACAACAGCACGATCAGTCCGTAGCCTTTTCCTTACCCTTGTTGCGTGCTGATTGCGATCCTGCCTGAGAACCTGCACCAGAAGGAATGGGATGAGACATAATGTCTCAGTGAGCTCTACCCAACCTACTGTTTGGCAACCACAGGGAACCTAGGGTCGCCATGCCTACCTTGGCAATTTAGGGGAATCTAGAATCGCCAAGTCTTTAAATCTATCCCCAAAGGATATGACTTCCTGTAACTTTAACTGTAATCCACCCGTATCTGTAAAACTTCCTGTAACTATAACTTTAACAACTTTAACTATAACTATAAATCATAAAACGAATAAAGTGTTTTATGTTAGCTGTTAGCGTTGAACAAACAATTATCTGGGTTCATTTTACGGAGGGCACCCGGGTGGAGCAACCCCGAGATACGTCTCCCTATAAACCGGTGAAATTCCTATCATATCAGGCTAACACCGGACTCCCTATAAAACGTGTGGACAACCCTTTCGGAGAAGTCCCATCCGGCGAATCCCGGAGTCTGATGAACACGCCACTATAAAACGTGCAAGCACGCCAATGCCTTTAATCTTTAATTCTTTAATTCTTTAACTATAACGTATGAACATGTAATCAGTCACTTTAATTCTATAACCATCCTATAATCTATAACCTGTAACCTATAATCTTGGCTTATCGTTCTCATAAGCCACCTATAATTGTTAGAGAACCAACCCTATAAGTCTGTCTGTAACTATGCTTGCCGAAGCATTCCTATTAACCTTATATTCATGCTATTAATGCTTTGCTAAATCCTCAATCACTTATTCCTTATGCATTATGTGTCCTTGGTTATGTCCACAATGGTGTTTTTCTTATTTAATAAAAAGGTTCTCTTTGAAAACAGTTACTAAAAAGCCTCGCCGAACACCTACACCGCACTCAGAACGAACCAGAACAGACATGTGCTGTCTGTCTGATTTCGCCTAGCTAAAGGTTGGCGAGATCACTGATTTCGCCTAGCGAAAGCTTGGCGAAAGCTAGGCGAAACAGGGCAGGGAAAATTGCTGAAAATCGCCGTTTTCTCGCCCCGAGGTCGCCTGGCGAAAATGACAGTTCAAAATCTGATAAAAGTGTGATTTTTCCACCATTTTGACACATTTAGACATACCCAAGCTCCATAACAGCATAAGGAACGATTTACAACTATAAATTGAATGATTAAAGTGTGATTGAACAAGGAATTAGCATGCACAAGTGATTAGGGTAAAAACTCTATAACTCTATAACTTTACCTATGATGCAAAACACATGAATTCCACTCTAGGAGGGTTCTAACAACCCAAGAGAGCTCACCTATTTTCTGGTTTGGTGTTGGCTAAGCTTCAAACCCTAAGATTCCACTTGTGAAATTCTCCTTCTCTTGATCTTTACCTAGCTTCTCTTGCTCCAAGTTTAACCAAGACTTTGATTGCTTAACATACAAGATTTATGGAAGAAGTTTGATGGATCAAAGGTGATGATGATGAGGAGGGCGAAAATGAGAGAAGAAGGGAGGATGGTTTTCAGATTTTTAAAGTGAAAGAATGAGTAGAAAACCTTGCCATTTTCATATTTATCCAAATACCAACTTCCCCAAAATTACAACTTCGCCACTCATCCTAATTACAATCTTGCCATAGCTTGCTCACGAAGTTTCTAACACGTTTAACTGATACTTCTAAGCGGGATATTACACTATACCCCCCTTAAAGAAATTTCGTCCTCGAAATTTAGAAATTACCTGTAAAAAGATGTGGATAACTCTCCTGCATCTCTGATTCCAATTCCCATGTAGCTTCGCCGTAGGGAGAACCTTTCCATATAACTTTAACAATTGGAATCTCTTTGTTCCTCAATGCCTTGACATTACGTTCAATTATCCGTTCCGGTTCGGGCCGAAAGGTCAAATCCGAACTTAAGTCGATGGTTTCCAACTCTACTGGTTGATAAGGGTCAGGAATGAACTTCCTCAACTGTGAAACATGGAAAACATCATGCAATCCTGACATCGCCGGTGGCAGAGCCAATTGGTAAGCTGCTGGTCCGACTCGTTTAAGTATCTCAAATGGCCCAATAAATCTTGGACTCAATTTCTTTGTCCTGAAAACACCTCGTAGTCCCAGCTTAGGGGTGACTTTCAAGAAAACATGATCTCCCACTTCGAACTCTAGAGGTCTTCGCCTCTTGTCTGCATAACTCTTCTGTCGACTCTGAGCAGTTCTGATCTTGTCCTGAATGGATTTAATCTTTAAAGTAGTCTCTTGAATAATCTCAGGTCCCAAAATACTCTTATCTCCAACCTCTGACCAACAAAGCGGTGTCCTACACCTCCTGCCATACAATGCCTCATAGGGGGCCATTCCAATACTAGAATGGTAACTGTTATTATAAGAAAATTCAATCAAAGGCAGGTGATTATTCCAATTTCCCCCATCCTCTAAAACGCATGCACGTAGCATATCCTCTAATGTCTGAATGGTCCTCTCAGATTGCCCATCTGTTTGAGGATGATGGGACGTACTCAACTTTAACCTTGTTCCCAAAGCCTTTTGAAAAGCTTTCCAAAAATGAGAAGTAAAGATAGGATCCCTATCTGACACAATGCTGGTTGGAACACCATGTAATTTCACAATCTCCGCTATGAACAATTCTGCATACTGAGCAGCTCTATACGTAGTCCTAACCGGTAAAAAGTGAGCAGACTTAGTTAACCGATCAACAACTACCCAAATCGAATCATGTCCACGTTGAGTCCGAGGTAACCCTGTCACAAAATCCATAGAGATTTCTTCCCATTTCCACTGAGGAATCTCCAATGGTACAAGCATCCCTGCAGGTCTCTGATGTTCTATCTTCACTTGTTGACACACAATACAACGTGAAACAAATTCTGCAATATCGGTCTTCATTCCCGGCCACCAATAATCTTTCTTTAAATCTTGGTACATTTTAGTGGTACCTGGGTGAATACTGAAACTACTCTTGTGTGCCTCTTCCAAAATCAACCTCTTTAAACTAGCATCATTAGGAACACAAACTCTATCTTCAAACAACAGAGTACCATCAGATGCCCTTGAAAATTCTGAATGTCCAATCCTCCTCTGAAGATCCATATCTGATTCCTGAGCTTGTGTGATTCTGGACCGCAAATCACAGGTAACATCTAATCTTTGCAACCAAGTGCCATTATCCATCTCAGTAACGCTGAGGTTAAGGTCTCTAAATTTCTCATACAACCCACAAGTGTGCATCAGCACTTCTGCTCTAATCAAAGATTTCCGGCTTAAGGCATCAGCAACAACATTCGCCTTCCCTGGGTGATACTTTAACTCAAAATCAAAATCCTTTAGGTATTCCATCCATCTCCTCTGTCTCATGTTCAGTTCCCGTTGATCGAACAAATACTTTAAACTCTTGTGGTCGCTGAACAAGTCAAATTGTGCTCCATATAAATGGTGTCTCCATACTTTCAGAGCAAAAACTATTGCTGCCAATTCAAGGTCATAGTGGGGTAATTCTCCTCGTGAGATTTAAGCTGTCGAGAAGCATAAGCTATAACATTACCTTCTTGCATGAGCACACTGCCTAGTCCCTTAGAGGACGCATCACAATAAACCACATATTTCTTTTCCGGGTCTGGTATTGCTAAAACTGGGGCCTTGGATAATTTCTTCCTCAAAGTCCGGAAACTCTTCTCACAATCTTCGTCCCAGACGAAAGGCACATCTTTCCTCGTGAGGCGTGTCAACGGTAAAGCAATCTGTGAAAATCTCATTATAAACCTTCGGTAGTAACCTGCTAAACCCAGGAAACTCCGAACCTCTGTAACATTCGTTGGTCTGGCCCAATTAAGGACAGCTTCGACTTTCGACGAGTCAACTGACACTCCTCCTTTAGAAATAACATGTCCCAAAAACTGGATTTCCGATAACCAAAATTCACATTTGCTGAATTTTGCATATAACTGATTTTCTCTGAGAATGTCCCAAACAATCCTTAGATGCTGCGCATGTTCCTGCGAGTCCTTTGAATAAATCAAGATATCATCAATAAAAATCACCACAAACTGATCCAGGTAGGGCTGAAAAATCCTATTCATGTAGTCCATAAACACTGCTGGAGCATTAGTCACTCCAAATGGCATAACCAAAAACTCATAATGTCCGTAACGTGTTCTGAACGCCGTCTTGGACACATCTGACGACTTGATACGAATCTGGTGGTACCCCGATCTGAGATCAATCTTTGAAAACACTGATGCTCCTTTGAGTTGATCCAAAAGATCATCAATCCTCGGTAATGGATACTTATTCTTTATTGTTACTTTATTCAACCGACGGTAGTCGATGCACAATCTCATACTACCATCCTTCTTCTTAACCAACAACACTGGTGTGCCCCAAGGTGACACAGTAGGCCTGATGAAATGTTTCTGAATTAAGTCTTCCAACTGAGACTTCAATTCCTTTAACTCTGATGGTGACATTCTGTAAGGCGCCACTGAAACTGGCTCAGATCCTGGAATGAGATCAATAGAAAACTCGACTTCCCGTTCAGGGGGTAAATTACTTATCTCTGAAGGAAAAACATCTAAATAATCACTGACAACCGGAATATCACTGGGACTCAGTTCTGACTCTGAAGTCACTGTAACCATTACATGGAAACCCCTATCCTGAGCACACATGAGCTGAGTAAGCTGATGAGTGCGGTTGATCAACTCTGATAAAGCCACACCTTCGGTCGTATCATCCGTAGGCATAAAGATACACTTTTCCGCACATCCGATGTACACATGATTAGCAGATAACCAATCCATTCCTAGGATCACATTAAGTTGTATCATAGGAAGACACACCAAGTCTATGTAGTATGTCTTACTAGATACTGTAATCGGGCAATTTTCACATATAAAATTAGCTACCACTCCGCCTTCAGTAGCGGTGGATACCGTCATAGGAGGTATCAACGGTGACAAAGATAACTGTAACGCTTCTACACACTTGTAAGTAATAAATGAACATGTAGCACCACAATCAAAAAGCACTTTAACTGGAGTTTGGCCTAAGTAACACATACCAGCAATTAAGTCTTCATTGGCCAAAGCCTTTTGGCCATCAAGAGAGTACACTCTACCCTTGCTTGTAGTAGTACCTTCAGCTCCACCTCTACCTTTCTTTTCTGGACAATTTGCCAAAATGTGCCCCGGCTGCCTACACCCGAAACACACTCCTGTTTGCCTCATGCACTGACCATAATGCGACTTCCCGCAATATTTACAAGTGACCACCGCCTGTGATGGAAATGACTGCTTACCCCTTTTTGGAGAACCTTTAGGCTTGTTCTCTTGATACCTATCTGGAAATTTACCTTTCCTCTTTTCATATGCTGCAGCTTTCTCTTTAGCGGTCTTAGCAAAACCCGCTTCCGCAACCAAACTATCATGAACCATCTCGTCATAACTGGTATTCCTTTGAAGGCTCACCGCTGTATCAATCTCACCTCTCAATCCACGCCTATACTGATTCATCTTCCAATTCTCATTAGCGGCATACTCGTTGTGAGAGGAGTAATACGACAATTCTTCAAACTTCTTTGTAAACTCGGTGACTGACATGCCACCTTGCTTCAACTCAAGAAATTCCTGTTCTTTCTTTACTTTGTAGGACATAGGGATATACTTCTCTAGCATAGCTTCCTTGAAGTTATCCCAGTTAATCTCAACATCATTTGCTAACATTCGGCGTTGAGCAGATTCCCACCAATCTTCTGCTGCGCCTCTGAACTGGTTGGTTGCCAACAACACTTTACTTTCCTCTGGGCAATCCACCATCCGGAATACTTTCTCGATCTGTTTCAACCATCTCTTGGCCTCTGGAGGCTCACCTTCCCCATTAAACTCAGGAGGGTGATTTCTGTTAAACTCCCGGTAGGACGGATTAGCCACTAATGGTGGTGGTGTTTGCTGTTGAGCACCTTGTCCATGGTGCATCATCCCCATCCATTCTTGTTGAGCCTGAGCCTGTTGTTGGGCTTGCTGCTGCATCATGAGCATCATCTGCTGATGCTGTAACGCAGCCTGAGCTCGCTGCTCTTGGTACTGTTGCTGCAACGCCTGCTGCTGTTGCATCATTTGAGCCCAAAATTGCATATTAGGGTCTCCACTGGCTTCCTCAGCATTAGCCTGATTCATTCTAGGCCTGCCAGGACCTCTTCTCCTCCCAGACATATTATCCTAACTGTCATACACAAGTCAAAGTGATCAGTTTCAACCGGATATAACATTTAGAATAATGTCCCGGATCCAAGAGATCCACAAACTTGAATTGTATTTTAAGACCCATGGCACGGTCTGAATCGACCTGCTCTGATACCAAATTGTAACACCCATAATAAGATTGCCTAGGATCTTATACGAGTATTAAAATTTTGTACTGGATACATTAATTTACAATATAAAAGTTCATATAAATATTACATCACATCGTAATATTGCATCCAAAGTTAATACAAATCTCTTGTTACATGTACATCAAGTACCACAACATATAATACATCCATATAATACAATCATCCGTAACAGATAACAACAGCACGATCAGTCCGTAGCCTTTTCCTTACCCTTGTTGCGTGTTGATTGCGATCCTGCCTGAGAACCTGCACCAGAAGGAATGGGATGAGACATAATGTCTCAGTGAGCTCTACCCAACCTACTGTTTGGCAACCACAGGGAACCTAGGGTTGCCATGCCTACCTTGGAAATTTAGGGGAATCTAGAATCGCCAAGTCTTTAAATCTATCCCCAAAGGATATGACTTCCTGTAACTTTAACTGTAATCCACCCGTATCTGTAAAACTTCCTGTAACTATAACTTTAACAACTTTAACTATAACTATAAATCATAAAACGAATAAAGTGTTTTATGTTAGCTGTTAGCGTTGAACAAACAATTATCTGGGTTCATTTTACGGAGGGCACCCGGGTGGAGCAACCCCGAGATACGTCTCCCTATAAACCGGTGAAATTCCTATCATATCAGGCTAACACCGGACTCCCTATAAAACGTGTGGACAACCCTTTCGGAGAAGTCCCATCCGGCGAATCCCGGAGTCTGATGAACACGCCACTATAAAACGTGCAAGCACGCCAATGCCTTTAATCTTTAATTCTTTAATTCTTTAACTATAACGTATGAACATGTAATCAGTCACTTTAATTCTATAACCATCCTATAATCTATAACCTGTAACCTATAATCTTGGCTTATCGTTCTCATAAGCCACCTATAATTGTTAGAGAACCAACCCTATAAGTCTGTCTGTAACTATGCTTGCCGAAGCATTCCTATAACCTTATATTCATGCTATTAATGCTTTGCTGAATCCTCAATCACTTATTCCTTATGCATTATGTGTCCTTGGTTATGTCCACAATGGTGTTTTTCTTATTTAATAAAAAGGTTCTCTTTGAAAACAGTTACTAAAAAGCCTCGCCGAACACCTACACCGCACTCAGAACGAACCAGAACAGACATGTGCTGTCTGTCTGATTTCGCCTAGCTAAAGGTTGGCGAGATCACTGATTTCGCCTAGAGAAAGCTTGGCGAAAGCTAGGCGAAACAGGGCAGGGAAAATTGCTGAAAATCGCCGTTTTCTCGCCCCGAGGTCGCCTGGCGAAAATGACAGTTCAAAATCTGATAAAAGTGTGATTTTTCCACCATTTTGACACATTTAGACATACCCAAGCTCCATAACAGCATAAGGAACGATTTACAACTATAAATTGAATGATTAAAGTGTGATTGAACAAGGAATTAGCATGCACAAGTGATTAGGGTAAAAAACTCTATAACTCTATAACTTTACCTATGTTGCAAAACACATGAATTCCACTCTAGGAGGGTTCTAACAACCCAAGAGAGCTCACCTATTTTCTGGTTTGGTGTTGGCTAAGCTTCAAACCCTAAGATTCCACTTGTGAAATTCTCCTTCTCTTGATCTTTACCTAGCTTCTCTTGCTCCAAGTTTAACCAAGACTTTGATTGCTTAACATACAAGATTTATGGAAGAAGTTTGATGGATCAAAGGTGATGATGATGAGGAGGGCGAAAATGAGAGAAGAAGGGAGGATGGTTTTCAGATTTTTAGAGTGAAAGAATGAGTAGAAAGCCTTGCCATTTTCATATTTATCCAAATACCAACTTCCCCAAAATTACAACTTCGCCACTCATCCTAATTACAATCTTGCCATAGCTTGCTCACGAAGTTTCTAACACGTTTAACTGATACTTCTAAGCGGAATATTACACGAGGTACTTGTCTGGTCAATGGGCTATGAAGCTACCAGGGCTGATCTTCAATGCCTTCTTCCAAATAGACCCATAACTGAATTGGTACTAAACATAGCTTAAGTTATATTTGTTTTTTTGTTCACAAAATAAGATCATTTAGAGTAACAGTAACATTGGTTAATATTACATTGTTAGATCATTACACATGCTGCCGCGCGAATAACTGAGAAACACATCGAGAAAAAATTTGTTTGGTGCCTGCCTCCGTCGTTTGCGGTATTCATCTTACATCTCATGACAATGTCCCTTTGTTTAATTTATTATTAATTTTTTCTTTATAATTAACACAACATATATATATATATATATATATTTATAATTTTGGGATTAATTATTAACATGTAGGCTGACATGGAGTCCGGAATGTCATTACCAGAGATAAGGAAAAAATATTGTGAAAGTTGGATGCCACCATTCCCCAATCTGAAGTTTGTAAGTCTACTTACCAAACTTGAGTATCTTAATTTAATGTCTCAAAGTCATCCATTCTAATTATAACTCATTCACATATGCTTACAGATTTATATTCCAATGAAGTGTATACAAGATCATTGGCTGTTGATGGTTGTTCATGTTGAGACTGGGTTTACTTATCACCTTGATACAAATTGTCCAATGGGATGTGCTGAACCAAGACAATTCAAAATTAAAAAACTAGTGATTAACTACTTAACTTTGTTGTTACTATTTTAAATAGATGTCTAAATTTTTTTATATTGAAAACAATTTCATATTGTAGGGGTTATTGTTGTATCACCTTATGGTAGATGCTTACTACTCTATTGCCTTTGGCAACAAACGCATCGATTTTCAAAACTATAAAATAGTTGAAGCAAGGGGAATCCCAAATGTTGGAGATAGGTATGCTATTTACTACATTATTTGACAGTTTCAATATCTTTGTTATTATAACATGTCCTTAACATAAAAAACATATTGTTATGAATTCAGCAACAACTCGGGAGTGTGGGTGTTAGATTGGCTTAATATGGACCAATTCTTTAATCCAACCACTTTGATTGGCACGGTTGGTTGAACTAAATTCACAACTCATTGTTATTTCAATTTAACTATTTTTTTTTTGTAATGACATTTATTTATTTTCAAATGTAGTTGAAAGAAAAGGAAGTCAGGATGAGGACGACAATTGATTTGTTGCTTGGGGATCACAACGGTTTGCGTTTTGAAGTACTTCGAAAAACCGAGACATTTATCAATGGCTCAGTAGATTCTCAACCAATTGACTTGGATGACAACTAGTTGTTCTTTTTAAGTTTTTTTTTGGGGCAATGTTTGATGTCATTGAAGGTTGATACATCTTTGAATATTAGTGGTGCAGTGCTTTGTATCTCCATTTTTTTGAGGCCCTTTTATTTTGTTAAGCATGGACAAATATGCCTTATTAGTACTAATTGCATTGACTACTAATTCAGCCACAATTATGTGTAATTCAACACTACTGTGTGATATTAATTTATATGAAGTTGTCATTTTGCTTGTTAGTCAATGTAGAGTCTATTATTATTGTGAATGGACAAAAAAGCAGGGAAAAAAACAAGGAAAAATAAAATCTGGGTAAAACATCTTGCTGCCTTTTGATTATTAGAGTAAAACATTGTGGCAAGGTTTTCTCTCATACACCAAAACATATTGATCAAATCACTAAATGAGAGTGTGTTTGTGGAATTTATAGACACATATATCTCTTGAATGCAAATGTGTATAATATGAAAATGTGTATATCTCTATTAAAACCATCAAAAACTGCAATTCAATAACAAGTTTTCGGTGCATCAACGAAGCTAAATTCATTACCTAATCGTAAATACGATACACTGAATCAACATTTATGAGACAAAACCAATAGAATTGAACTAAATTTCCTTATAACTAGTATTTAGCTAAAACAAAAAGACATATAAGAACTAACATTCCCTTATGCAAAAGTTGCTAACAGTGGCTACACCAACATGAATGAACTGAATTAAAATAAGATACCAGCATTGCAGCCATACTCGAACATAAGTAGCATTTATAAACATTAATAAAATACAAAGTAGTAGTCAATGGTTAAGCTTGTACAGCTTTTCATAATACAAGTCCTCAATTAACTAAGAACAATGCCTAAACAAGGTTTGATATTCATGAACAGAAAAGAAACCGGTAACAATGACCCAAATGGTTCAAAACACATAAGTTAAATAGAGTTTTCAACATCAAGTTTTAGCATAACTTGTGGAGGACCTGCATTAAATTATTCAACAAGATATTAGAATTGAAATACGTAGTATTGTATTACAAACAAAATTAGTTAAATGAACAGGCTTAAAATTAACTAACAACAAACCTTACACCTCTCACTCAATTTCCACTTTTAATTCAACTCCTACATTGGAACAAATTATGAATTAAATAACCAATGAATGTATAAATTATAAAAAGACACAAGATCAATATCAAACGTACCATAGAAAGGTTCCAATCATCGTTATCTTCGACAAACTCATCTTCGTAGTTAAAGGCATCAACTACATGTGTATTTGAAGGTAAATTCGGCTCTCCACGAAAGCGACATGATTGCGGTTATGACCCTTTCTTCCACATATCCCGCATTTCGGTGAATTCCGCTTTGTTCTTTCATTTGGTATGCGAGAAGAAGATGCAATTGTTTCCCCTTTTCTTTTACGCCGTTCAGGATTACCGACACATCCTCTACCATTTACGCCCAGCATTGACAAATCATCAACTTCACCCCTTCTAACTGCTTCCAACACATCAGTGCGATTTTCAACCATTTCGATGGTGTTATGTATAACTTCAGGCTTTCCACACATAAATGCAGCATTGACCATCCTCTTGCAACGTTCCACAAAAGTAACATAAGAGCAAATGAATGCCGGATCCCTATGGCTTAAACTATTTGCATTCATGGCATTTATTTCAACCTTAGCATCTTTGGTCCATCTCTTCAATACAATACATTCAGGCAAAACAACAATATTCATATAAACTAAAACAGAAATCACATGTTCACAAGGAATGCCAAAGGTCTCAAATCTCTTGCAAGAACATTCAAATATAAGCTTATCTTGACAATAAGTCACAACCCATTGAATATCTTGTCTGGGATATTTGTAAACAACATAAGTAAAAACCGAACCACTTTGCACCACACCTTCAACTTTGCATTTGCATGACCTTTCCAACATAGGCCTAAAAATCTTAAAAACTGACCTTGTATACAAGTTTGAAGCTGACCTCTCTAAGCATGTGAGTTGAGTTTGAAGAACGGTATCACCAAAAGATGACTCGTAATCATTCTCTATTTCTCTATACCTCACGTAACTCATCCACCGGAAAAAATGATGTAAAAAATCCAGCAAATTTGACAAAACACTGACATATTTTCCAAATTCAGAATGAAGACCTTCACACCTAGACGTTGTCCTGAAACCCGCAAAAAAACTACCACGAATATGAGTTGTTGACCACATTGTTCGCTTTTCATACATCTCTTGAATCCAATAGTTATCTTCCAAACCAAATTCAACCACCAGAGCCTCCCACTTACAATCAAACTCATCAATGTCAAAATCACCAAACAAGCATTGCTTGAACTTTGGTAGAAATTTCGGATCTTTGATATTGCTGGATGCATTTCTTATCAGATGCCAGGCACACAAACGATGATGAGCATGTGGAAAGACTCTTCTAATTGCATTTCTCATAGCTAAATCTTCGTCTGTTATAACAGAAACCGGTAATTTGCCTTCCATTGCTTCAACAAAACTCTGCAAAAGCCACACATAAGTTTCTTCAGTCTCATCACTCACAATTGCACTGGCAAATATAACACTCTTGTTATGGTGGTTAACTCCTGAAAAAATTACCAATGGCGTATTATATTTTATTTTCCGATAAGTCGCATCAAATGCCAACACATCACCAAAAACAGAAAAGTCCATGCGGCTAACCCCATCACACCAAAACAAATGTCGAAGTGATCCATCCTCGTTGACGGTGTGCCTCCAGTACATCATATCATCACTATCACACATTCCCTTAAGAAAATTAATTGCTTCCTCTGCATCAGAACTATTCCTTCCACCATGCTTGAATTGCTCATTGTACATGTCTCTTCTTGAATAACCTAGATTTTCATATCCTCCAGCTTGTGAAGCAAAAAAACCATAAATGCGTGACGTTGGAATACCAGCTTTCCTCATTGTTTTCATTTGGTATTTGTCGTAATCACTCATCTTCCTGTGTGCTGGTAACATTCCCTCATACTTGTCATCCAAGAAGGAATGGTTATGAATGTCATCAAATAATTTTATGTACTAACGTCCACTACCAAAGTCCAAATGCACTTGAACTCTAGTATTAGGTCTAAGAGCTCTTTTACGAGACACATGAACTCTATTATTTGCATCCCTAGTACCTTCTCTATGGCACACAAATGTTTGTTGAACAACTTCACCCTTGGTGTTCTTAATAACCCGACATTTTCTACCAGAGAAACCATGTAAACGACCATACCAGTTGTAAAACATAAATGCAACTTCACGGTCCCTAAAATGGTACCTCATAATTTCATCTGAAATGATTTTCTTTATATTTAAATTCTCAATATCAATCTTACTATCCAAGGCAGTTTCAGCATCAAAGTTGCAACCAAAGCAAGGATTGTCAATGTCTTCCATTTCTTCGTCTGATGAATTTTCAACACTCTCTGAACAATAACTACTACCCAAAATCTATATAATAGAACATACAAAATAAATTAGTACAACAGAGAAACATTTGATTTACATAATTAACTTCGTAATTAAAAACCATCATAATAACTTCTTCACTACATCATACCTCAGAACATTCCCCATCAATTTGGCTTATATCGGCTTCTTCAAAAATATCTAGAATTTCCTGAAAATCCATTTTGCAGTTGCTAACACCTGCAACTGTATATACACATACATAGATTCAATTAGATACATTCATTCAAAATTTACCCAAATATAAACAATTACATACATTTATTCATTCAATTACATAGACAAAAATAAAAATTAAATTACAAGACAGTCCAGAAATTCCTTCAAAAATAAAAAATAAAAAGTCCAAAAATAAATGATACATAGATTTCATAGTTACACATATTAATAATGATACATAGATTTCATAGTTACAAGAAAATGGATTAACATTCTCCAAAATTGTATTTGTTTGATTCATTGTAAGCTGAAACAATTTAGCATATAGTTTATGGTGTGCTACTCCAAAATCAGCATATAGATTATCTACCCACCTATATAACAAGTCACAGCAAAATAATTATTTGATAAATCAAGGCCAAAACCATAGTTGCAGGAAAACCGTAGTCACAACAAAATAATCATTTGATTATCTACCCACCTATATTAATCTTGCATCCAATATAAAAAGGAAGAAAAAACAGTAGTTGCAGGAAAACCAGACTCCTAATAATCTCATAAATACCCATGGTCTTAGATTGCAATTGCGGTTTGCAACTATATTCACTACTAAAAATTCTCTACTTAGCATCCAAAATACTAGATCCAGAAAAATAAATTTGTTATAACTAATTATTACGGGTTGCAATGAGAAGGATTGTCTCTAAATTCATACCTCTCAGCTGAAAGCAGAAAAGAACCAACAATCTTTATCACTCCAGATCTAGACAACAAAGTATGGAGAAACTTTCAACTGGGAATGGATAGAAATTGAAGAAGTTAAAAGATGATTAAGTTTTAGTTTAGGTAGAAGGAGAAATATGAGGTTGAAGTGAAGTGAAGGGAAGAATGAAATATTAGAGGATAGTAAAGCTCAGCTTCAGAATCCTCCTCCGTTTCTGGAAAATGTTCCACATGGACAGCTTCAAGCACTTTCAGCTGTTCCTTCTCATAGTCTTGCTTTGGATCAGATTCGGTGCCTTTGTTTGTTCAGAGGGTGTGTTATCAAAATACTTATTCATTAATTTCCATTAAAATATGTTTTGGCATTTTTTATTGTTTTTTATCAGCAGGTGTAAACTGCCAGGTGGCGGTTGTGATTGAATTTGTGCATGGTACACAAATATTTGTAGTGTGTACCATAAATGCCACCCTGAAAGTGGCTAGAGGAATTATAACTAGTCTAACTCTAGTTGACCGAACCAAGGCAGTCTGATTACACTTACTGACAATATGAACAGTTGGAAGGACAAGTCCCTTTCACATAACACTGTTGGTGATACTTTTCTGAAAAATGTTTACACGTGATGTTATTTTTTGAAGGAAGGTTATGTTATTTTTTTTTTATTTTATACATTGACATTTGACTTTTTCTAACTTTGTGGATTGAGTAATTTAAAACACATACCATTTACTATCTTGATGTGTCGTTTAAGACAAAAAATGAGTGTATTAAAATGAATGTCATAAAGATTTTTCAATAAAGAATTAATATATTAAACTTCCAATTGAAATTTAGGCATCGTTTGGCCTGACTTTTTTACAGTCCAATAGCTACTTTAACACAAAGTTAAAATTAAAGACTTTAAGAAATAAGTTAAAATTGTTTTGTTACTTAAAATTGTGGAGAAGTAGGAAAAAAATGAGGGACCAAAAGGATTATGTCTAAGATTCATTTCGCATTGAAAGAAATTTTACTAACTTAACCCTTATAATTAACTAATTTTTTTTATGCTACGTTTTTAAATAAACTTTTGCTTTTTTATCAACAATGGTCTTTTTTATAAAGAACAATTTGTCGATATTGATATTTTAGAAAAATATCTTCTTACTTGTCCTATAATTTTAGTAATTGATTTTCATATTTTATTATTAAATGATTATTTTTTTTTAAACTATTATGAGTATTACAAACTAAAACAATTTAAATTTTAATCGGCGCGGGATTTCGCTAAACGCTAACGAGTGTCTCTGAAACACCCTTCAAACACTTAAATTACTCATGCTCGTATCTAAATATATTTTTTTAGAGTTTTTTACATACTAATTTCTTCGTTAAGGATCGTTAAAGAGTGTTCCAAAAACACTCGTTAGGTTATATACCAAATCAATTTTCCCCGTATTGTTGTGTGATAGGCTACTTAGGTACACTCAATTACCTGCATTTTTTACAACCAAACAGAAAACCACTTTTGGTGACAACAAGTCACAAATCACCTTTTTGGTTTATACAGTAGTTGTTGTACATCATACTACAGTAGGATATATTGCTTATATTTTATTTTTAATACTTGACAGTATGGTGACCTGAGAGTATAACTAAACTAAACTTCACTGCAAAAGCAGACCAAAAAAGCTTCAAACTGTTTATTTCTTCTCCACGTTTATTGCAAGCTTCCATCATGGAGTTCTTTATGAGTGTCTCCAACCAAGATGACTTGAACACGTTAGTTGCTATTCATATCAATATCTGTTTTTGGATGTTGTTTTTCTGTATACCAAAGTTTCTTGTTTATTAATGTTTTATTTTCTTACAGGAACTTTAACTTGAATGGAAAAAATTCATGCGAAGAACAAACTGCAGCTGCTTGTGATAATGAAGTTACTTTGGAGATGGTAATGAAAGAGTTACAAAACATGAAATCGCTGCTCAATAAGGTCATTGAAAATCACGAGGTTTGTGTTTTTTCATATTTAGTATTTTGATTCATACTTTACGTTTTTTCCATCAATAGTTCAATAAAAATGTTTGTAATATTATAGATCACTACCAATGACCTGACTGAACTAAAAGCTACATGCAAAACCATCGAAACATCTGTGAAGAAGATTGAAGAGAAGGATCGTGGAAGCGGGGTGTTCACACAGCCCATGAAAAGTGAACCACTAACTACAGAGACCTGTAGATCAACCCCTACACCGTTGTTTGGTACAAATGTTGTGAATATTAAGGATGAAGAGGAAAATCGATCTGCAGAATTACCCTCTGCTGATGCTGTCATGGATGTTGAGGTGATGAACAGTGAAGGAAGCTGGTCACAGACCATGATGATTGCTGATGAAGCACTAAGACCTCTTCTGCCAACTGTGTGGATGCCGAAAACCGTTTCTGGTCCTGAGGGTAATGAAGCTGTGTCAATCCCTCATAGCGACTTCAGGAGAACCCATGCTGGAATGGTATTTGAAATCTAAACTGTTTGATTAATTTTAGTTGCTTACATTAAACCTTAAATGCTTTATTAACCTTGTTTGTTTACTTGAACACTAAACCGTTTGATTCAAATTTTTGTGTTATACATGAAACCTTCATCATGTGTTTGATTAATTTTTATGTTTACTTTACAATTTATAGGGCCAAATTTTACAGTGTTGATTGTGTGCATTGTGCAGCTCTCACCAGGTGCAGTTAACCCCACCATTCCTAAGAGGCTTTTCCAAACACCATCTCCTAGCTCTAGTGGTAAAGGGAAGCGGTCTAACTCAAAGGGAAAAATAAGGTAGTTGAAACTGGCTCTAAGAAACCAAGGCATAGTGGGAATCTTATTCCAAAGGTAATTTTTTTTATCTATAAACATATCTTACACTGTATGTATTGATAAACTACATTTTTGTTCAATGTACTAACTTCCTCTAAACCAATTATCTTAGGGTGCAAAGTTGAATTTTCGTCCCACAAATGACATGGACCTAGTCCCAAAAGAAGCACAAGCTTGTGCATACCTCTTCCAAAAAACAAAAGATGCCAAAGTTATGGAAGAGAGGTTGGTGAAGGCCGGTGAATTGTCCGCTACTAGGGAGGAGTTGATGTGTCTGCTTCCAACTAGGAAAGTGACTGATTTGGTAATGTGCTCTAAATACTAACAAATATTTTTATTAGTTCAATAAATGTTTTATAAATCTTTTATTGATTATTGAGTAATAATTTCGCGTTAGGTGATCACACTTATGGCTGAGAGTGTCCGAGAAGCGCAACATCATTTGAGCTCACAAGCTGTGTGGTGTCTACCACCGTCTTTTGAGGTATACATATATGTATATAGATGTATAGGTTGGTTGTTGCTTAATTTTTTTCCTTAAAAAAACAAGTTGCTTGACACAAATTGCAAATGATTTTTTGTTGGATTAGGTCGATCTTGATTGTGGGATGCAAATACCTATGATATCACAGAAGTATTGTGCACGATGGATGCCTCCTTATACTACCCTGAAGTTTGTAAGTGTACCCTATGATATAATCATTTTCCATAAGCCTTGAAGATTGAAATAAAAAAAAATCTACTTTTTCATGATATATATAACTATTGGATCTATAGCAGGTATAAGTCAGTATTTTTTTAATTATACATGATTGGGAGAATAAAATGATTTATCTTATCTTGTGAATTATTGTTATGCATTGTTATTAGATATATGTTCCATTGAAGACAAGTTCTGATCATTGGTACTTGATGATTATCCATCTTGAGGAGAAGACCATTTATCACTTGGACTCTAATTGTCCTGTTGTAGCTAGTCCTTGGAGGAAGTTACGGGTTAAGAAACTGGTAATAATATTAATTAAAATATATCGTGTTAAGTTAATATTATCTTAGAGAATTTGTGCATTACTTTACTAAAAGTGGGGAATGTATAATTATAGGCCACTTTGTTATACCATCTTGTGAGTGATCCAAACTTCAGCCTCTCGTTTCGCAACCAAAGGATTGATTTCATGAATTTTGAGATTGTAGATGGTAGAGGCATTCCATGCACTGGAAACAGGTTCAGCTTACTTTTAAACTTTATGCTTACTATTACCATTCTTCCACTGTGTAATAAAAAAAACAGTGATTATCAATTTTGGGTATGAAATTATTTAAATATCGAATTAAAACTGTTTGTAGTGACAACTCTGGTGTGTGGGTCTTGGAGTGGATGAGCATGGAACATTTCTTTATCCCCGACCTTTTAGTTGGATTGGTAAAATTACATTCAAAATTAATTTGTATGTTTTATTAAAAACCCTTTACATTGTGTAACCACTGTTTTTTTTTTTAATTTAGCTCAAAGAGAATGAAGTGCGTATGAAGAGCGCCGCAACTTTGCTTTTAGGTGGACACAATGAGTTGAGGGCTGTTGTCGAAGAGAATACCAATGCATTCATCAACGCCGCACCTACCGTCCAACCACCTTGCGTAGACAACTGATGAAGCTACGTGGTGGTCGTATGCTCATATCTCTTGTTTGAACTAATTATGAGTATGTTACCACCATCCTTGAATCTATGAATTTTTTGGTTTATACTCTTGAAATTGTACCGTATATGTAAATGCACAATCTAAGGGTGTCTACTACATTACTTAATTTTGGTTATCACTTATGCTCATGGTCCTGCATATGTTTTGGATTTCTGTAATATTTGGTTTGGAAAGGGACACAAGAACTTACTATTGTGTGTGCCTGACGTTTTGCAATTACGCACTGATTGCAATAGTTGTATATTTACCAAGAATTATTTTACTTTTTGTTTTGTTCATTCAAGTTCTTATATTCAAATTGTTTTAGAGACATGTCACGGTCCTTGCTTACAACCCTTTTTTGTGTGGAAATGGTAGTGAAATATTGGTGCTAAAAGGCTTGGCTAACTGCCGTTAGATGTTGTGATACAGAAGAATATTCCCTCAACTTTCATATCCTTTTTATTGAAAGTGCTATGAATAGAGTTTTTTATATTAACAAATTCACATGGAGTCATATTACTCTTAGAAGTGATACTGATAAAAATTTTAATGAGGAAGCTCTCATTGAAAGGAGCAATCTTAAGAGAAATGATAAGAGTAGGGAGAAATTAGAGCGATTAAAGCTTAAAGGTAAATATTCCTTATCTTCAAAAGGTTCAAAATTGAACTGTTAAGAAATTGAGCAATTTGTTAGATTTCTTATAATGAACAATTCTTATGTTTCCATTACCAACAAAACATGTTTAACATAACACTGAAAACATGTCTTCAGTGAAATAAACAAAATACATCTAACAAGATTCACTTCTAAATTGTTTGAATGACACAGTTATTCATCAATTTCATTACATTCAGTTCAAAACAAACAATATACTTAAACGAAATTTTTCAAATCCAGATAAACACCAAACAAACAGTTAAAGTGGTAAATTCCAGCTGAACCGCAATTGTAATTTTACATTGATCACCAATTAAGCCCCAACTCCAGTCAATTGAAACTCCCTTTTGAATTCATTGCATTCATCAACTTATCATTATTTTTTCAGAAAACATCCTACATGTACCAAACAAACAAAATTAGATGTCTTCAAATAAACTAACATAAAGTAACAGAATGATTCTTCAATTAAAGATAGCGTAAAAATTTAACATAATTTTGTGCATTAACTATTGTAATAAAATTAACGTACCATGTCTATTTTGCAATCTTCATGGTCTTCAGTTAACTCTTCTTCAAGCTGGTTAAACATCTCAAAAGAATTGCTTTCTGAATTCAAGTTTGATTCATCACGAAGACGACATGATTTTCTGTTATGTCCCGCTCTTCCACAAATTCCACACTTGTTACTCTTTCTATTTGATTGAGAACTGCCATTTTGAGACGACGAAGCAGGAACTCCACCTTTTCGCCTCACTCGAGGGGGGTTCCCTAAGCTACATCCAATTTCTGTCCCCAACATCGAATAATCACAATCTTCACCCCTTGCAAAAGATTCCAATACTTCTGTGTGTTTCTCAACCATTTCGATGGTACGACGAATAATTGTTGGATCTACACACTCAAATGCAGCATTAACCATTCTTTTACACCGCTCCACAAATGTTACATATGTAGTTACAAAAGCTGGATTACGTTGACTTGAACTACTTGCATTTGCAGCATTAACAGCTTCCTTCACACCTTTAGTCCATCTTGGCAGAACAAGACAATCAGGCATAACAACAATGTTAAGATATATCAAAACAGATAAGACATGTTCACAAGCAATGCCTAGTGTCTCAAACCTCATACAAGAGCATGAAAATTTCAAATTATCTTGGCAAAAAGACACAATCCATTCAACATCTCGTCTAGGGTATTTACAAACAGTGTAATTATAAATCGAATCACTCTTCACCACCGCTTCAACCTTGCAACGACATGCCCTTTCTAACATCGGCCTAAACATTCTAAAAATTGCCCTTGTATAGAACCTTGCAGCAGACTTCTCTAAACATTTATGTTGAGTTTGAAGCACAGTTTCTCCATACGAAGATACATAATCCGCCTCAATTTCTTTATACCTCAAGCGATTAAGCCAACGAAAAAACTGTTGTAAAAAATCAAGCAAAGTAGATAGCACATTCACATATTTCCCAAACTCTGAGTGCAAACCTTCACATCTTGAAGTGGTTCTGAAACAAGCAAAAAACTTACCACGAATGTGCGCGGTTGCCCACATCTTTCGCTTTTGATACATCTCCAACATCCAAACGTTCTCCTCCAAACTAAACTCACATACAAGCTCCTTCCATTTATGCTCAAACTCATCAACATCAACATCCCCCAACATACAACGCTTAAACTTCAATACAAATTGTGGATTTTTAATGTTGCTTGTTGCATTGCGAATGAGATGTCAGGCACATAAACGATGATGAGCATCAGGAAATACCCTCCTTATTGCGTTTCTCATAGCTAAATCACCATCAGTTATCACAGACACCGGACATTTCCCATTCATTGCTTCAACAAACCTTTCCAAAAGCCAAACATATGTTTCTTCTGTTTCATCCCCAATAATTGCACTACCAAATATAACCGACTTATTGTGATGGTTTACCCCGGAAAAAATGACCAACGGTGTATTATACTTTATTTTCCGATAAGTAGCATCAAAAGCCAAGACGTCACCAAACAGAGAGTAATCCATACGACTTACCCCATCACACCAAAACAAATGTTGTAGGCTTCCATCCGCATTCACACTATGCTTCCAATACATCATATCATCCCTACTGCACATGCTTTTAAGGAATTCAAGTGCACCCTCTGCATCCGAACTCTTACTTTTCCTCTCTTTAAATTGTTCGTTATACATGTCTCTTCTTGAATAACCTAATTTTTCACACCCACCCGCTTGTGTAGCAAAATAACCATAGATTCGTGAGGTAGGAATGCCAGATTTTCTCATGGTTTTCATTTGATATTTGTCATAATCAGTCATCTTCCTAAGTGCTGGTAGCATTCGCTCAAACTTATCATCCAAAAACGAATGATATGGACATCATCAAAATACTTAATGTACCAACGACCACTCTTAAAATCAATATGGACTTGGAATTTAGCATCACAACCACACCTACTAGTAGGTTTATGCTCCCTTTTCCTACTAACAGATTTGCTGTACCTATCATCCCTAATACCTTCCCTATTGCAAATAAATGTTTGTTGAACTATTTCACCATTTCTATTCCTAACAACCCGACTCTTTCTGCCAGCAAATCCGTGTAAATAGGCATACCAGTTGTAAAACAAAAATTCAACGTCACGGTCTAGAAAATGGTACCTCATTATTTCTTTAGGACTCATTCCCTTGTTAATTTTGTCTAAATCAGCCATACGATCAACGGCAGTTGCATCATCGTAATTGCAGGCAAAACCTTGGTTGTTAGATTCCCCTACATCTTCATCACTTGAAGCATTTATGTGCTCTGAACCACATATGCTCGCCATACCCTAAAAAAATTAAAGATCACCAAATAAATATTATAAATCTGCAGGAATTTAGCTCACACATTCTATTTATTCTGCAGCAAAGATACAAATTGTTGGTAATTTAATTGAGAGAGATCAAGCTAGAATGTTTAATGTTTTTGTCAAAGATAACTCAAGATAACTGGTTGTCTTCTTTCCAAAAGTAACCACATATTTTTTTTATCAAGAAAAGGAACCAGGTAAAGAAACTTTTTCATGATTGATAGTCTGCATTGTTTTAGATAGATTGTAGACTATGTAAATCTATACCTAAAAGAATTTGAAAAGCAAATCTTATGAGTTGGTGAAATAGTTCATGGACTAGATAATTAATCTAAGAGAGAAATCAAGTCCAAAAAATCTCAAACACTATATTTTTATAATCATGCAGAATAACTAATTATGATAAATTACAAGGTTGAAAGAACAACAATAAAAGGTTTTGAGACAAGGTTTAATCAACAAAAGAACTAATTATGATAAATTACTACACTATAATTTTAAGTTCATAAATTCATTCCCATTCACCTCTGAATCACTCCCACCAAACTCAGTCTGCGGCTGAACTTGAAAAATTTCCAAAATTTCTTCTATATCCATTCTGCAGATTGAAATACATACAACTAGATTAACATTATCAACAAAACAAAACGAAAATTAGAATTTCATAATGTTAATTCATTGCCACAATTTTTTTTTCCGAAACAAAGTGATAGCTAAATTCAAAATCGAGCTTGAATCCAAAAAAAAAAGTGCATAACAAAAGGAAAACAAAATACTCAGACAATAACAAACTAGGAAAAAATGCAAAGTATGTCTTGCTGGTAATGAAGTTTGTAAAAACATGATTATCTTCAAAAAACTCTTCCACAGTTTGAAATAAACATAAACAAAAAATTCCAGTTTTGTAAAATTTATAATTTAAATTTTAACTTAAAAAATTACTATGATGAAACCATAACTTCTGTTAATAGATCGGTGTAATAGGTTACCTTTCTTTGACTGAAAACGATGAATTTGTTTCAGATCTGGCGGAATTTTCGTAGCTAAATCAAGGAGGTGAGCTTTGGAAATGTTTGAGCTGCAGTAGGACACTCGTGAATGAAGTTTTGGATGAACACTAGTGAATGAAGCTTTCGATTTTCACTGGATTATAAAGCTTTGGATGAACAATCGTGACTGAAGTTTTTCATTTTTTATCACTTTGCTGGGTTTTGGTAAAGATGTAGTTATTTGTTAGATGTAGTAATCTGTGTTATAATTATCAAAGTAGGGAGGTCAAATAGCAAAGAGACTGAAAACATTAAAATATGAAACCTTAAGTTTTTTTTTTTTGGATTTACAGGTTTGGACTGCCACCTGTGGGTGCTGCTTCAACTTTCCCATGCTGGGAAGCAAACCTGGTTTCCCAGGTTAAACGTGACCTGAATTTCTAGTCCTATGTTGTCTTGTGCAGAAGTAACATTTTCTGCAATAGGGAAAGTTGTTTGAAACTTACTGTCATATCTCTATATATAGTTCAGATTCTCCCACTAACTTTAGAGCCTGAAATAATCTAAAATTACTAACCAAGAGATGTAAATGTTTGAGGCCCCAAAAGCATCTTCTAAATAAATAGGCCTTAATTCAACATTTTAAATTGTGGCTGCATCGTCTCTGTTGTATTGTAGAGAGACAGTGTTGTCAAATTTTTAACTGTTCCATGTAAAATAGTTGTGCTAAAGTGCTATAACATGGCAAAATTTTAACAAATCACTATTGTTACACTATACTCTATTAGTGCAGAGTATGTCAAACCGTCGTCATTTTAGCAATATAGCTTTGTAGTGTAGCAGAAAGTGAACAAGCCGCTGTTTGCATATTGTTACACTAGAATTGAGCTTGTTAAGAACATAGAATTTAAATAGTGGCTATAGTATTTTGAAATTTGAACAAACCGCTATTGTTCCGTGAACACTATTTAGTATATAATGTTGTTAAATAGCGGCTATAGTTGTCCTATAACACACTATTGCGTAGTTCTATAGCGTAATTTGAACGAGCATCTATGTTTTGTGATCAGCTATTGACAATATTGATCACATGTCATTTACTATAGTTTAACCGAAATTTTACGTATATAGAAGCATTTATTTAAGTCTAGAGTTAAAAGATGTAACGATATGAATGCAGAAGTTTTATTTGATCTAGTAGCATAAGATATATTGTGTTGATTTATTCTTTGTTCCAACAAAATTGCAGTCTTAGGTTGTATAATTCATTAGTAGAGAGATGTTTTAACAATTGCGTCAATACATTCTATTGGAGTTCATTGAACAAGCCAGAGGAAACATGTCTCCAAAGAAACTTCTTAGGTTGATGTATTAAAGAGCGGAATGATAAAGAGGTTGAGGGTTTGATCCTCATATCTTGCATAATACCAACTGTCGCGGTGATTTTCGGAGATCAAGCTATTGATTAGCGTTGACTCACTAATTTTATTTCACGACTGAACTTTTAATTTTTAAAAGAAAATGGGAAAAAGTTCTAAATTACCACAACTTAAAAGATTTAGGGTTCGGGAGTTAGTTACGTTTAGGAAAGGTGTTAGCACACTAAACGTTCGTAGTATTCTACGAGAACCTCTTGATTTTATTTATTTATTTTGGCTATAACTTGCTTATATTTTTTAAAAGAAAAGAAGGAATTAGAGTAGTGAGGAAAAAAAATAAAATTTTTTTTTTTTATTTTTTATGATTTGGAAGGACAAGGTCCTTTGTCTACGTACCCGTGAGGGATCAAAACCTCGTAGTTCGGGGTAAAAATACCGATTGATTTGTTTTTGTGTTTTTTAGTTTTAGAAAAGGTTTTAAAGATAAAAATAAAGCCAAGTGGCAAAAAGATTAAAATTTGTTTGTATTTTTTATTTTTTGAAAATGATTAAAGTGTTATTAAAGTGGATTAATGGTTATTTAAGAAAATAAAAGAGAAAAGAGGACACTTGATTGAAAATCAAGGTTTGTTAAGAAAAGATTTTTTTTTTGAGTTTTTGACTGATTTGCATGTTTTTGTTTTTTTTTAATAATAATAACTAACTAAGACTAAAACGTAACAAAAAGTTAAAAAATGAGGAATTTCCGTGGTGACGTTGGATCACCACGAAATCCTTTGGAAAATAAACTAATCTAATATTTTTTGTATTTTTTGTTAAAGCGAAATAAAAATAAAAAAAATAAAAGACATAAAGCGGAATAAATAAAATGTGGGTGTCGGTGCATATTCTCATTTATATTTTACATTGGTCCTAAATACATTCTAATAGAATAAAAACGAAATAATAAATAAAGATAAAATTGCAAATGCAATAAAAATAAATATGTTAAAATAAACAAAAGAAATAAAAATGCATGAAATAAAAGAAAAATAAAAAAAATGCATGATGTGCTAAAAATAAAGGCAGTGAAGTAAAATGCATGAGAATAAAAAATAAAATTGAAAATAAAATGCAAGAAAAGAAATAAAAGGAAAGAAAATAAAGAGAAAAAAATAGAGAAGAAAGGGGGTGCAGAAGCAGAGAAGGGAGGTGCAGAAAGCAGTCAGAAGAGAAGAGAAGGGAAAGGAAGTCTGGGCCGGATTGGGCCTGGGTAACATGAAAGAGCTATAAAACATTTTTTCTGATCTTTTTTCTCTTTTCTTCCTCTTCTCCCTCTCTCTTCTTCTCCCCACCTCTAACCTCTCTCTAAAAGACAACCACCGGAGAAAGAATTCCGGCGCGGTGGCCGGCCGGCGCCACTGCGCCGGAGTAGCAAACTCCTCTTTTTTCAATTTTTTTTACTTTTTTAAAATTCCTTTTTCTTCCATCTTCCGAATCTAAGCTTATTTTTCTCAAAATCTTTTACACAAAACCTTGATCTAAGCTTGAAAGAAAAAAATGAGAACTACCTCTTATGATTTTTTTGGGTTCGGTTCTAGACTTGTGATGATTTTGGTGAGGCTTTGTTGATAATTTTGTTTCGGTTTTGTTGATGATTTTATGGTTGCGGTTTGTATTGATTGTTTGTTTTTGTCGATGATTTTTGTGGTTTTGTTGGTTTGTATTGATTGTGTGGGTGAGGTTCGGTTGGTTATGGTGGTTGGGGGGTATGGTGGCCGAATTTGTGGTGGTTGGCCGCGGCTTGGTTTTGGGTGGTGGTTCGGTTATCGGTGATAGTGGCCGCTGATGTTGTACGCGTGTGTGTTGATTGTTGTTCTTGAGGGATTTGTTTGGCTTAGGTACGGGGTGGCCGCATGTGTTAAGTGGTGGTGGAGTTTGTTTGGCCGTGGGTAGGGTTTGCTAGGCCGTGGGTAAGGTTTGTGGTTTAGCCGTGGGTTGTTGGGGAGTGGGGAAGGCCGTGTGAGTGGTTGAGGTGGTTTGTGGTTTTGAGTAGTGTTTCTTTTGGTTTTGTGACTTTGATTACTGATGAGTGAATTCTGGTTACTGATTGTATTCTTTTGATTTTTTCTATCCCCGCCTGTTGTGCTCCCTTGCCAGTGTACTAAATACACTCATTGCCATTACTGACCATAACACTCAATAAAAGATAATTAAGTGACAAATTAAAACAAATTAAGTTTATGAAAAAAAAAAAAGTCTTCTCCACAAAGGTGTAAAAATTTAAAAAAAGTAACTAGTAAAAAAAAGGAAGAAAAAAAAAGAATAAACAATAAAAATGTTAAATGAAATAACACTAAAAATATTTAAAAGAATAAAATAAAGATAAAAATAAGGCCTAAATATGTAAAAGGTCCCTGTAAGTTAGCGTGTTTTTGGTTTTCGTCCCTGTAAGTTTTTTTGTTGCGAAACAGCCCTTGTAACTTGTTTATTTTTTGGTTTTGGTCCCTGCCGTCTGATTCCGTCTAAAAAAAGCATTGCTGGCTAACAGACGATGACGTGTCAGTTACTGACATGGACAAACATGCTTATGTGGCATTAAAGCTGAATAGTGCTGTTGTAAGAGGGACTAAAACCAAAAACGAATTTTTACATAGGGACTAAAACAAAAAAACGTAATCACGAAAATTTCAAATTAAAACCAAAAACAGCTTATTTGCATAATCACTTCTGAACATTCTAATCAGCTTACTCATTAACAGCTTAATCCTCATAACAATACCAGCACCACATAAACAGCATTAATCTATAATTTAACTTTCTAAAACAACTCAAAACAACTTATACCTCAAATTCTTAAAAACAGCTTATACACTTAATCTCTTCTACAGGTTCCAAAACAGCTTATTCATCTCTTTTAATTGAAAGCTTCTGTTGATAAAAGGGCTGTGATTGCAACTTTGAGCATTCCAGGGAATGATAGTCAACGTTTTAAAATGACCCAGGACCTATAACTTATAAGAGGATATTAACACCCGAGTTTGTTAATCAAATAAAAATAAAATTAAAAGGCTTATTAGGAGTTAGAAGATCATTGATGCTAACAATTGGATGCACCAAATACATTCTTGTTTTGTTTATGGATGGAGAACTACTTTTAAGGAGCATGTAGTTTGAAATAATTGCTTTTGAAAGATTGGCTTTATACTTTTAGATTGGTTAATAGCTTCTGGTGCAGTTAGTAGTTAATTACTATATATCAATAAATCTTTAAATATATCTACTCTAAGGTGTGGTTACCTGGGTTGTGAATTTACTGATTTTTCTGGGATTTTATGACATTTTTGGTGCTGTCACCTAAGTTAATATATATCTTTTTTATAAGTTATACTCCTTGTTATTCTGCGGGGGCTTCAGAGACGGTTGTACTGAATATGTCTACCCTGGCTTGGTCAGTGGTAACATCTGTTCAAGGGCGTGTTTCTGTTGCTAGTGAGGTACTTCATCTTCATAATTTAGCAACATTACATGCGTTTTGAATACCAATCGTTGCTATCGCCTTGATGTCATTAGGCATCCTTCTAATGCCCACTGATTAACATAATTAAAATGTCTGTCATTGCAGGGCTTGAGTTTGGTTGTAAGCTCATATAATGGCGAAGATGTACTTGTATCTTTTGGAGGATACAATGGAAGTTACAACAGTGAAGTAAAGATTATTTCAGCATTTTCCCCTTTCTGCTCTGTTATCCCTTTGCTTTGTCATTCTTGCTCATATGATTTGCTGCTTTCAGGTCCATGTTCTTAAACCAAGCCATAAATCGACCTTGCAATCACAGTTGCAATCACAGCCCTTTTATCAACAGAAGCTTTCAATTAAAAGAGATGAATAAGCTGTTTTGGAACCTGTAGAAGAGATTAAGTGTATAAGCTGTTTTTAAGAATTTGAGGTATAAGTTGTTTTGAGTTGTTTTAGAAAGTTAAATTATAGATTAATGCTGTTTATGTGGTGCTGGTATTGTTATGAGGATTAAGCTGTTAATGAGTAAGCTGATTAGAATGTTCAGAAGTGATTATGCAAATAAGCTGTTTTTGGTTTTAATTTGAAATTTTCGTGATTACGTTTTTTTGTTTTAGTCCCTATGTAAAAATTCGTTTTTGGTTTTAGTCCCTCTTACAACAGCACTATTCAGCTTTAATGCCACATAAGCATGTTTGTCCATGTCAGCAACTGACACGTCATCGTCTGTTAGCCAGCAATGCTTTTTTTAGACGGAATCAGACGGCAGGGACCAAAACCAAAAAATAAACAAGTTACAAGGGCTGTTTCGCAACAAAAAAACTTACAGGGACGAAAACCAAAAACACGCTAACTTACAGGGACCTTTTACATATTTAAGCCTAAAAATAATAATAAAAAAAAAAAACAAAATGACCGACTCGAATGAAACCAAAAAAAATATGACACCAACATTTCAATTTGTTAATATGCGAGAAATGAAAATCAAGTTTTTTCGGTTTTAGAGACACGAGAAATTGGATTATTTGAATCTACAAATTGATGTATCACATGTGTGGAAGATAATAATGGCAGAAGATGAATAGAAGTCTTCAATATTGATAAAAGAGCATTTTTGTGCTTGCATCAAAATATGTTAGATTATTAACAGTTGGAACACTATGAGTGTTAATATGTGAATTAAAAAATTCACAAGTCTAATATCTCATTGAGTGCTCATTTATGAGGCGAGATCATGCCATTGATTTTGTAGCGGTTAACTAATTCTAGCTGTTGGATTTGTAACTTATCTTTGACTTCTCACCTTTAAATAGAGTTCTTATTCCTCACTTCTACTTATACCAAAAGTTCTAAACTTTTCTCTGTTCTCCCTCATTTAGCTTGTGTTGACAAACTATTCTTTTCTTCTCCCTTTTTTCTGTCCCGTCGGATTTAAAGAGTGTTCTTAAGATCATAGTCCCTTCGAGAAATAATGTTCCTTCGGAGTTAAGAGCATAGTCCCTTCGGTAAATTTCGTCCCTTCATAAATAAGAGAATTCATAAGATCATAGTGTCTTTTGAGATAAAGTGTCCCTTCAAAAAATAAGAATGATCTTAAGAATATAGTCTCTTTTTATGTTTTATGCTCTTGGAGAAGTTAGAGGTTAGAGTGGTGGAAACATCATATTAGAGTGGTTCTAGTACCATATTAGAGTGGTCTTAGTGCCGTAATAGAGTGATATTAATACCATATTTGAGTGGTCTTAATTAACATCATATTTGAAGGTGTATTTCTAGAACAGATCATATAGTGCAATAGGACTTTGATACAGTTGTAGCTGGACTGTTTTATCCTGGGAGAGTTGTGGTTGATAATCAGCCTAATAATCTCTTCGCTGACAGAAAATATTTTTAACTTATTTTGACTATCGTTCCAACATTAACTGTATGATTGATTTGAAGGCCAAGTCTTGCATTTTGCTGTAACTGAAAACTGTCACTTCTCAATAGGGTAGCTAATGACTCGTTATAACTTAGAGTCCTACTTAAAATTCTATTATATTTACATAATATACAATAAACTTTTTTTGTTGTTGCAAACACCATGTATCACAAAGATAAAATACAGATATCATAGCAAAAACCACATAGATTTTTAGTAGATCTAGTAGTGTGAGATTAAAAATAATAAGGTGTTGAAAGATGGACATGAGTTTTTAAATACATGAGTTTAATTGCAGTTTTGGTCCCTCTATTTTACCATTTTGCAAAATTGGTTTCCTTGTTTTAAAATTTAACATTTTTAATCCCTCCAACAAATATTTCGTTTAAAATAGGATGATATGACATATTTTAAATGAAATTTTGAAGAGAGTGTTATAATAGTTTCATTGATATTGATCTTTTTCTATCATCGGATCATATACCATATCATTTAAAACATATCACATCTTCAATTTTTAGTTCAAAAATATGATGGAAGGACCAAAATTGTCAGATTTTGAAATAGAGGGACCAAATATGCAAAATAGTGAAAATAACAAAACTAAAATTGAAATTAGTCTGTAATGTCTAGCTCAACTCGCAATGTTGAAATTGTTAGGCTGGACGTTTGTGCCTGGGTTCAAACCTCAGACCTTGCAGTGTGTGTGAGTTTTAGTGGTCTTTACCACTTCGTTTACTGACAAAAAAAAATCTTGAAATTGAGCCAAAGATTTATCTTAGACAACAATATATAGGTTTTGGGATAGCAGAACAAAACATTTTTCTTTTGTGAACCAAGAATCATTTCATAAGTTGGCCTCACTCAACGGATATTATTTCTAATGCACAATTATGTGTTTTAAGGACTCAACTGTCTACCAATGTTACTACGCCATATTGGTAGAACAGGAAACTACATTATCATGTGAATAAAGAAACAGGAAGATGAAAGCCATACGAAGCTAGGGTTTTTAATTTTTTTATACACAAATCTAAAATAAAAAAACGAAGAGTTTAGGTGCTCACACATATTAACTACATAATATCATAAAAAAATTTTCCCTTTTAATCTGTTTTCTCTCTTTCAATCTTTTTCCTTTCACAAACTTTCTTTTTCCACTCTACTAAATTACACTACTCATGGCATTTGTGAAATTTCCATTCAAGCCTGTTTCAATGTTAATTTCACGTTATTAATTGGATGGTGGGTAAGGGGATATTATTCACCAAATAGTAGACAATAGCCATAAATATAGGGGGGAAAGAATAATAATAATAAAATCAGTGGTTCCTGTTTTATAATTTGTTGTTGTATGAAGATTTTGGAAATAGATCAATTGTAAACAAAATTCAAATTCTTATAATAAACTATACCAACTTTTTTTTAGTGAATAAACTATACCAACTTCATAAGCAACTTTATCAAGTATTAAGGATTTTTCGGTTAACTTTTCATTACTAGCATGCTTGGATATTGTTGATAAATAACAAGATTTTAAATTAGAGTAAACCCTCATTTTGGTCCCTGAAAGTGTATCTCGCTTTCAGACACATCCCTGAATCAATAAAACAAACCAAAAAATCCCTCAATGTCTGCTACGTTAGTCATACACGTCCAAAACGTTAACTGGACGTTAAGGAAATACCCTTTGTTCATCCAGGTGAGAATGCAAGGAGGAGAGACCCAAGGAAATACCCTTACAGTTGTGTTCCCTGCCCAGAGCTTCGCAAAGGGTCTTGCCAGAGAGGAGATTCTTGTGAGTATGCACATGGTGTTTTCGAGTCATGGCTACATCCCGCACAATACCGAACAAGGCTTTGCAAGGACGAGATTGGCTGCAATAGAAAAGTCTGCTTCTTTGCTCACAACCCCGAAGAACTGTGCGCCCTGTGTATGCTTCCACTCGGTCAGCTATGCCTTCACCACAGTCATATTCAGCTAGTGGAATCGACATGACATCTATGAGTCCGTTGTCTCTCAACTCCTCATCTTTGCCTATGTCAACTGTTTCAACACCACCCATGTCTCCCTTGGCAGGTCCGTTGTCTCTCCCTTGATTTAACAGAGTCTTGATGAAGCAAATTTTGAAAGAATCTCAAAAACAGTTAGTTCAAAGGAAGCGTGGGATATTCTTTCAAAGTATCATGAAGGGGATGATAAGGTGAAATTGATTAAGCTTCAATCACTGAGGAGGAAATTCGAATTGATGCAGATGGAAGAAGAGCAAAAGATTGCAGAGTATATCTCCAAACTCATCAGTATTGTGAATCAGATGAAGGCTTGTGGAGAGACTATGACTGATCAACAAATTGTTGAGAAGATCATGAGGACTCTATCATCAAGGTTTGATTTCATTGTTGTGGCAATTCAGGAATCAAAAGATGTAAAAACCTTGAAGATTGAGGAGCTGCAGAGTTCACTAGAAGCTCATGAATTGATGGTTTCAGAAAGAAGCAGTGAAAGATCAATTCAACAAGCCTTACAAGTTCAAACTATCAAGAAGGATGGTTATGATAGGAAGAACTAAAAGAAAGGGAAGAATAACACTAAGGGAGGAAACTGGTCTAAAGGCAAGAACAAAGAAACTGACAAAAGTGAATCTTCAAAAGAAAGAAACTCTAATCAAAAGAAGAGAAATTTTGATAAGAAGAAGATTCAGTGTTTCAAATGTAAGAAATTTGGACACTTTGCTTCTGAATGTTGGTCTGGTAAGGGAAAACAAGGTCACAATGATGAGGAACAAGCTAAGATTGCACAAGATGATTCAGATGATTAATTATTATTGATGGTTACAACAACTAGTACTGAGAGCTGCAATTCAGAAAGTTCGTTCTTGGATACTGGTTGTTATAATCACATGACTGGAAACAAAGCATGGTTGAGGGAAGTTGATCATGGAAGGAACACAAAGGTGAAATTTGCAGATCATAGTACATTAACTTCATAAGGTATAGGGAAGATTGATATTGAAGGAAAGAATGGAAAAGTAGCAATAATTGAAGAAGTTTTGTATGTCCCTGGAATGCAATGCAATTTACTTAGTGTTGGTCAACTCATTCAGAAAGGATACTTAGTTACTATGAAGGATAATGTTCTGAAGTTGTTTGATAAACATCAAAGGTTAGTCTTGAAAACTCCCCTTGCAAAAAATAGAACATTTTAGACAAATATGAAAGTTGTAGAGTTGAACTACTTATCTGCAATGGTAAAAGATGAAGATAGCTGGTTATGGCATTATAGGTTTGGTCATCTTAATTTTAGAGGTCTTAATCAACTCGTTGATAAGGAAATGATTCTTGGTGTACCAAAAATTGAGATACCTAACACAGCCTGTGATACTTGTTTGTTGGGCAAGCAACCTAGAAATGAATTCAGTTCAAGTACTGCTAGTAGATCAAAGGAGCTACTCTATGTTGTGTACTCAGATGTATGTGGTCCTTTAGAGGTTCCTTCATAGGGGGCAACAAATACTTCATAAGTTTTGTTGATGAGTTCAGCATAAAACTCTGGTTATATTTGATCAAGACCAAAAGTGAAGCATTTGATATGTTTCAGAAGTTCAAAATCTTAGTAGAAAAGCAAAGTGGAAAATCTATTAAGGTTTTAAGAACTGATGGTGGTGGTGAGTATACCTCAAAAGTGTTTGAGAAATTTTGTGAAGACAATGGTATTATACATGAAGTAACTGCTCCTTATACTCCACAACACAATGGTTTGGCTGAAAGAAGAAATAGAAGTCTGCTTGACATGACCAGAAGTATGTTGAAATTGAAGAAGATGCCTAATACTTTTTGGGGAGAAGCTGTAAGAACTGCAACCTACATCTTGAATAGATGCCCCACTAAGAAACTGAATCAAATCCCTGAAGAAATTTGCTAGGATGCAAGCAGTCAGCTAAACACTTAAGAGTGTTTGGCTCCTTATGTTACAAACATATCCCTGATGCAAAGAGAAGAAAGTTAGAGGATAAAAGTGGGCCTATGATAATGGTTGGTGTCATACCCCATTTTTTGACTCATATTTTTCTTAGTTCATTATCATAAAATTATTTCTCATTCCATCATAATTTTCATTTTTTCTTATTTTATTTACCTTTTGTTATTTTTATCTTCATTTTTAGATTTTATTTATTAATGTGTATCACCATCATCATTTCTACCATTATTATTAATATTATCATACTATTGCTATTGCCTTTTCCTAATATTATTATTATCTTCTTTTTTATTAATGATTTATTATTTATTATTATCATTATTTTTAATTACTAATATTATTAACTTTTTCATCATTTTATTATTTTTATCTTTATTACTATTATCATTACTATTTTTGTTTCCATTATCATTTCCATCATTACCATCTTTGTTATTTGCATCATTTACTATTATCATTATTGTTTTTATTATTTATTTATTTTTTATCTTTTATTTTACTTTAAAGAAAACAAAAAATACAAAAAAAGGGGAGTTCGCACTGCGAAGTGACCTTCGCACTGCGAACTCTGCGAATTTTTCTGCAGATTTTATTTCTTTGATTTATCTCTTTTGTTTTCATCTGTAGTTATTATTATTGTCCTTTATCATTATTATCATTGTTATTGCCAGTTGTGGCTGATTAGATGCAGCAAAGCAAGAATTAATGTGTGACATTAAAGGTGAAGGTAAGAAGGTTTTTCTTCTAACCTAGCATGTGCTCAAGCAATTGGGCTGCCCTTGGTCAGCTCTTGTCCCTCCCAATTGACCTTCCATTAACCCTGAGCTTGCCAGCCAGCTGCTTGTCCCCTTTTCTCCCTCCTTTCTCCACCAAAACCAGTCAAACACAAGTGGTTTCTTGCCCAAAAAAGCTGTTTGGTGTGCCCTGTTTTCAGTTGTATTTCTCCTCCCTCACACCAGCCCACATGCTTCCTTTTGTTTTCCCCCAACCTCTGTACATGCCAGTACACGTTTTCCTTGCTTGACCTCTCAAGATTGCAAGGATTGATCCCAAGAACCACACAATTGCAGCTGCCCTGTTTTTCAGATTTTTTCTCATCATTGCATTCAAAGATCAGCTGCATTTGTGGCTGAAATCAGCCAAAGTCTTGACCCTTGGCACAAGGCAAAGCAACCTCTTCACTTTTGCATTAAATGCAAAGCCATTTAGCCTGGTTTTAGCCCACAAATCAGCTAGGTTCTAAAGATTTTCTCATCATTGCATTGGATTTCATTTTGGCCTATAAAAGGAATGCAATGCACACATTCATTTTACACACAAAATTTACACACGAAATTTACACCAAAATACACTTGAAAAACCATTACATTGCAGCATTGTGAGAGTAGAAAAGCAGTTCAACTCAAAGCAAAAACCAATTAGAGTTATTTGTCCATAACCTCTAATATCCCAACTTTACAAAATCAATCAAGCAAGCCACTTCCTATCTCTTGCACAAGCATTGCTAGGAGTTCTGTAAGTATCCTAAAGTCTCTATATTTCATTTTGATTTGTTGTTTGCATCTTTTGTTTTGTTAAATTTCATTTTGTGCAATAAACCCTTTTTGAAACTCAAGAGGAATCTCAAAGTTGCAAAGCACCAAAACTGAGTTGTTATACTCCTTTTCTTCCAAATTTGCAAAGCTTTTTAACCCCCTTTAGGTTCTAAAGCTTGCTCAGGAGCAGCTTCTGAACTTCTGTTCAGAAGCAGCTTCTGAGTTCATTTTTTCGCATACTTCGCAGAGCAAAGTCATGGTCGCAGAGCGACCATGTCAGAACCTGGCTTCGCAGAGCCAAGTTCTGGTTGCTCTGCGAAGTAGGTAAAACTCAGAACATGAATCAGGCTTCCAAAAGGCCAAATTTTTGAGGTTCTAACCCTTGATTCAGAACCTAAGAGGGTTAAAATCCATTTTTGTTCAAACCATATCAAGAATTTTGCATGTCTTTGGAAATTTCACAAGTTCGTGCAATTAATTTTGGATAACTTGCGAGACAAGTTATGTTCTTAAATTTTCAAAATCAAGCTTGAGCAATAAGCTAAGTTCTTTTCCTTCAAAACTGAACTTGAACAATAATGTTGTTCATGATTTTCAATCAAAACATGAACTTGAGCCGAACTTGCTCACTCTTTAAAACCAAACACAAATTGAGCCGAACTTGTGTATTTTCCAAACTCGTGCATATTCTTTATGATTTTGTTCATCTTTCAAACTTGAACCACGCTTGTTCTCGAGTATCAATAACTTAAGCAACAAGTGATGTTCATGATTTTCAATAAACTCGAACAACGAATTTGTTCGTGATTCTCTTTTACAAGTTTCCTTTAAGTTTCTAACCAAGTGTTTTGTTCCTTTGAGATTTCTTTGAGTTTCAACGAAGCAAGAACTTGAATGAAAAAGGAATGGTTTGACGTATGTCTCTCCAAACCCCGGTTGCACGAATGCGTGACGTATGTCTCGTCGTTCGGGTAATCGTCATTCCACTTTCGATGCGTCCAACGCGCTTAACATTTCTTTGGTCCCCGTGACCATTTTAGAACTTTTCTTGGCCCTCGTGGTCAATTCGAACTTTTCGCGCCTTTGCACGTTTTCATTTTAACCTTTTACGCCTTGTGCGATTACCATCGCCTTAATGTGCGTCCGTCTTTTTCATTCCAACCTTTTACGCCTTGTGCGATTACCATCGCCTTAATGTGCGTCCGTCTTTTTTATCATTTAAACCCTTTTACGCCTTCGTGCGTTTTCAAACTTTTTTTTTCACGTCCGGGTGCGAATCCGTGCGCGATTAAATCTTTTTAATTAAAACGAACCAACATACAAATTTTTTCTACCCAAAGAACTACGTGCGCTTTGAATTCTCCGTCTACCGGGAGATACGTAGGAGCAGGATTCACATCTTGTCAAGCCCATTAATAAAAAACTTTCTTTTTTCCCTTTATATCATATTTTCTTTTTCTCTTTTATACGTTCAAACACGCAAGCAAAACTTTGAAAACATTTAAGCCTAAGTCGACTAAGAGGTTCCCGTTGAGTACAACGGATGTGAGGGGTGCTAATACTTTCCCCTCGCATAATCGACTCTCGAGCCTAAAATCTCTTATTTAAAGGTAATTTCGAACTTTTTTTCCTTTTCTCCCCGAAAAATTAAAAGTTCAATCGTGATTTAAAATTAGTGGTTCAACGCTTCTCAATAGCTTGATATCCGAAATTCGACGCGACAGTTGGTTATCATGAAACAGGTGCATACAGGTTATATCATCCTCTAACTCATTCAATAGTGATTAGTAGGGATGTTAAAATCTGTGAGAATGAAGCTTGGGAAGAAAGAGAAGAGTTCCAATCACACAGTTCCCACAATAATTGAAGAAGATGATCAAGTTGAACAAGTTCAACTTGATACTGAAGTACATGTTGAAGAGAATCAAGCTACTAGAACTTCAGGGAGACAGAGATTTGCTTCCACAAGGTTAGTTGGACATGAAGTTATTCCAGATAATCTAGTTAATGAAGAAGGGGAATTTGTTCACTTTGCCTTATTAGCAGATGCAGAACCAATCAACCATGAAATAGCATTAAATGAAGAAGTGTGGAAGAATGCTATGATTGAAGAATTGAATTCATTCATCAGAAACAACACATGGGAACTGACTGAACTACCTGTTAGCAAGAAACCTATAGATGTGAAATGGATTTTCAAGTTGAAACTGAAGCCAAGTGGTGAAGTAGCCAAACACAAAGCTAGATTAGTTGCTAGGGGATTCATGCAGAAGGCTGGTATGGATTACTTTGAAGTATATGCCTCAGTAGCAAGATTAGAGACTGTGAGACTGATAGTTGTTATAGCTTATGGAAGAAACTGGCCAATGTATCATTTGGATGTAAAATCTGCTTTCCTAAATGGTCCTTTAGATGAAGAAGTGTATGTAACACAGCCACCAGGTTTCAAAATCAAAGGGAAAGAAGATATGGTGTATAGATTACATAAAGCACTCTATGGACTGAAGCAAGCACCAAGAGATTGGAACAAAAGAATTGACAGTTTCCTTGTGCAGAAAGAATTTGTTAAATGCAAGTCTGAATATGGTGTATATGTGAAGAAAGGAATTGAAGGTAATCAGTTAGTCATCTGTCTCTATGTAGATGACTTGATAGTGACTGGTAGTGATGTGAATGAGATAGAAGCATTCAAATCTCAGATGATGAGTGAGTTTGAAATGTCAGACTTAGGAAAATTGACATATTTTCTAGGCCTGGAGTTTACTGAAAATGCAGAGGGACTGGTAATGCATCAAATGAAGTATGCATCTGATATATTGAAGAGGTTCAATATGATGAACTGCAATCCATCATCATCACCTGCTGAGACAAATGTAAAACTAGTAATGAATGAAGAAGAAGAACATGTGGATCCTACATTGTTTAAGCAAATTGTTGGATCACTGAGGTACCTATGCAATAGTAGGCCTGATATTGCATATGCAGTTGGTATAATCAGTAGATTCATGAGTGAACCTAGAGTATCTCATCTGCTAGCAGCCAAAAGAGTAATGAGATACATCAAAGGAACATTGCAGTTTTGCATTCTATTTCCTAAGTGCCTGAATGAAAACTCTGGAGAATTGATAGCTTACTCTGATGCAGATTGGTGTGGAGATAAGCATGATAGAAAGAGCACCTCAAGTTACCTATTCAAGTTTCTGAATGCCCTAATTTCATGGTGTGCTAAGAAGCAACCAGTTGTGGCATTGTCAACCTGTGAATCTGAGTATATTGCAGGGTGTATGGCAGCATGTCAGGCAGTTTGGCTTGAAAATATACTCAAGGAGATAGAGATAGAGGTTAGTAGACCTATAACATTGTTCATAGAGATCAAATTTGCTATAAACTTAGCCAGAAATCCAGCTTTACATGGAAGAAACAAGCATCTAGAAGCTAAGTTTCATTTTATGAGGGAGCAAGTAAACAAAGGAGCATTGTAGGTTGTTCATTGTTCCACTGAGCTGCAGCTTGCAGACATATTCACTAAGTCATTGAAGGTTGACAGGTTCATCAAGCTAAGGAGTTTGATTGACATGAAGGAAGTGGAAACTTGAATTAAGGGAGGATGTTAGTTTGTTAATTCAAGTTTGTTAGTGATGTAATCATTTTAGTTGGTCAATCTTAGATTTTTGTTTGTTATTGATTAGTTACGAGTTCCCTAGAATTTAGCTAAAGTTCTGAGTTTCAGAGTCTGAGGTTTTAGAGTCTGAGGTTTCAGAGTCTGAAGTTTCAGAGACTGAGGTTGCTTCAAGCAATCTAGCATAGCTTTTGTATATAAGCCAATTCACTTGTACATTCTCATTAATCAATAACACAATCTCCTTTTCTCATCTTCTCTTCTCATTCTCTCTAAATTCACCAAAAATCAGAAAACCTCTAAGATCAAATAGTTGCTTAAGAAAGTTAAGCTTCATAGCTGCGCTAACACTAGCATGCTTTGGATATGGTTGATAAATAACAAGATTTTAAAGTACGGTTAAAGCCGCAATGACCATACAATTGTGAAGGCCTTTAAAATCCAAGTGATTAAGCTCTAACAATTAATTAGTTTAAGTTGAGAAAGAATTTCTTGGGAGAATCCAAGTTCAAATTATGACTGAAACAATATTCAACCAGATTTTATTTAATTCACGATCGAACTTCTGATTATTAGGATCCTCTTCTCTTGAGGACGGTTTAGTTAAGATAAAGAAAATAAAAAAAAAATAAATCTTAAGAGTGAAGATCTGTTTTATCGCTGAGAAAAACCGCAAGACCCAAGTTACTCCCTGAGAAAAATAAACATGAACAACTCCGCCCCTACCTTCTTTACACTTTGTCGTTTCCAAGCCCTGCTTAATTGTGCATTAATAGGAGCCACTGATTTATGAAAACCAATTTTGTTTACAAGAATGACACAAAGAAACATAAGCAGGTTTGGTATTTGTTTTAATTATGAATGACACCCTCAGAGAAGAAAATATTATGGAAAACTTCTTCCTGGCTAAGCTAGGAGCTTCTTCTAGCATTTGATCATATGGTTCACCACTCTCCTTTGACTAGCACTTTGGACATTTCTCTGCAGACTATGGAAGCTTAGTTCCCTATAGCTTAGCTTTTCTCTCTTTTTGTTTTGTTTTATTTTGCCTTTAGTTTTGTAACCATAAATAATTGTTAATGACATTAAGGCTTTGTTTGGATCGGAAGAGAAAGTGAAAGGAAAGAAAGTAAAAGGAAAGATTGTTAAAGGAAAGAAAGTAAGAAGAAAGTGCGTAGAAAGTGAGATGATTTGTTGGATGTTTGATTATAATGAAAGTGAATAGAAAGTGAGAGGAAAGAAAAGAATGTATTTAGTAAGTGACATAAATAACCCTATGTTATTGTGTCATTATATAATTTAAATATATTTTTTTTATTGAAAATACGTTTATAGTTTATAATTAGTTTATCTAACACATAAGTTTAATCTATATTAACTAATATATTTACGTAATACATTTTTAAGTATTTGTTTAATATTACTTTAATTTAATTTAGTCAAGTCTCAAAGCAAATGAATTAAAAAAAGAATGCAAGTGATAAAAGTTTTGTTTCAAAATCGAGGGTGTTATGGTGATTTTACCAACCTGCTTCTCAATTTTATACTTTCCGCCCAGTTTAGAGGAGAAAGGTTTTAGACGTGGGACCCACCCAATTAATCCTTTCCTTCCTCTCAGACACACTAACCAAACGATGGAAGCTCATTCTTCCATAAACTTTCCATCATTCCTACCGTGAGAGTGAAAGGATGGAAAGTTTATGGAAGAATGAGCTTCCATGTCTCCGGATCTGCAACGTAGACGACACCAAAGTCATTGATTGGATCTGCACTGGATCAAAGCTGATATGACAATCTGAGTCGAACAAATACCTGAACGAAACAAGAAAGACAAACAACGTCGCACAAAGACGGCGAACAAACCAATGTCACACTAAGACAACGAAATCACAAGATAAAAAAACGAAATAGATGTGAAAATCACTTATTTCAATAAAAGGGAAAGAGAAAAACGAGTTAGAGGGGTGATTTTGGGTCAAAAATTGACCCTAAATCACCCATCTTTGATGGATGAAGGAGAAGAAACTAGGATTTTGGTGACGGCTCACAGGAGAAAAAAAAAAGGAAAAGAGGAATCTAATAATGCTAACAATATATTGTCATTTGTTACATACTATATATATTATATATTATTTCATTTTAATGTGAGGCTATATATGTCATTTTAGTAAATGCACATCTTTCTTTCCTTTAAATTTTCTATCACTTTCATCCATACCAAACAACTAAATAATCATCTTACTTTTCATTTATTTTCTATCCACTTTTATTCCTTTAACATTCTTTCCTTTCACTTTCTTTCATTTCTTCATCCAAACAAAACCTCAATATATAAGCACATTGAGTCGGAAAAAAAAGTATATAAGCACATAATCATGTATGTATTTCGATGACTTGTAGATATGTGCCAAAATCGTTCACCTCAAAAAGAAAAAATGTACCAAAATCTTGCCATAGTCTATGAATAACTTTCCTCTATTAAATTAAATAGTATTGAAAAAAAATTCACTTTATATTAATATAGTGGTTATGCACTAGTTTTATTTGTTTTTATAACCTTGCAAGCCACGTCCTTCGTTTGGTCTTTAGAATCACTAATCTCATTGTTAATAGGGACGATGGGTGACTAATCATGCGGTTAGGGCATGGATTCCTACTTCCACCTATCATATGACTCATACACGACTCACTCTGAATTATATTATATAAGATAAGATAAGATTAGTGGCTCTTAAGGTTTAGGGTAGGCAAACGTTACTTAATTACTTAGGGGGTGTATTGGATTAGGATTTTAAAGGACAATTTCCGTTTAAAAAAAGTTTGGAGGATTTTAAAAGACTTTGGAGGATTTTAATAACTTTGATGATTTTAAAAGACTATCAGGATTTACAATTTGGATTTCAATGGATTTACATCATAAGATTTTAAAAGATTTTAAAGGATTTGAAATGATTTTATGGATTTATAAGATTTCAAAAGATTTTATGAATTTTAAGGATTCATTGAAAAGAAATGATCACAACACACTCTCTTTTACAATATTCTCAATACAAACTCTTTTATTTATTTTACTTTATTTTTTTATGAGAGAGATTGAGAGAGGAGTGAGGTGGGGAGAGGGAGAGAGAGAGTGGGAGAGAGGATGGAAGAGATAGGGGAGAGAGAGAGTGAAAGAGAAGGGAAGAGAGAGAGAGAGGGAGAAAGAGAGAGAGAGAGAGAGAGAGAGAGAGAGAGAGAGAGAGAGAGAGAGAGAGAGGAAAAGAGAGGGTGGGAGAGGAGGGAGGAGGAAGAGAGAGAGATAGCAAAATCTTTAAAAAAAAAATCAATCTTAAGAAATCTCATGTTTTCATGCTAAAATTTCACTAAAAAATCCCACAAATTCCATCAAAATCCAATTTATTAAACAATCCTTCGAAATTTGAATGATTTTGAATACCACAAGACTTTTTTTAAGTGATGAAAAGTCTTGATTGAATACCATAAGATTTATTTTAAAAGAGAAAGAGTCTTGATTGAATACCACAAGACTTTTTTTAAATTAAAAAGAGTCTTGATTGAATATCACGTGACTTTTTCATAATAAAAAAGTCTTTTAAAATTTCTTAGAATTCTAATCCAATACACCCATTTTTATACTTATACGCTTTCAAAGAAAATCTATGGTCTTTGTCTCTTTGATAACAATGCCCAACGAGCCTAAATGAATTAGATATGTAAATCTGCATAATCCAAATGCCATCTTTTCATGATTAAGACAATATCAGGGGCATTTTTTTTTTTTGGCATTTTTCTATACCTCATGGTTTTTTTTTAAAGAACTGCAAATAATTTCGGAAGTGTATCTTGTTGTAAGGCCTAAACTAATTGAAAGTATGCTTTCAAACGGCACAAAATATATATTTTTTTTGCGTGTTTATATCGAAAGTTAAAATTGGATGCAAAAAGTTTCTCCCTATTTTTTTTTTTAAAAAAAATTGTTTTTTTTTTATAAACCAGGTATTCTCTGCGCGGGTATCATCGATGGGAAAGATGACAGTAACACTTAATGATGTGTCATGTCTGATGCATCTCCTTGTCCAGGGCTCGCTCTTTTATCACATTGGGATGTCCAAGTCTGATGCAGTTGATTTGATGGTGGAGTTGTTGGGGGCTGATATTGTTCAGGCTGAGAAGCAAGTGTGAGTGACAAATGGTGTTCATGCACATTTTAGTTGGTTGAGAGAGATTTTCAAGGAGCGTCTTCAGGATGCAGCTGGAGCTCAGGAGGCTAATGGTGATGTAGAGATGCAGAAGAAGCGGGACCAGGTTGTTCGCATCTATCTGCTCTATTTGGTGGGTATCATGCTCTTACTGACAAGAGCGCCAGATATGTGGATGTGTCATACCTAAAATACTTCAGAGACTTAGAGTTGGTGTCGGATTATGCACGGGGAGCGGCTACCTTAGCTCACTTGTACAAGGAGCTTAACAATGGCTCCCATTATAAGACTAGACATCTAGTAGGATACTTGACTTTGTTGCAGGTACAAATAATAATGGATTACTTTTTTATTCACCTGCATGTTCATGTTTTGTATACTCATACTTAGATATGTTGTTGACTTTGCAAGCTTGGGTATATCAGCATTTTCCGGAAATCAGGGCCAAGGTTTATTGGGGTGGATACATGGAAAATCGACATCCACGTGTCATGATGTATCTATCGCTGAAGGGTATGTCTAAACCAGATCCTATAAGAGCGTGTCTGGATCAGCTGGGTCTGTGGGGGTGTTTACTTCAATCTGTACCATGACCACCGTCAGATATGTCTGTTTGAGTCGATCAGTCTTTACTCTAGATGGCTCGGATATGGATCTTGTAGGGTGCGATATCTACCGGAGTGGGTGTTGCGTCAGTTTGGTTATGTCCAAACCATCCTCAGGCATCCACGTGATAGTTCTAGTCCCTAGACGACCTTATGGGAGATCAGTCACCACTACGTGCAGTATCTTGATCATACGCTAAGAGGTCAAGACTTGGGCATGTCTGTTATGACTGATATTGAGGCGGTTGTTGGTTACATAAGATGGTTTTATACCATTTCACATTCAAACATCATAACCCTGTCGGAGTATATTCATATCCCGATGCCACCTAAGCAGAAGGCCATTGATGAGATTGTTACTGATCAGGATGGAGACCATCAACATCTAGACATTACCCTCAAGGTTAGGGCGTATCAGAGATCATGTCTTATCCATCATGGGCAATGGTGTGGTGGATAGAGGGAGTGCTCATTAAGAAAGTTTGGAAGCAAATCTGCAAGAGGCTCAGGGAGTGAGGATTTATCGGCGTAGGCATGTTAGGGGTGGTAAGGGTCATAGGGCTACCAGTAGTTTTATGTTGTTGTTGTTGTAACATTTGAACAAATTATGTTTTTAACCTTATGTTTGAATATTTGGATGTAACCTATGGATAATTTGTGTTTTTCATATTGCTTCCATTAAACTATTTTCTTATAATTTGCTTGAAAACATGTTTAAATCAATCTGATTTGCCATTTCATGAAAACATGTGTATCAGCCAAAAAATCATTGATTATATCTCTGTGCTGAAACAGTTTGGATCATATAATCTGAAATATGTGTACTCCTACACTACAATTTGCCTCTAACGTAGTCATCTGGGCTGTTTGACATATTTTGGTATATAATCCAAATTATTTAAAGAGGTTTCGAATTATGTATTCTGAATAGTATGTTTTATTCAGACATGCACAATCATCAGTCGGGTGCTTTGTCTTCCTTCAGTTTTTATACCGTTTGGATTATATAATACGAAACACTATTCGGATTTTATAATCCAAACAAAGGGTAGTTTCGAGACAAAAAGATTAGAGCGTGCGAGAAAGTTATAGGGTGGTAAAAGTAATAGTCTATTATTAAATCTTGATGTATTATGGTGGCCCAAGAGATCTGATTCAAACTACTGGATTGGGCTGTCTCAAAAATGATATCTTAGTCCAATCTCAATATATCATCATCTTGATGGTAGTGACAAAATATACAAAAAGAGATTTACCACTTTAATGCCTTTTCTAAAACAATTGAAGTAAATTGAAAGAGGGGAATAATGAAGATAAAAAAAAATCCAACCAATAAACATCTTTGGTTGCACAAGGATCGTATGACTCATTGACTAAGATTATAATCCAACCTGCAAAGTATAGAATGGCAAATTGTTCTTCGATGCCACTCAATAAAATATGATTTACTTGCAACAAAATTATAAGAAAGTTGTTTTTCCCACTTCATGGAAAGCTAAGAAATATCAGTATTTTACGTTTTTAACCCCAGCGGTAGTTAACTGCCGATGTGAAGGAAACCAGCGGCAGTTAGCTGTCGTTGCCATGTTTTGCCTATATTTTGTAAATTAAATCTGTTTTTTAAAAAAATTAAAAACAGTTTTTAAGTTAAAAAATTAGCTGTAATTTTTTTTTAGCATTTTCACTTTAATCGCATGTCATTTTATCGTTTTTGTTTACTCATTTTATCGTTTTTGTTCACATTAAGATGAAAAAATGTGAAGTTTTAGAAAATATAGGCAAAACATGACAACGGCAGCTAACTGTCGCTGGTTTCCTTTTCATCGGCAGTTAACTGCCGCCGCGTCCTTCTCATCGGCAGTTAACTGCCGATGGGGTTAAAAACGTAAAATACTGGTGTTTCTTAGCTTTCCATGAGTGGAAAAAGCAACTTTCAAATTATAAAATGTCATTACCCAATAAAAAATGGATAGACATACAAAAAAAAACATTTAAACTATAATTATACCATTTCACATTGATATTTTTTCTTCCTCGTCGGATTAATGCCTTTTGTCTCTTATTTACATGGAATAATATTGAATTGATCCAAATTCTATCATCATAAATATTCGGTTGCATACATTATCCAGGGTTAGAATAAGGGAATGGATTCTCTCAAGTGTATTTTTCTCAATTTTTCTCAATTGTTACATCTTAACCACACACTCAATATCCTCTTTTTCTTTATAATTTAATATCTCCTTTTCTCTCTCATATTTAGTGGTGTAGATGTAACAATGGAGAAAAATGGAGAGAATTCCACTTGAGAGAATCCATTCCCGTTAGAATAATGATGAATTTTTTATCAAAATAAAATAAAATGATGAATTGATCTAAATTCTATCTTGAACCCAACATATTCCTAGTCCTACCTTTTTTTTTAAATAGTTGTCCAACACTAAATGTCGAGTCTCTATCAATTAAGTAAATTAAATGTGTTTAATGATGTAATTATGGTATAGCCTATCCGGTCTTTTTAACAAGTTTTTTTTTTTGTACAACTTTTTAACAAGTTATCAGCACCAAGATGGAGGAGTGTTAGCTTATTAATTTGCATATTTAACGGATATAAGATTAGTTAGATGATTCAGATGAGATGATAGGAGAGTTTAAGAAAGTGGTTGATTAAAAATATATATATATATATATGTTTTTTTAGCAAAAATAAATAAATATGTTTTTAGTCCTTATAAATATATCAACTTTTCATTTTAGTCTCTCTGGAATTTTCCTTCAACTTTTAATCCTTATAAAATTTTCAATTACTACTTTTGGTCCCTATTTTTAAGTTAATTTTTGTATTTTTTAATAAAATTGAGCAGAAATGTGTAGAATATTGTAAAAAATCTCTCCCAAGAAAAATTAGATTTTTTTAACAAAACATAAATTAAATATGAATTTTTAACCGCCAAAAATATAAAAATTTATATTTAATTCATGTTTTGTTAAAAAAATTCTAATTTTTTTTACAGAGATTTTTATAATATTATAAATTTTTTTGCAAAATTTTATTCAAAAATATGAATTCTACATATGAGTTTACTTTAAAGCAGAGACCAAAAGTGAAGATGAAAAACTTTCTGGGACTAAAAGTTGAAGAAATTTTTTAGAGGGACTAAAATGAAAAGTTAGCATATTTATAGAGACAAAAAACATATTAAGTAAGTAATTTGAAGATTGATCCTTATTTCTAACATAATAATACTAACCTCCGCTAACAATATAACATTTGATAGTCTTAAAAAAAAAATATTTTCATACTTAATCTTGCGTTGAATTTTTTTTTTTTTTTTTTACGTTTAGAAAGAGATCAAGCAGATACAAAAGGATGACAAAGAAGTGAAGATGCTAAAATATGGTCAAAAGTAAAGTCAAGGGGACAACTTGGAGTTGGGGGACCAAATCCTCCACTTAGCTTCTATATATTTTTTTTCTTGTGACCAAACATATGTAAGCATAGAATCAATGGAGGGGTACCCTCCACCATCCATAACCTAATTTTTTTTTTCCCATTTTCCCATGATTGTCCTCATACATGGATCCCAAGTTCCCCATCCACACTTCTTATTTAATATGAAGGCTTTGAAAATAAAGGCATACAACTATAATAATATAAATAAATTATTATGTCAAATTGTACCTTTCACCTAAAAAAATACAATAGTTTAGTAATCATGCCCAAGTTGCTAATTATATATAGAACCATTTTAGTGTGATTTCCTTTTCAAAATAATATTTAAATTTTCACAACAACAAAAAAAAAACACGCATTTCCCATTTGTCAGAAAAAAAAGAGCATTTCCTTATATTTAGTTTATTTAATGAAAACATATAAAATAAGTTTACCCTTCGAGAAATAAATTAACTTTGAAAATCAATTAGTATTTCCTTCACTACAAAAATTAAAGTCATGAAACAAAATAAATATTCAGACGAAATGATATTCTAAAACATAAATAATAATTATTAGTAGAGATCAAACTCAATAATCAGAAGTTTACAAAACAGTAGAGATCAAATTCAATAATCAGAAGTTTTCAATACTCACACATTACACATTAATAATTTGTGCTAGACTTGGTGGTATATCAATGGATATTTAGAAATACTCAAGCTCTACAACATTCACATTGTGCACCAACCACTTCTTTAATTTCTATAAGTACTAACATATAATGAATTAACTATATGTTTTTAATTAATTAGATGAAAATTTATAATGATGAATGATGTCCATTCAAAGGTTATATGACAAAAACTTTGGGAAAAGCATGTAATGGAGAATTGATCAATAAAATACTGCCAATACGATAAATTCAAAACCTTTTTAGTTGAAATTATTTGAGTTCATCAGTTAACTTGATTATCATTGATCGATTGAATTAATAAAAGGCAAGCTAGTGTTAAAGATACTACACTATTAAAAAAAAAGTTAAATTTAAACTCAAATGAAATGTTTTATTAGTGCAGGCCAAGGATAGCCAAGGAATAACAAACCAAACCTTGTTGGTTTCCACATGGTGTATGCACAAAAAATTAATAACAAAATCCCCCACCAATCATAGTACTGTCTCTTTTTCTTACACGTACACACACATTTGCAACCAAAGTGCAAGCTTATTGCACGGTAATTAAACTAAGATTTAAAGCTTAGTTGTCTCTATTCTATTCTATAAAGTTGATAAAAGCATTCCTGATTAGAAGGGTGGTGGTGGGGTTTGGATAATAAGCATCATGCCCCTTTATAAAAACTATAGAGAGCATCAATTGAACAAACCTATCACAATAATCATTGTGAGGGTTCTTAAAAAAAAAATCATTGTGAGGGCTTCCACATTTCAAATCATCCCCTAAACTAATTTAGGAGATCATATCATACCCTAAATTACACAGTTTAAATATTGTGGATCTATAGTACAAATGAAGGAGAAATATAAGCATATGTAAATCATCATATTCAAGTTGGGTGATTGAAATTGAGGAGAGTCTGAGAGTCTCAGGTGTTTTATGCGATAAAAAAGTACCACGAAAGGAAAATTATATCGGACAACAGTCAGACCGACGATGTTATATGGTACGAAGTTTTGGACGGTTAAGAACCAACACGATAAGCAAGTAAGTGTAGTGGAGATAAGGATGTTGTGTTGGATGAGTGGTAAGGCTAGAAGGGATATGATTAGGATGACACAATTAGAGATAGAGTTGGGGTAGCACCTATAGTAGAAAAGATGGTAGAAAATAGGTTATGGTGGTTTGTGCATATAGAAGGAAGACATGTAGATGTTGTAGTACGAAGAGTAGATCAGATGGAGGAGAGTCAGATCAGAAGAGGTAGAGGAAGACCTAGAAAAATTATAAGAGAAACTATTAAAAAAGATTTAGAGGTTAATGAGTTTGATACAAATATGATTTTTGATATAGAACATTATGGCATAATTTGATCCATGTAGCCAATCCAACTTAGTATGATAAGACTTGGTTGTTATTGTTCAATTTATTGTATAATTAATTAAGTTTATAGTCAACTAAGTGTTGGATTATTTTATTATTTAATGATATTTTAATTTTTAAGTAAAAAACAAAATCCGAGTGCAAAGGCATCACATGGTGGAGATGACATTCAATCTATGTTAGCACCCCACAACTACTATTTGTCATTTCCAGCACCCCAATAAGTAATATTAAATAGATAAGGATAAAAAGACTTGGGAGAACCTGGCCAATACATAATTGTACAATTCCAATGATGAACAACAATTGTCTCATTAAAACCCTTATCAGTGAAACTCCAAAGGGATAAACCCGATAAAGAGAACAAAGAGTGAAAAGCGAAATAACAAGTCAAAAGAAAACCAAGGTCAACATACATTAGGAAAATAATACCAAAAAAGGTATCAACGAAAACGAAAAAAAAAAAAAAAAAGAAGAGCATTCTTATTGCGAGCAAAATTGTCATAGATTAAGTTGGCGTATAGTCCCACCACACCATACTAGAGATCTGAAACCCACGAATAGCCGGCTTATCTACACAACTATTATCTTCTCTAAAGATATGAGATACTCAAAAACGAAATCCTTAAATGGTATTGAGAAAGTCAGACAATCGATTTTGTAACCTCCAAGGAACCTAAGATGGATTATTAAAATGTTGAATAGTCAATGAGGAATCACATTCAAAGCTAAAAAAAATTTCAATCCTTTGCTTGAAACAAATTATATAGCATGTACAACACCACTTATTTCATCTTGGAAAGCATTATCATTTCCCAAGGATTCAGAGAAACCACCAAGAAAATTTACACCGTGATTTATGAAAATTACTCCAAACTTGACAACCCAGGCCAACCTTTAGATTCTCTGTTAGTGTTATGTTTCACCCATGGCAAAGGGGGCAGGACCAACACACTTGAAGGAGGGTGACATTCAAGATCAAAAGTCATGAGACTTTAAAACTCGCGAGTTAATGAAAATATGTTCTCTTTAGACTGATTAGATGATAAAGATACATCACCTTTTATCATGTCAATTGCATGTTGCATGAGAATAAATTTATCTTCAAATCTAAACAGATTCCTACAATTACAAATTATGTAGAGAATAATAGTGATAAAAGAAAAGATGAGAACTTTTATTTGTTTGCTCAATTATAGTTACTAATATTGAGAACTTGCTCAGTAGGCACCTCGTCAAGCTTATGATACGAATTCGCAAGTGTATGGTTCTATCGAGTAGTAAAAATATTGATCCACAGGGATTTGAAGTGATTGCCAATCTAATTTTCAGTTTTGATTAGCTGAAAATGAATAAGTTTTTAAGAGTAGTGTTTGTTTGGTTTAAAATTAAGATTTAAAAAACGTCATGGGATTGTTGTTTTCATCATAATGCTAAATTCTAAACATTCCCTATCTATTTCTCTATTCTATAATGAAATGTTTCTAAGGACAAGGGATTCAATTGGTAAATCATGTTTCCTCTCAAAATACATGAACGTATCTCAATAATAATCACGCTTATTCTCATGGTTGATTATCATTGAGACCCTTTGAGCACAACCTTATTGTTCCAAAAGCAATCAAACATATCTTTGCTGATTTTTTGTCAGACTTGTCTAGTCTCATTTGTTCCAATATCAAACTTCACATCTCGGTCCTTCGTTTGATATTTGAAATTTGATTCGATAACAATATTAAATTTCACCTTTCGGTCCTTCGTTTAATATTAGATATCAAAATTAAAGACAATGAGAATAGATTAGAAAACAATTTCGTATAAAATAGAGTCTAGACTTGGGTTAAATAGGATTCAATCATTAGATTATTTCAACAACCCCAAGACTATAAAAGTCTACTCACTCATGATCATTGTAGACAAGGGATTAAAGTAAAGAGACATGAAAATAAAAGGCATAAAGAACAATGTAAAGTGCAGAAATGTAAAGGGCAAGAACTATAAAGTGCATAAAAATAAAAATTAGAAACTTAGAACAATGTATAACTTTGATTCTTAATTTAGAGTAAGTTCACAAAATTCCAAGATGCTTTACAAGTCTGATATGAGGCCTATTTATAGCCTAGAGCCTAGACAAATCATTAAACTCAGATTACAAGCCAATAATGAGCAAATTCCAAAATTTTTTAACATCTTTTTCTGACTCCATAACGTGTACAGTCGTGCTTGCCTTCAAAACTGTTGAAATTATGTAGACTAGGAAGGACGCACGGTCGTACTAGGTAGGCGCACGGACCGTGCTCAACTTTCGACAATTTTGCCTGGTTTTTCTTCAAACATGGCGCACGGTCGTGCATCTTGGACGCACGGTCGTGCTCTTTTTTCAGCCTTTGAAAATTCTTCTTTTTCTTCATTACTTGGTCCTGAAAATGAAAACTAATATTTTGTAGTAAAATAACTCTCAAAAAAACTAAAACAAACTAATTTTTATTGAATTTAAATGCTAAAAACACCATAAACTACAATTTATCAACTTAGCCGCATCAACATCCATATCCACAACTTTTCCTTCATGGTCACCATTGCCCATTGGACTCCTCATCCTCGTCATCATCAGTTTCATTATTATTGTTGGCTGATATGACGAGAGCAACGTTAGGGGGGTGAATATATTATCCCTGTTTAATAACATTGTTCAAGAGCGTGGTTTTATAAAACTTCTTTTGAAATCAAATGACTATATAGGATTATGCAATAGCTTCAATGATAATAGAATAATCAATGACACAATAACAATCCAAATTGAAACGAGAAATTCACTCTTGAATTGTAATTTATCAATCAATTATTAATACATATTATAATCCACAAATATATGAAAAAATAGGAGCGCCAAATATATCAAAATACATATGAATGTACCTAATAGAATATTGGAAGCGCCAAACATCTACCAAACGTTTCATGATCTCCCTATAACTCGCTATATCAAAAGACATATGAACGCACCTAATAGAATATTGGAAGCGCCAAATATTCAAGGATCAGAGAAACTAATTTCAAAATAGGATGAAATGAGCAAAAAAGGAAATGATATATATTCAAAATGGAGGGAAATGTTCATCAACAATTAAAAAAGATTTGGAGGTACTCATTGCGATCAAACGATACGATCTCACACAAGTGAGTCCCACGGTTCAAATCGCATCCTAAAAGTCAACACTCATGTCATTGTGTCAGCCAAACTTCAAGACTAAAGCATATGTTTAATAGCATAGGAAACAAAGTGAAGCAACTATTTAATGGTCACATAAAAAACCCTTTAGACTTCCATCAAATGCCTAATCTAGAAGAATATTGGGCCATGGGATATTGTGTATAAACGAGTTCCCATCTCGGAAATTACACATTGTCAAAAAATTCAATTTTTTTTACATTGGATAATTTCTAAACCTTTCTACTGCATCACTCGTATACCCATTAGGCATCACAATGACCAAGGGTCTAGTGCAACAATACGAGCCTAAGATGCCTAACCCAATCAACCTTTGGGCCATCCAATATCAAAGGTCATTAAAACTATGGCATGAAGGGCCAATAAATGAACCATACCCAAGTCCACTGAGGTGGCCACCTCGTCTCACAATACAATGTAACACATGATCCTAACTCTTGCACCTCCTCAGTATACATCGTATCTCAGAACAACTTGCAACACAAGATAATAACCTTCTACGACACCTCAAGAACCACCTCATTTCTACCTCAGAAATAAACATTGTCAACGTGCTCGACTGCCTTAAAAGTATAACCAACTTCTAGATATCTACTAGGTCGTTCCTATTCACGGGGACCTTGTTTGAATCAGATAGGCGTCCATTCTTATCTTCTATTCAATTACTCTAAAGAAACATGAATATACCATAACAAACTACACTAAATCTAAGGAGAAATGATAGCAACAGTAAGGAGTGTATCTCCATATACACTGCTATAAATAGGGCCATCACCCCATGTATGACCACACATTACATATCTCACTTACTCACTTTGTTAGCTACTAGCACTTACTTGAAGAAGCATACCATAAGTCGCTGAGAATTCAATCACCGATGAAGGAAGCACACCCCTTACTCAGAAGGTAAACCATGCCCATTCATACACGAACATATTGTATTGTTTCCAGAATTTTAAAAAATTTATATCTACATAATCGTATCTTACCGCACCGTACTATGTATCTGAACTTCATGGTCTGGTTCCGTTTGGACCATACGAGGAAGATTGTCTAATGCCAATGACTTCAAATTAGTGTGCTAGTTGTTCTTTGATCTCATTTTAATATTGTTAGGGTCTAATTGGGACTGGGAGTTTGGTGGGGATGAAAATGGAGAGTTTGGTGGGGAGAAGAGTAGAGGTGGAAATAGAAAAATCTTCCAACTTTTTGGAGAGTGATTTTATTTGTAGCGAATGATAAATAAATATTTATGATTAATATATTTTTAATATTTAGAGTATTATAACAAACGTATAATGGATTTAGAGAATTTATCCAAATCCTTCTGTAATATAAATTTTGAGTTTCTCCAAATAAAAATTTTTATAATATTAAAAAATAAACATGTCAAAATGATCCCCTCACAAAGCACTACATTCTTTACCCTTCATTAGGCTTCATCTTCTCTTGTCGGTAACATTCAAGACTAACCTCGGCCCAGACTACAGTAATGTTATAAACATTGTCATGTTGTTTTGTATGGACATCATTTGTCAAGTTGTGTTCATCGATTCCATATTTTTCTTTTTAGTAATAAAAAAAAATGATAACCATCTTATAAAAAAAACTATAATCATAATACTCGACTTATTTGATTGCATATTTTATGATTAACTAGAAATGGTTAACATGATTCTCTGATGGATATCAATCATGATAAAAAAAAGAATTTTTTGAAAGAATCAATCATGATAAAATTCGTTACTAGTATTTCACATCCATAATATGATTAACAAAGAAGATTATGAGAGACACTTCATACAAAACTAGGACGAACTACCACCTTGATAGTTTGCAATAAAATTCATGTATCGTCTATTAATTGAAAATTTTCAAACTTTTAACTCTAGTAGTAACTACTTCAACATGTGTTCATAGTTCATAGTTCATACTAGTTGATAGCTAAAGTCTTACTACCTGTCAAAAAATAAATAAATACTAAAGTTTTTCTAAAATAATATTTCCAAAATTCAAATATACGACGGTATACGAGATTAGTATCAACAATGAGATCTAAAGAGGTTGTATCAACAATGAGATCGAAAAAAGACAAAATATGTTTTCTATACCTAGAATTAATTAATCAACTAAAATAAGTTTCTTTCAAGAATGAATTCAAGAAAGTGGACCCCACTAAAATAGCATACTAGTATTACGGTACGGTATCATTAGAGGATTAGGTGTCAATGTTAAAACAAAATGAAAATGACAAAAAGAAAAAGAAAAGAATGGTTGAAAATAAATAAAGGGAAATTAAGTAGTAGTATATGTATGATTCGTGTTGTGCCTTGTGCTGGGGTAACTTGAACCAATCTTGTTTCATGCTTTGAAACAGACAACAAACAAACACATGGCACTTAACGGTCATTGACTTCACAGCTTCATTTGTCGTCTCCGTTACCCTAAACGACACGTTCCTCCGTTTCCCACTATAATAGAATGGTTGCTAGCTTCGTTCATAAATGTTATAATTCACGTGTTTTTATGTTCATCAATTGATTAAGGTGATAAGATATTCTTTGATGCATATGTAAAATAATTGTATATTTTATATTAATTAAATTATACCCTTTGATCACTATTATAGACAAAAAATTTTTTAGATTCATTGAATAATCATATATATTACTTATTCAATAAATTTGAAAAATGAATTTTACTTATATTAGTGACCAAAAGATATACGTTTTTATTTTTGCTCAAAATAAAAAAGATATACGTTTTTATTTGTCATTTTCATTCTAAGATGGAAGAGTCATGTAACTTTGTGTATGTTTTTCTCTTATATTATTTTTTTTTATCTTATTTATTATTTGTTTCATTTTTATCTTTCATACATATATATATATATATATATATATATATATATATATATATATATATATGTATAAAAATTCACTAAAGTCATGATAACTTTTCCACCATGAAAGTAATTGAATCTGGATAATTTTATCACAGCTTAGCGACCAAACCAAAAATATAATGAACTTAAAAACTCAATCTAAATTAACTGTTTAGTTTGATTTTGCTTTTTTCATGTAGATTCATATCAAACAAAAAAAACAAATAAACTCGGCATCTATAAATTAAGATACAAATCAAACTAGTTCCTTAAAAAAAAGTCAAACTAGTATTTTCCTTAAAAAAAAAAATCAAACTAGTATGTATTATAAGTTGTTTTGATATTTTCACACATATTAAGAAATGTAATTAATATTGTATTGAAAAGAGAAATTGTGAGTAATTTTACAAAATTATCCTTTATTAATGACATGATAAAAAAAGCTTAAGAAATAGAAAGAAGATAGAGTAATAAATGATAAATGATATGATAGGAAAAAAAATCATTAATCATGAATTAGTATTGTAAAATGACATGCAATTACCCAACGACATGATAAGAGCATTAAAGTGTTTGTCTATCCGCATTTTTCTTTTATATTTTGTTGTTATAAAACATGAGTCTTGTTAACGAGTGTCTCTGTGACACTCTTTAAGGATTCTAAATTTAGAAAGTATTTCTTAAAAAAGTCAAATGTTACAAATTCCAATGCACTGATCACACATGTTTTCATAAAAATTTACTATTAAAGGGTCTTAAAGAGTGCCCCAGAGACGCTCGTTAACATTTCTCATAAATATTTACTTTATTTTAATTGCATTTATGTGTTTTTAAAATTTGAAATATGATTTTATCAAAAAAAATTGAAATATGATAAGACTATTAATGGCAAATTTGTAGCAGAAAAATATTCAATTCAAAAATAGTTTGTTTTCAAAAAATTTATAATTTTGACATAGATTTATAATTAAATTTAACTTTGAAAAATAAATGTATTGTTAAATGTAATTTTGTCTAGACTATATTATCTTAAAAATTAGCAGCACTTTAGATGGAATGGTAAGCAATCTCTTTCGGTTTAACCATGAGTCTGAATCTAGTCATGAGAATGTAAAAATGTTAAAAAAAAAAATTAAAGAAACAATGTTAAATTTTATGAAGGGGAGTTTTGTCACTCATTGCGGTCATACCCGAATCGATTATTTAGTCTCTTCAAGTTACATGCAGGGGATATTTGGTTCACTTAAAAAAAATCTTGAAAATTAATTGTATTTATGTATATTTTTAATTAGGATTTAATGTAAAACTTTTTTATACATGATTCAAATCAAATCATGTCTGATAGACAAAATATTTTATATGTACAAATCTTGACTATAATTTCTCAAAAAAAAATCTTGACTTTAAAAGTGGGATTATGCTCTCATTTGATTGAATGCATATGTGCTAAAAATTATACCATTAGTGCATAGAAATTAAACTCTTTTAATTATTAGTACTAATATTTTTGTTGAATGTAGCTGTTTTAATAGTATAAAAATTTAGTGTTTGAAAAACCAAACCAATTATTTTTAAGTGGTTCGAACTTTTTTCTTCTAAAAAATAGTTAAACTGACTAGGTTTTATGGATGGATCTTAAGACAACAATCTAAAGGTTGAATATAGAATAGGAGAATAGCAAGGCAGGTTGAATAGAATTATGTGTTTCACTGACTCTTTGGATGAAATATATCTATTATAAAATAATTCATATTTTTTATGAATTTTGTTAAAAAATTAATTCATATACATCAAGTTGTTTAACTCACATTTTTTTTATATTTTATAAAGGATGTACAAGAGTATACTACATTAAGGATGTGTTTGATCTGCTAAAAAAATGAAGGACATGACAACTCCAGTTATACATTGTTTGTTTTGTAAAATTGTTCTAGGAACACCACAACCTAGAGAGAATGGACATGACAAAAACGAAAATTTGTGTCCATCACTAAACCACACCACAATTTTTTTGTCTCATGTACAATTGTTTAAAATATCTAAATAATCATTTGTCCATAAAAAATTATTCAATACCATAAAATTTTATCATATGATGTTCTGTCTTATGTGAGTACTATCTTGTGTTGTTTTGTTCAGTATTTACTGTTTAACATATCAAACACATCCTAAATCTAAAACATGATGGTCTTTTATATTTTGTAAAATATGCACAAGGGTAAACTGTACTAAATCTAAGGCATGACGGTCGTGATCCTCAATTAGTGGGATCTTATTTATTCTTGATATAAGGAAAAGAAAATACATATTGAGTCAAGTTAACATAGGAAACTAAATATATGCAGGGCATATTTGCAATCATGTAGAAAGTATTTCTTAATACTCGCCATAAAGTTGGTGAGTGAATGTCGTAAAGTCTCAACTTTTGCACAATGTCACAAACTGATTTTTTTTCCCAAAGCCTTAATTTGCATACACATTTGTTAACTAGCTAGAATCGTGTTGGTATATAAGACCATCTACACCAAATCACGCTATTTTGGGTGCTTAAGTGGGTGATGAATGTATACATCATTTATTTTATAATTTTTAATGATATTACTTAATAAGCATCCAATTTCTCAAACTCAACACCTCAAAAAAAAGTTACTTAATATGTCCTATTAATAACTCATTGTATTTCGACAGACTTTTTTTTTCTGGGTCTAGTAGTCTAGTGGTGTATTTCAACAAACTTTATTGATTTGTGTACAATTTATTACGTATGGCCTACGAAAATTAAAGAGAGATGATGCTTATATAACCACCTTTCTATATAAGCACCAAATATTTTCTCTCCACAACGGGGGTGCTTGTTTATTCCGGTGCTAAATAAGTGAAACACCCATCATTGTGAATGCTCTAAGAAGAATGGATCATACCAGCTTGTAGTTTTTCCCGTTTTATATGGCAATCTATTTGAATATGTTTTGTACAATCATGAAATATAGATTCACTGCAATGTGTAGAGACATTTGGTTCCCATGATAAAGGTGTTAGAGCAGCATTAACGATGGGTTGATAATGCTCATATTGCTTATAGATAACTAAAACTATAAAATACCAGCTACTTCAAAAAAAAAAACTATAATAATACCTGCATTGTAGTACTTTTGAGAAAGTGGGTGAAGTAAAATAAGTTTACGGCAACTAAAGAAACAACGACAACTACACATTTTTAAGGATAAAAAATTATTATTTGATCAAACAAATCTTTCAAAATATGTTTTGGTCAATTTTTTTGGAGGGGATGTTATACTGAAATTATTTATTTTGAAGGAATGTTATACTGAAATTATTATTGTGTATTTTATATTTTGTACGGCAACTACACATTATCAATCAAATTATTATTGTTGTATTTTAGTATCGTCTTTAATTTTATAATATTATATATTTATTATTATTTATGATTTATTTAGGTAAAATTTATTTTATATATATATATATATATATATATATATATATATATATATATATATATATATATATATATATATATATATATATATATCATGAGTATGCTTGCAAAGGACTTTTTATGTTAGGGTTGTCAACTTAATTGGGATGTCCGACCTTGATGTATGTACATACTCTTTGACTTACAAAAATAAATGTTAAATTTATAGTAAATTTAAATCAAAACTAATTACAAATAAAAAATATAAACATGTGGCGTCAAATTTGAGTTCTTTATAAATAACTATCACTGAAGTAGAAACTATTTAGATCAACTATAAGTTTTTTGGGTTTTGTTGTATAGTTTTTCTAAACCTTTCAATAAAGTCATCACCTGATTCATCTACTTGTTGTCTAAGATTCATGAACCCGGCTACCGTAACTTCTGACTAAGGCTAATAGAATCTCACATGGAAACACTTTTCCTATATGGTAATGTTTGGATTGAGTTTGGTGGGAGGGAAGAGTACCACGAGAAGGTTGTTTCTGCCAACGATAAAGGAAACAACTGCAATTTATGGAACTCGATCTGATTCTCCTTACCGTACTGTGCAGTGAATTTTTCAATATGCTCCTTGGTTGATTTTCCATCTTCCTCCCGAGAAGTTAATAAAGTCTAAAGTTTTATAACATCTCGGAATAGGCACCAATCTTTCAACCCAATCTGCATATGACTTCTTATACACATGTCTATCCATGAGGTTGGGATCAAGTACTTGATGTCTTTTAGGCCTTTCCTCAACTGCAACTTACTAGCGCCACACGATTTTCAGACAGTGTTAGAAACCTTGTTGAGCCTGGACATGAGGCCAGGGAACTCCCCATGGCTGCTCTAGGCTCAAAACTCAATTAAGTTTCTCCATTAAGTTTCTTGGACCAACTAAGAATTACATCGGTGAAATGGGTTCATAATCCATGGTTGTTCACCACCATGACCTACAACTAAGGCGGAGTTTGCAGCATGCCAATGTCTCGTACAACTTCATGTGGCCTAATCAATTATATTAATTTTTTTTAACAAATAATTAAATATATTATTCATTTCATATTTTTTTAACTCTTGATATAACAAAGATATATATAACAATCCGCGCGGAAGCAAGACCATTTCCCTAGTTTCTTTGTTAAGAAAATTATCAGTAGAATGATTTTAACTATAAATTTAAAGTTTTATTATTATGTAAAATGTAAAAAGAACAAATCAACAGCAGTAGTAGCATGTGCAGTAAACCAGTAACAACTAACAACTACTAGAATTGTTGCTTTTAGGATATAAGTTATAACTATTCTCTAAAATAAAGGATATAACTATGCATATCCCTTCAAAGAAAAAAAAGGATATAAGTATAACTATGTTTGGCTTGTTCATATGAACCAAAAAAAATGAACTGTTGATATGCTATTAAAAAAATTAAAGGTGAAAATTGAGGAAGGGAAACCTGCAACTTTACTATCTGGTGGTAAAAAATAGATTTACATTTATTTTTTTAAGGGAAAAAATATATTTACATGATAGTAGTATAAAGAAGATGCAATTTTTTTTTATTTAAAAGAAATGTAGTAATTTTCAAAAACTGCAGAAACCCTAGGCACAAGCAACAGCATCATTTTTTTGACTGGTCAAGCAACCACATGATACGTTGCAGAACCCATACCACTTCAAATCATCACATACAGCCATCATGGCAAAGTTTGTGATCTACTAGTTTTTTGTTTTGTTTTTTGTTTTGTTGAAGAATGCTTGTGACTTATTCTCTCATTCACATTTGGGGCTTTTGAAAAATAGATTTAAAAAAAAATACTTATTAGTATATACAAAAATGAATTATGATCAATTCATTCTCATTTAGTGCTTTTGTACATAATTTATTATTAAGTATACCCAATTTAGTTCCTGAAGTTATAGAATTGTATAAATCTTTGAACAAAAAAAAATGTATCAACCTAATATCTTACAATAATAGTATTTCAAAATGATTACTATAAAATTATGAAACGTTAATCCAATTATAAAATGTAATAATTTTGGGAAAAAACAACGATTTCTCAAAAAACCTCCAATAACAAGTGATTTCCATGGATTCCTCATGAACCCATCTAACCATAGATCTATTCTATAAAAACACCCAATCGAATAAGACTTGTTTCTTATGTCTGGTTGGAATAGACAATACAAAAGAGACACACATGACACGACACACCACAAGTTGACAATTTAAAAAACAAAAATCCCAAACAATTAAAAATATAATTTGATTACACAATTGGTTGGAATTAAATGTGTCTAACCACTTGTTAAGGAATTAATGAAAGAAAATTTTGTACTATCAAAAAGAGCAATTTTTAGACACTCGTGTATAAAAAATTAATCACACAATTTTTAATTACTATATTTGTTTTCCTAATAAGTGCTCATTTTCTATAAGAACAAATAGTTAATAAGTGTCGACCGTGTCTCTGAGCTTAACTCAGTTAGTAAGATACATTGCATAATATATGTAGAGATCGAGTTTCGAACCCAAACACCCACTTATTCACTTAAAGGTGAATTTATAGCAACTAAAACAAAAACAATAAGCGTCAACTAAATTGTTAAGAATTTGACTCATTCCACAAAAAGCGTAAATTCAACTCTCGTCGTAAATGCAGAGACCTATATAATGGATGATCTATTGATACCTCTATTAACACTTGTTAAACCTTAGTCTGTCATGATTTTGATGAGTCTGGGACTCAGTGCACCTAATTTTTTTTTTATAAAATAATAAAACCAAACAAATGAGACAAACAAAACACAATTGTTTTTACGAAGAGTTTTGTCATTTATTATGATCTTACTGATGTCTAAAAGACAAGAACAAAGAAGAAAATTTTGTATCAAAAAGTGCACTTTTTAGACTTTAAAAAAATTAATTGTATGATTTTCAAGACATAATTACAATATTTGTTTTCATAACAAATCTTAATTTTCTTAAAAAATAGCCAACACATATCAACTTAATTGTTAAGAAAATTAATGTATTTAGTCTATAATATAAACTAAATACATGAGTTATTCAGTTAATTCTGGAGTAGCAACTCACCAAAACTTTTGGCAACAAGATTGGACCATGAGTATATAAATAAACTAACCAAAAAACATGGAGTGGTTTATGTCTAAATGAATCAACATATGTCTAAACTCATTCCAACCAAACAACTAACGCCGTTTCATTTCTCAACCTCTCACAACAACAAACGAAGCGTCGTTTGATTCATAAAACCGCTTTTGTTTCTGCAACCGTTCTTGTTGCTAGCTACTACTACTAGTGGTTGGTTTTACGTTACAACAAAAAAATCAACAACAACCCATTATTGTTCTTGTTCTTATTCTTCTGATTCTGATTCTAACAATCATTAATCGTGTCAAAAAACGAGATCTTGTTATTCTTATTATTCTCTTTGATTGGTTCCAAAAACGTGTCACAAAGTGTGTTTTTTTTCTGTTTTTCTTGTTGTTGACTTGTGTTGATCATCATGTTGAATCATGGGTCAAATGTTTCTGCTGAAGGTAACAATCGAATGTTTTCAAAAATCTGATTTTTATTTTTATTTTTTGTTTTCTGGTTTGATTTTTGTGTTTTAATGGTTTTTTTTTTTTTGTGTGTGGTAAATCAGTGGGTGGTTGTTCTGATGAAGAATTATGGAAGGCAATTGCAGGACCATTGGTGGATGTTCCTTGTGTTGGTCAAAGTGTTTTCTATTTTCCTCAAGGACACATGGAACAAGTGAGTTTTTTCAATTTTCCTTTCACTTTTTTGTTATATGTAATTTTGCTCAAGGTTTTTGATTTTGATTGTGTCGAGATTTTTTATAATTTGGAGAATCGTGGTCAAATATAGTCGATGTGATCTTAATTTTAGTCACGAGAATTGTGGACTAGTTGTGATTATTGATGTCATGAGACCGCAATTCTCGTGACTAAATTAAAGTCACTTCAGCTGATGTGATCTTAATTTTAGTGACAAGACTCGTGGTCTTGTCCCAATTATTGATATTGGGGAGAAGTGCAGTCAAATGCCACTGATGCAACCTCAATTGTAACTGCAAAATTTTGTGATAATTGATATCACCGAGAATTGTAGTCAAATTTAGCTGATACAAACACAATTAGGGTTGTGTAAAAAACATAAATCTTTGGTATCACGGATTAGATCGTAGCAGTGGAACTGAATTTTGCTACCTTTCTTTTTTTAGCCGAAAATTAGAGTGTTTTTGGCTTTGCAGGATTGTATTTTTTTTTTTGGTTCTTTTTTTATAACCTTTTTTGTTTGCTGTTGTAGTTGGAGGCTTCTACCAATCAAGAACTGAATCAGAGGATTCCTGTGTTGAAACTTCCTACAAAGATCCTTTGTCGTATCGTGAATATCCATTTACTGGTAATTTTCTTCCTAATTATCAAAGTGTCATTTGGATTTTATAGTTTCTAATTATAGTTTGGTGTAAATTTTAAGCTTACCTTGAACTTTGCTATGTTTTAGGCTGAACAAGAAACAGATGAAGTTTATGCTCAGATTACTTTGGTGCCAGAATCTAATGTAAGGACGTTGATGCCCCTTTTGATTTTCTGTACTTTTATGGTCGACCAAAGATTTTTCTCTCCCATTGTTTAGATTCTAATGGAATACATGTATTAGCAAGATGAGCCTACAATCCCTGATCCGCCCACCGAGGAACTTCCGAGGCCGAAAATTCATTCCTTCTGCAAGATCTTAACTGCTTCGGATACCAGTACACATGGCGGCTTCTCTGTTCTCAGGAAACATGCTACAGAATGCCTTCCTCCTTTGGTACTAATACCATCGATATCGTTTTTATTGGTTTCTTCTCTCTGATTACATTAGGTTATTACTGATCTTTGGAAATCTTTGTTTGGAATAATTTTTAGGACATGTCCCAACCAACACCAACTCAAGAATTGGTTGCCAAGGATCTTCATGGTTATGAATGGCGCTTTAAGCATATATTTAGAGGTAAAAGACATGAGAAGTTTTTACGTTTTTACTTTCTATTTGGCTACTCGCTTAATGATTTTCCCCTGAACTTATTTCTTTTGTTTGATCAGGTCAGCCGCGCAGACACCTTCTTACCACTGGATGGAGTACTTTTGTGACTTCCAAAAGATTAGTTGCTGGAGATACCTTTGTGTTTTTGAGGTAAACTTTGATTGCTTTCTTTCATTCACATGGTTCATAAACTCCTGAACTTCTACTATAAACACGTATAAGAATTTATGTGTTTTGCTATACAAGCATATCTATAATAAAGTTTTATGTGTAGAGGGGAAAATGGGGAATTACGTGTTGGAGTGAGGCGTCTTGCTCGTCAATCAAGTAGCATGCCGTCATCTGTGATTTCTAGCCAGAGCATGCACCTAGGAGTTCTTGCAACTGCCTCCCATGCTGTTGCAACACAGACTCTTTTCGTTGTATATTATAAGCCGAGGTAGAAATTATACTTGTTTTAAGAGCAAAAAATTGGGTAAATGATATAAAATTAGTAGACGATTGTTGACACGAGTTTTTCTTTTGTTAGGACGAGCCAGTTCATCGTAAGCGTGAACAAGTACTTGTCTGCTGTCAATAATAAGTTTGCTGTTGGCATGAGGTTCAAGATGAGGTTTGAGAGTGATGATTCTGCTGAGTCTGACAAAAGGTAATAAAATTTATTGCAGTAGTTTATTATATGACCTTATTTGTAGCTTTCTAATACATGGTTGATCAGATTTTCCGGTACCATAGTTGGAGTCGAAGATATTTCTCCCCATTGGGTAAATTCAAAATGGCGATCACTTAAGGTATTGTCATCTTGGACTTTGCAATTGTTTATTTGATTTTCATTGATTGTATGTTAATCATCTAAATGATGCCGAATAGCAGCTATAGAGGCGCTATAGTGCAGAGGAATTCAAACAAGTCGCTACTGTTCTGTGATATGTTATTTAATTCAAGTGTTGTTAATAGTAGTACTATAGTATAACGGAATTTGAACAACTATTATTTTCTGCGATCTACGATTGACATGACAACACTGACTCAGTTTCTTTTCCTGTCTGTTTGAATCGCCAGGTTCAATGGGATGAATCTTCAGCTATTACAAGACCTGACAGGGTCTCACCATGGGAGATAGAACCGTTTGTTTCTTCAGCTTCTACAACCACAGTTCAACCTACCGCTGCGAAGACTAAAAGGCCTCGACCAACCAGTGAAATTCTCGATGTTGGTGAGGAACTATTTCTAATAACTCTTCCCATTTCTTATATTGATTTATTAGTTTTATTTGACCTTCTATATGTTATTTTTAAACTAGACACAACATCAGCTGCCTCTATTTTCTGGGATGCTAGGATGTCACAAACTGATATGACCCAACGTATTATGAATAGCAAAACCATCAACAACGCTACATTGAGGAATCCAACCGAAGGAAGTTGGCTATCGTCTCCCCATTCTAGCTATCCTTCTCATTTACTTCACGATACAACAGATGATGGCAAGAGTGTCTCGGCTTGGCCTGTTTCACAGCCTCAATCATCTATACTGAACATCGACCGTATGCTCGATCAAGTTGATAAGGACAACAAAGTCGAGACTGCTACAACTTATCGATTGTTTGGAATTGATCTTATTGATCATTCCAACAAATCAGCTGCTGTAGAGAAAGCATCTTCACATGCAGTAAACGGTAACGGAGTTACCACTGAAGTTAGTTCCAGCACCGTGTCGAGTACTGATACTGCCCGTAAGTCTGACATCTCGAAGGCTTCTTTCGATAGGAAACAAGAACCACAACAAGTTTCACTTAAGGAGACTCAGAGCAAGCAGATTTGTTGCAGAAGTCGCACCAAGGTACTAAACATAGAACATCTATTTGGATAACAATTTAGATGTTTTCCATTATTATAGTTCAATAAGAAAAGTATCGGATATAAGCTTTCTATTGTTGTTCAAAACCTTCGAAAAGGTTCAAATGCAGGGTGTTGCAGTTGGTCGCGCTGTGGATTTGACAATGTTGAATGGGTACGATCAACTTATTGGTGAATTGGAAGAGCTGTTTGACATCAAGGGACAGCTTCAACACCGGAATACATGGGAAATTGTCTTCACTGATGACGAAGGAGATATGATGCTTGTCGGAGATGATCCATGGCCGTGAGTATATCCTTAATCAACATGATACAGCAATGCACACACATATATTGTTGAATGAATAAGTACTTGAAACAAAGCAATAATTAAAAAAAACTCTTCAAACAAAAAGATACTTCAAAATTAAAATCTTAAAATAATGGTGCAGAAATACCAGGGGGGAAAAATGGGAGTATAGATTATAAGGTTAAATATGTTTTCAGTCCTCGTACAAAAAAATAGATAAACATGTTTTTAGTCCTTCTAATTATCTCAAATTTTGTTTTTAGTCCTTATACTTGTTTTTCAACCTCTACAAATTATTAAACTATATGTTTCTAGTTCGTTTTTAATGTGTAGTTTTGCAAATTATTTACAAGGACTATAAAGTAGATTCATACACGGACTAAAAACAGAAAATGTATTTATAAGCAAGAAAAACATATTTAACCCTTTCATTATATCATATATTTGGGATTGGCCCTCATAAAATGAGTAACTTATGTTAGACTCTAAAGTAAGTAATATCAACTATTGATAAATAGATCAATGATTGATATTACATAAACATGCATGACAAATCATTGATGTGTTAAAATTTCAACCCTTGATTTTCTCATTAATGCCGACACGCTATACTCTCTACTCACTTTAGAGGAGTCATATCATAAATCAGTGTCTAATTTGCGCCAATTTTTGTACTCTTTAGTTTTAACCTTCTCTCGTTATCAACATAATGGTGATTGTTATCTATCATTATCTTGCAGTGAGTTTTGTAACATGGTAAGGAGAATCTTCATTTGTTCCAGCCAAGATGTAAAGAAGATGAAATCAGGTAGCAAACTACCAATCTCTTCTTCGATTGAAGAAGGAACTGTAATAAGCTCAGACACAACCGAAAGATGAACCATTGACACTATTTTCTTGTCTTTTTTATCTTTCTTTTTGTTTCTCAGCACCAAACTATTGATTCTTCTTGTTGATTTTATTGCTTGTGAGAAGAAGGAAATTAAAGTTGGTTTTATTTTAGCTAGGTGAGTTTTTCATGTTATTATTACCTAGATATGAAACACTAGCTAATTGTAACTTAATTTGTAGAGACACAACAAGGCATTAATTGTGGTAGAAAAGACCAAAATAGTTTTTTCTTTTAACTTTAATAAATTTGTGGATATGGCAAATGTTTAGTGTTAGCATTGAATATTCCTATTAAGTTGGAAGTATATTGATGTCGGTTGTTGGTTTATCAAGACTTTCCTATTTTAGTTAAATGGCATATTCTTGCTTGTAATGTATAGTGTGTATTTTGTGTCTTCCAAAATTCCAATTTGGTTGAGTCAATGTCTATTGCTGTCAACAGTGACAACTAATAATGACATTAAATTGTAGCAACTTTATTGTTTAGGATTGAGTGGTCCATTGTACCATTGATGCAGTGATTCTCTAGACAAATGGGTTAAATTGTGGCAGGGTGGTGGCACCATCCACAACTCACTTTTGGGTCCATACCTTCAATAGCAGTGAAATTTCACTTTACTAGTTGAAAGTTCCAAAAGTTGTTATGTAGTACATGTGAACTCAATTGTAAGCACATTTCCAAGTATTAACTAATCTTATAATAGTTTTACTGGTATTCTCATTGAAACAAATGCTCATAGAAAATTAAATGAGAATAATAGGTTGTTTGAAGAATGCAATTAGATTTATTGATTGAGCAAGAAATTAAACATGATTAACAATCATTCTTAAATAGTGTACACTTAATTATTTTTGCGAATGTTTGAGTTGTAAGTGAGTGCGTATTGTGTTCCATTACAACCTATGAAGCCTGGATACTCTAAATTTTTAAATGTTGGAGAAGTATTTGAAATAGTGTAGGAAATACGAAGAGTAAGTGAGTATAAAAAAGGCTAGACAAAGTTCTGACTTGAAACATCATTGTAGAAGTACAAGATCTACCTGAAGATGATATTAGACTTCTTGAGTTGACAAAATGAACTAGACTTGGAAGTAATTTTCTATAAATGATGGTAATGAAGAGAACATAAATTGGTTAGAATTATATGATGATTTAGACAGAGTTTACAATTTAATGTTTGCTCATAAGATTTTTTATTATTATTTTTGAAATTGTGATCACTTTCTTTACAAATATATACTCCCTCCGTTCCTTTTTAACTGTCTCTTTTGGAGAAATTTTTTGTTCTTATTTAATTGTCACTTTCAAAGTTCAATGCAACATTAAATGTTGTTTTACCAATATTACCCTTAGTTATTTATTGCGGAGAGAGAAATATATGAAATGAGATATTAAATGAATAAGGTCATTATAGTAAAAGTATAAATTATTGTATCAAAAGTAGTAACAATTATTGATTGTCTTGGTTTGTGTAAAATGTCAACATGTGACAATTAAAAAGGAACGGAGGTAGTATTAACAAAGAATGACCACTTTCTTTACAAGTATTCTACTTGTATATAACTTTTGTTAAAATATCTATATCGTATATTATCTTGAATTTAAAATTCCACCTATTTACATATCTGTATCATATCACACTCACAGTCGTATCCAATCTTCGTAGATTCCAACCAACCACATCTCAAGCTATTCTCAAGTTAAATAAAACTTTAAAAAATGTGATGGTAAATCATCATGGTAAAATTATTTGGTTTATTGCCAATCAAAAATTGTACTTTGTGTGTAAATTTATATGCTATTGGATGAACAATGATCATAGAATTCTGTTCCATCACCTTGTTTGGACATAAATGGTAAAATGTTTGGAAATAAATGGTACTTTCTACTTGTAGTACTTCCAAAAGTCATAATAGTGTAATTGGTCTTTGAGAGTTATGTTTGGAACACGAGATAGTTGATCGAAGAAGATCCAAACACGGTGTTATGTTTTTTTTTTTTTTTGAGATATCCAAAACTACCAACAGTGTCTTTGAGAGTAAAATTGAGGGAAAACAAGTTTTGATATTGCATTGAGGAAAGTAAAATCTATGATAAGTATTACTCTTTGAAATGAAAAGGGATGCATCGTATTGTTTGGTTAGAAAAGTGGGTACAACAAAAGTGATTATACTTTTCCTTTCAAACGAAATTAATTCTTTCAACTTGCATTTAAAATGTAGTGAATGTGGCTGAGGAGCTAGAGAAAATTCACTTTCAATATTTCAAAGAGACACACTCTATTTTATGAACTTCAATATGATATTACATGAAGGTATTAGCCATATTTATACGAATCATAGAGACCAATTTATAGTTAAAATACTAGTAGTAATTAATGACATGAATGAAAGGAAACACGATTTAGTAAAAATGGAGATTGTCAAACGAAGTTGCTTGATTGGCTTAATAACTGTAATAAGGCGGTGCAAGAGAGAAACTAACATACTAGGGAAGTGACAATGGAGAGGCTTAGGATTGATCTTAATTTCTTTCATACTCCCCGGGTTGAACATGATTTGTCTTCGAGTGACTAACATGTCGTTGACTGGATAGATAAGAGGTGACGAGGCACTATTGAAACAACCTAAAGTGAATGGTTGAAAGTGACACATATCTGACGAGGCACCTGAGTGGTCGTCTTCAATCCTTGTTTTTTCGGTGGTGGTGGATGGTGCTCTGAATTTTTTCCAGCAACGTTGATGGCAACACATGGCAGCATTGTTTACAACCAAAACATCCAATGTTAGGTTTATAGGTCTTCCAGGCGCAATGACTTCATTAGTCTTGCAACAAAAAAAAAACTCCGCAAAGTAGAGTTTCAAGAGTGACAACTCAATTGCACTAAGAACTCTTAAAAGTTTGCGTTGATTCTATCACTCAAAATCAACTCTAGAATTAGAACCTTACGTTGTGGTCAAAACGACTCAGGAGCCTAGTGAGAATCCACTATCAATATCTCAAAGAGAGACAATCAATTTTTTAAACTTCAATATGATATTACATGGAGGTATTAACCCTACTTATACTAATCATATAAACTAATTATAGTTGAAATAGTAGTAGTAATTGATGCCATGAACGGAAATACAGTCTAGTATAAAATTGGAGATCGTGAAACATAGTGGCTTTATTGATTTAAAATGAATAATAAGGTGGTACAAGGGAGAAGTTAGCATACTAGAGTGGTGGGAGTAGATAGGCTTATGATTGATATTAATCTCTACTAGAACGTTTGGTGTCATGGTAAGCTTGTAAAATCGCAATGTCATAATTTTAAAAATCTACGCTTCGAGTCATAAAGATTGAATGTGATGTCGAACTTGATTTTAAATTTTCTAACTTGTATTTAATCTTCAAGTTTAATTGATGCATACTTTTAGCATAAAACATAAAATAATTTTACACCAACATCTATTCAGAAGTCATCATCTTTACACGTCACACTATCAATTTCAAACTAATCATACAAAGGTGGAACAACATTACAAAATATCGGATTTTCATTTAATCTCATTGTAAAATTGTTTTACACCACCAATACATGAACTTTAACTCCTTAGGTTTTGTTTGAGAGTTTGGAGGGGAAGAGAGGGGAGTGTTTGGAAAAAAGAAAGGATTACATGGAAGAAATAAATGACATTGGGAGAAGGGGCTTTGGGGGACTTATTTTTCTTCAAAATATAAAACCCTCTTGAGGGAACTAACAAATTGTATTGGAGGAGGATTTTGGTGTTATTAAGCTTTTACTGCAGAATTGGATACAAATTTATTGACTTGAAATGTAGTTAAATACAAGTAGAAGTAACTGAAATCTAGAAAATAAAGGAACCACTAGTCCCACGTTTAACAATTCCTAATAACATGGGATTCTCCTAAAGAATAAGTAAAAGCAACAGTATTCCTTACAAGTAGGAATTTATTAAGAAACAAACTACTAAAAACTCAACACCCTCCCTTAAACTGAATCATATCTATGAATCAATTTAGAACTGAACTTGAACAAACTCTGAGTAATGCTCGTAGCTTTACAAAAGCTTCTAACTTAAGAGACTTGGTCATGATATCTGCTACTTGGTCTTCACTTCGACAATACACCAAATCTATGGTTCTGTCAGTGACAAGATCACACATAAAATGATATCGCACGTCTTTGTGTTTACTTCTCCCATGTAAAATTGGGTTCTTGGAGAGTTTGATAGTTGAACTATTATCACAATGAATCATAGTTGGCCTATCTTGATAAAAATGTAACTCTTCAAGAATTCTTCTTAGCCAAATTGCTTGGCATGCTGAAGTTGCTGCAGCTATGAACTCCGTTTCGGTTGTGGACAAAGTAACAACTTGTTGCTTCTTTGATACCCATGATACAACAACTGATCCCATCATAAACACATGACTGGATGTACTTCGCCTATCATCCAAATCACCCGCATAATCGCTATTAGTGAAACCAGTCAAAACAGATCCTCCATTTTTCTTATAGAAAATACTAAAATCTATTGTTACTTTCAAGTAACGAAACACCCTTTTTGCAACTTTGAGATGTAACTCTGTTGGTTTTTCCATATACCTACAAATCAGACACACAACATACATTATATCAGGCCTAGTGGCTGTCAAGTACATTAAACTTCCAACAATTTGTTTGAAGTAAGTACTGTCAACCCTCTCCCCATCAAGATCGCTTGAGAGCTTCAATCCTGGTTCAGTTGGAGTCCCAACTGGATTACAATTCTCCATGTGAAATCTCTCCAAAACCTATTGAGCATATTTCTTTTGCCCAATAAATAAACCATCACCTATTTGCACTACTTCTATACCAAGAAAATATTTCATTTTTCCTAAATCAGTCATGTCAAAACCAGCCATCATAGAACTCTTAAAATCAGAAAACATAGCCTCATCATTACCGGTGAAAATAAGATCATCAACATATAATCAAACTATCAATATTTTACCTCCTTCTCCAGTTTTGATGAATAAAGTATGCTCATATGGGCATTTTATGAAACCTGCCTTCTCAAAGTGATCTTCTATACGCCTATACCAAGCTCGAGGTGCTTGCTTCGGACCATATAAGGCCTTCTTCAATTTGTATACTTTATGTTCGTTACCTTTTACCACGTAACCAGGAGGCTGCTCAATGTAGACTTTATGTGCAGCTAATGATACCACCAATTGAATTGTATCTTGTCTTGCTACAAGGGCAAAAACTTCTTGATAATCAACTCCATGTTCTTGCTTGTAGCCTTTCACAACCAGCCTTGCTTTAAATTTGTCGCTTTCTCCCTTTTCATTTAGCTTTGTCTTATAAACCCACTTCACACCAATGGTTATTTGCCCTTTAGGAAGATAAGTTAATTCCCAAGTATTATTCTTCTCTATGGCTTCCATTTATGAATCCATGGCTTTTTTCCATTTTTCTTCTTTCACTGCTTCTGCGAACAATACAAGATCGGAACCTGCAAATAAAGAAAAATGTGCAGCAACATCCTCATCAGATAATTCATCTTCACTCACATAATCTATCATCCAAGTTGGCCTTGTCCTTTGTCGTTGTGGTTCTAAAACAGATGAATGATCTTCATTTGGAATTGAGACACTTGATGAAGGATTTGGCGAAATTTCTCCAAGGGACTGAGTAGGAAGCTGCAATTCTGATTCGGACTCCTGACTTTTCTCGCCATCTTCCTTAACATCAATTAAAGTTTGTTGTTGTTCGGTGATGCTCCAATCCCAGGTATTTTATTCATCAAAGAGAACATCTCGACTGATGATTATTTTCTCAGTAATGGGGTTATATAACTTGTACGCCTTGGATTCTTCACTAACCCCAATAAAAACACATTTCACACTCTTATCATCAAGCTTTGTTCTCTTTTCATTTGGAACATGTGCATACGCTCTACACCCAAAAACTTTAAAGTGATCAACTGATGGCCTGAGTTCGCTCCAAGCTTCTTGAGGTGTTATGTTTTTCACAGCAGGACTTCGATTGAGTACATGAACGCTCCAATTGGCTACTTCTGCCTAGAAAGTCTTTAGAATACCCCTTTTCACCATCATGCTTCGCACCATGTTCATAATCGTCTGATTCTTTCTTTCAGCCACACTGTTTTGTTGTGGTGTGTATGCAGCAGTAAGCTGCCTCCGTATTCCATGTGATTCACAGAAACTTGCAAAGTTATGTGAGTTAAATTCACCACCACGATCTGTGCAAAGGATCTGAATGTACTTTCCAGATTCTTTTTCAACTCGAGCTTTAAAGCTTTTAAAAACAAAAAAACAATAAAAGCTTCAGATTTCTCTTGCAAAAAATAAACCCATGTTTTTCGACTATAATCATCTATGAAGGTAATGAAGCACCTTTTTGTTTCCATTCGAGGTTGGATTGATTGGTACACAGATGTCTCGATGCAACAACTGTAGACGTTGCTTGTAACACCCCGATTTTTAAATATTAATTTATTGGTATTATTGTTATATAATATAAGTAATATTAATATTATTAGGAATTATCTGTTTGATGTTTTCAAATAAGTTTTTGGATTGTGGGTATTGAGCGAATAGATGAGTTAGTTAGTTGTTGAAAAATAGGAGATTAAGAGAAATTGAGAAAAGGATATTTTTAGTGAACATGAGAGAATAAAGGTGTATTAGCGAAAAGGAGGTTTAAGTAAGTAAATAAGTAGTGTTTTAATTAAATAGGAAAGAAGAAAGTGTAAATAGTGGAGAATAATCTGGTGTAAAAGTTATGAGAAGAACCTAGCCCAATTAAAAGATTATAAATAGAAGAAAGTCATAAGAGAATTAGGTTACAAAACACAAAGATCAGAATTGAGAGAAGACTCAAGGAAACTAGGGTTGTGAAGAGAAGAGGCAAGGAGAGAAGCTTAGAAAGAAACCTAACCGTAGAAGTTGCTTATTTTGCTGATTTAAGGTAAGAGGGGAGTCTCTATTCACCATAAGGGTTGTATGAACATATGGGTAGTGAAGAGTTTTGTTTTCCATTGTTTTTTTATGATCTTTTAATGAATTCATGTTTAATCCGTGCTCTAATTTAGTGATGTGATTTGGATATATTATGGTCTCTGAATTCATTATTTTTATGTGTTAAATTTGTAGTTGATTCGTTGTTATGTTCTGTTTTGAATCTTTGATTTGTTTTGATTTCTTATGTGTTGCCTTAATTGTGTTGTTCTTTGTTTTTACGATCGTGTTTGAGTTAGTATGTGACTGTGATATTGTGGTTGAACTTGATACACTCTTATAATTCACTTTAATAGGTTGAAATATAATATCGACAATTTTTGTTGCGCACTTTCTGATAGCTCAAAAACTTTGTCTTTTTTTCCTTGGAGTTATTTTCAAATCGATTTTTCAGGTGGATAAAGTTCCTTCCATGTGTATGTTACCTGATGCTTTAGCCCATTATCCTCACACGAATTTCTAATAGCTTAATATGTTATGTTCTTTGTGTGTTCAGTGTCTACATTTTAAGCATATATTTTTTTTACTATAAAACGTGTATTTAAGGCCTTCATGGTTAAAATAATATATATTGTGCAAGTATATACATGTCAATTAAAGAGTTGCTACTATTCTAGCTCAAATAATATACTATAGATTTAAAGTGATTTTTATAGAGATAATTGTTATAATGAAAACTATTTCTACTATTTTATTTTAATGTGTTTGAGATAATATGTTTTAAATGATGAATTATTTAACGATGTAATTGATGTGTGACTTAAAGATGTGTTATATAAAGATGTGTTATTTGAAGATGTGTGATTTAATGATGTGTTATTTGAAGATGTGTGATTTAAAGACGTGCTATGTAAAGATGTGTTATATAAAGATGTGCTATTTGAAGATGTGTTATATAAACATTTGCTATTTGAAGATGTGTGATTTAAAGATGTGATTATACAAAGATGTGTTATACAAAGATGTGTCATATAAAGATGTGTTATTTAAAGATGTGTAATTGTTGAGTTATATAAAGATGTGCATTGTTGAGTCATTATTTGATGTTCATGCATTCATGGTCAGTCCGATTTAAAGATGTGATTTAAAGATGGGGGATAAATCAGTAACACACCTCTGATATCCAAAACCGGTACCACATGCATATAGAGTTGAGTTAGTGACATTGCATACATACCTGCAAGTCTATTTGAAGATGTGTAATTAAAAGATGTGTCATTTAAAGATGTGTAACTATTTAAAGATGTGATATTCAATGATGTGCTTCTATATGATTACATGTGAATGGCCTGTATTTTACTATATGCCTACTTGATATTCTTAAATGATGTTGATGCTTGTATGTTATTATAAGATGTTGATTGATGCCTATTAATTTTATTAAATGAATGTTTATGATTAAATGTGAATACTACCTGTCTGTGATGTATACATGCCTAACTGCAATTGATGATTATTTTATCTGAATCTACACATGTGTTTGTACCTCTCTTGTGTTGGATATATTCTCACCCTCTTAAACTGGACTGTACTCTCGCCGGGTACAGATTCACAGGAAGAAGATAGTTAGTAGCAGTGAGTCTCAGAGGATGACGTTGGAGCCTTCTTATTTACTTTTGCCGCTTTTGGGAGTTTTATCGAGTCGTCGCTCTGATTAGTAACACTAGGGAATGGGGATTTATTTTATTTCAGATTTTGTTTTAGAATTCTTTCGAATTCAGTTTTGTTATGGATTTTAAAGATGTGAAAAACTACTTTGATGTTTTGAGAACTTTTCCGCTGCGACGTTTTTAATTTAAATGAAGTATTTTTGGATTGATTAAGATGTGTGACACCCTTGCGTGTTTAATTATTTATTGAATTTTATTAGAAAATAAAATGTGGGGTTTAGGGTGTTACATGCTCAGCTCTCCATGCTTTTCCTTGCGGGAAAGAGTCGCGATGTTGTTTACCAACAATGCAGTCTTCACACATTTATATGGGATTGTTGATATTGAGCAGTCCTTCCACCATGTTCTTCTCATATAGTGTCTTTAAGCCTTTAAAACTTAAATGACCATAACGCAGATGCCACAACCATGTTGGATCTTGCACTCTTGTCGAGAAACACTTTTGGACACCATGTTGAATGTGTAGAGGGAACATACGATTGGTTGTCATTTCTACTTCAGCTATCAGACCCTTCTCTGGATGAGAATTTGACGCCTACTTTGTTGGATGATGATGATGTAACCCTTTTCTTGCAGTTGTCCCATACTAATGAGATTGCTTTTTCAAATCTGGGATATAGAACACACTAGAAATTGTATGCACAATGTTGTTTTTCACATGGAATTTAATATCCCCTTTTCTCATGACAGAAATGCAAGAATTATTACCAAGCTTTACAGTTTCTCTAAATGTATCATCCAAATCATAAAACAAAGATTTGTTTCCATACATGTGATTGTTGCAGCCTGAATCTAAATACCAAATATTACCTAGTGAATTATTCTTGTCAATGTAAGCCATCAAGAGCAACTCTCCTTCAGTTTCAAAAAAAAATTACCTTGGTTTCTTTCTCTTTGTACGGGCATTCATACTGATAATCGCCATTCTTGTGACAATGATAACACTCCACCCTTGCCATGTCAAATTGCGCTCCTTGATTGTAATGTTGGCGTCCCCTACCTCTGCCTCTTCCTCGAAATCCCCCACGTCTTCTTCCTAGAGAAATGGTTCCTTCATGAGTAGTGACTTTCAAGGCTTGCTCCTCCACAACATAGCTAGTCATCCTTTGCTCATGAACTAGCAACGATCTTTGCAACTCATCAATCAAAAGACTATCAATGTCATTCGATTCTTCAATGGAACACACCACATAGTCAAATTTGCGTGTCATTGAGCGAAGGATTTTCTCAATGACTGCAACATCTTCCAATTTGTCTTCATTAATGCGCATCTTGTTTACAATTGACAGTGTTCTTGAAAAATAATCATTGACTGATTCTCCTTCCTTCATGTGAAGAATTTCAAACTCTTTGTGAAGAGCTTGGAGTTGTGCATGTTTTACCCGTGCATAGCCTTGATACTTCTTCTTCATCGAATCCCAAATGGTCTTTAGCGATGTCCTTCTTTAGGATGGTCTCCAGTACATCACGATCTATTGTTTGAAACAAATAATTCTTTGCCTTCAAATCATTCAATCTTTGATCTTTCAACGCCTTTTTCTGTGCTTCTGTCAAAGTGGATTCATTTGCAGGTTCAGTGATGCCATTTTCCACAAGAATCTAGTACTTTTTGGAACGCAGAAAATTTTCCATCAACATACTCCGATGATCATAATGACCATCGAAGCGTGGAATAACAGGTTGAACAAAACTGCTGTTTTCAGAAGCCATTGAAAGAGGGAAGAAAAAACTCTTGCTGTAGCAAGAATGAAAGATGTTGCTTTTTCAAATCAGGCCCTAGTAGGGAGCTCTGTTATTAAGCTTTTACTGCAGAATTGAATACAAATTTATTGACTTGAAATGTAGTTAAATACAAGTGGAAGTAACTGAAAGCTAAAAAATAAAGGAACCACTAATCCCACGTTTAACAATTCCTAATAACATGGGATTCTCCTAAAGAATAAGTAAAAGCAATAGTATTCCTTACAAGTAGGAATCTATTCTCTAATTATGAAACTTAATGTCTACCAAAAAAACAATCTTACCATTTCTTAATTTTTGACACGTTATCAAAATTATATCCTTTTGTGTCTTTTGCTTCAACCTCCCCCTATTTTTTCTCTCTTAAAAACAAATTAAAACAAACTCACTCAATAAAACACACTAACTTAATCTTTTTTAAAAGAACAAACAAACTTAATCTTAATCCTAATCAAATTTTTTTCCTGTAATTCAATTTCTAAATATTAAAAGAGTTAAAAACAATTTACAATCTATTATCTTTCTCTAATTAAGAAAGTTAATGACCAGTAAAAACACAAATTTTCCCCATCTTAATATTTTGACATCTCAACATAAATTTACCTTTTGTATCTTTTGTAACAAAAGATCCTATTTAGCTGAGAGAGAAAACAACTTTCAAAAGATTGATGTGATTTTGTAACAAAAAATTCCTTTTATAATGATGTATCTAAACTAACGAAATTATTTTTTTTAAAAAATGATTTTATTACGATAACCAACACAAAATAGATTATGATTATTTTATAAAAACTTATTAAAATCACTAATTTATTGAATTTCAATATTATATTTATTTTAATTTGTAACAAACAAGCCCTACGGGATTTGCTATATCTTTAAAAAAACTTTAAAGAGCATCGTACTTGTTTGTTATAATTTTTTAAAAAATCAGGTTCAACAAAAAATATTTAAAAGCGTGTTTAAATGAAAAGAGATTATAGTAACTTTTCAAAAAATATAAGAGATGGAGAAAATAAGTATCAAAAAATGAAGATAATCTTGTAACAAAAAATCCATTTTATATAGTTGTATCCAAACAAATATTTTTTTTCAAAGAAGTGATTGTTATTACGATAAACAAACACAAAATTGATTATGTTTTTTCAAAAAAATTTTAAAAAATAATCTCTAAATGATTAAATATCAAAATATATTTTTATTCTATTAAAAGAGAACCATATATTCAATTTACATTTAGTAAAAATAAGTTTTATGATTGTACAATTTTTTTTTATGATATTCATGTGCTTTTATCTCACACTAAGTTTATTTGATGCAATATAACTACCTTTCTATGAATTTTTCTTTTTTAGGATACAATAGAATTACCTTTCTATGAGTTTTTCTTTTATAGGTAACCCAATGAAAAAATGACAACTGTTTACATATTTAGTCTAAAAAAATATTCATAAATATATTTTTTTTTTAAAAAAAAACATTAATAAATATATTTCACTTATCAATAAAATAACAAAATATGATTGAGACAATTATCGTTGATACTAACAAAATATTGAAAAAATATTTTCACTAAGAAAATAAAAAAGAAAAAACATTTAATTATATCTGATTGATAATCACAAAATAACATAACTTCATTCTTAAAAAAAAAAATAACTTCAAGAAAGTTGCAAAATATTTATTACGAGGCATATACCTACTTTTCAAAAAGTTACACATTTTCAAGATTGCTTCTTTTCTAAAAATAATTTGCATTTGTTTTTTCTTTATTTTTCTTAGTCAAAAGAAAAATTATACTATAGAAAAAGAAATAGATAAAGAGACTGGGGGCATTAGACCTGACTCAGATACAACCCAAAACGGGGATACAACATAATAAATCAGACCAAGTGGATCGACCCTAATCTATCATAAAAAAATTCACTAATCATGGGCGCAACCCATCGAACCTGTATACGGACGCGAAACCAGGTTACAAAAAAATATGAAAAGTGAACATCTGTGAAGAACAATTAATAGATCGACTGTCAACACGGTATCAAAATTCAAGTGCCAACAGCTCCCTGAACAAATCAACAAGCATAAAAACTCTTTCGAGATTAAAGAACTAGAGTTTAGGCAAACAAGACACCTTGAAACCTGCAGATCTCAACATATTTGGAAACAACAGAGAATCAAAGAAGTCATGACACCATGTCATATTATAAAATAATATTTTTTATTGTTGTATATTATTAATTATTATATCTTTCAGAAATATGACTATAAAAAACACTGAAAAATGATAAATGGGTTACTAAATAATATAGTTGTACAATTCATACACGAGACTCATAACGACATCTTTATCAATGATGGAATCTTTATTAATTTTAATATTTTTACATAATTTTAGTTTACCACTTCATAATATTTAATAGCAACTATTTCAATGATTTTATCATAGGCAAATTACTCTTTAAAAAAAAAATCATGGGCAAATTACACTAACCTCCTTTAAGGTCTTCTTAAATAACACAAACACTCACTCACTCTATTTTTTAACTAAACACTAATCTCTCTTTTTTTTTTTTATCAAATTGACAAACACTTCCCTTATAATATAACACGGTTTAAACTTTGTTAATTCCATTTTTTTAGCAATTAACTTCTTCATACGAGTATGAAAATACTTAATTTTCGACCATTTTTTCTTTCCATTTTTCAATAGGTGATTTTTCCCAACTTATTGTTCCTCAGTCAATGTGATTTAATTTTTAAACTTTAATGTAATAAAACGGATCTATCAAAGATTATTTTCTTTTCATTGATCAACCACGATTTCCATCCACCAAAATTCTTCTCATTTCTATATTCTCTTTTGATCTCTTTTGTAATTGCCGATGTTTGATTCTATTTGATGGTAAAAACAAATGTTGTTATTGTTTCTCCAATGCAAAAAAAAAACCTCATTTAACTTAATTGTGAAAAGAGAAAACAGAAACAAACAAACCAAAATGACTAAAATTAAATTGTATATTTATAAAGTTATTGAAATGGATAAAATTAGGGGAGATTGATGTGTTTGGAAAATTAGAAGGGGTGCTTGTGTTATTTAAAAAAATTTCAAGGGAAGTCAATGTAATTTGCCCTTTTATCATTAACGTCGACTTTATCATTATTTTTTTCTTCTTATTTTCTCAATTCATATAGCATTGCAATACGTTTTGATGCATAGCCCTCCACTTCGAATTAGCCCGTGAGGAGCACGGGCTCGTCCTTAGCACGAGTTTGTCGCTAGTTTATGAAGAAACAAACTACTAAAAACTCAACATTTGGAGGGTTTGGGAGAGTTTATATGAATTCTTCAAATTTAATGTATGTTGTTATAATATTTTTAAAATTAAAAATATATTAATCATAAACATTAATTTATCACTCTCTAAATAAATATTTTTTAAAAAAATGTGAAAGATTTCTCAATTTTCTTCTATATTTCTGTCCCCCAAAATCCCTTCTTTTCCCTCTCCTCCAAACTCTCAAACAAAGCCTTAATCTTTTTCATGTTTGAAAGTTTTATAGCCCGCTCCTTCCATCTCTACTTATAAGACTATTTTCGAATGTTTTTAATTTGCTCTTAAATATAATATAATTTGTAAATTGCTAAATATATTTATTCTTTTTTCAAATATGAAGGTCGAGGCTAATGAAAGTTGACTCAGTTGATAGAAGTTGATTCACTTGCAAGGTTGTGAGTTCAACTCCTGTTGTCAATGTGAGGACCTCTTTGATGCATGATTTGTTAGTATCTTTCTAAGCGCTCTTTGATCCTTGAGACTTGTCCTGATTCTAATGTGCTCCTGGTGGCCAACTCATTTAAACTTTAACAAATAAAAAATGCCAAATATCCCCCTGCAGTTCTTTAAGTTAGTTGTTTGTAACAAATTAATTATTTAAATTTTCTATGTCACAAATTGGTCTTTTAAGTTATAAAATTACTCCAACATTATCTTCTTTTCATCAAACTCAGGTAAAAATTGATTATTTGGTTGTTTAATGCTAAGTTGGTAGGTGCAAATCTACTGCTCTAAAAAAAAGAGGTGTGGGCATCCAGCCACACAACCCGACCCAACCCAACCCAAAAAAATGTTTTGACGATTCGTTTTTCTTCTTTGCTTAGTTATTTCTGTTCCCACTCTCTGAAATTCTGGAATATTTGAGAAGCTTCTGGAATCATTATCACAAAAATCTATATAAATTCCCATTCTAAAATTTTGTTTCAAAAGTTCTGTTCTTTATTCACAAAACAAAACCCTCTTCGAGAAACCTGTGTTCTGTGTTCTTGTTTTTGTTTGGTGAATCAGTAATATGGCGAAAGAAGGACCTAACTGGGATGGTTTGCTCAAATGGAGTATTGCTAATTCCGATGGAACTCGTCAACCTCGTAATTTAAGGTACAGATTTTGCCCTTTTATTGTGTGTTTTTTGTTTTGGTTAAGGTAACTCTTGATAATGATTTAGGATGATTCAATGTTTCAGTTTAGGTTTAGTTGTAGAAAAACGTATACCCATTTGTTTAGGGATGGCAATTGGACCCAGTCCGGATGGGTACCCGCATAAAATACCCACAATAGGTAGGGTAAAACTCCGCAGTTCGGGCTTGGGTCTGGGTAATTACCCACAAATTCAAATGGGTATGGGCACGGGTAAAGGTACTATAATGCCCATATTTATGTAATATGATAAATAATTTATTTATTTTTGGTGTATAATTAATTTATTTATTTAGCTATTTAAACCTAAACCTAAAAACTACTTAATTAAGTAACCACTCCCTCCTATTGGTGTAAAAAATTTTAGGGATATTTTGGATGTTTTTATTTGGCTAAATACTACGATTCGTACTATTTTATAAGTTGATTTGAAAACTTTTGGACCGTAGTTTTATTTCAATTGTGAAATTTTTAGTGTCTTTTTATAATTAACGTGTGGGTAATGGGTGCGGGTATGGGCACTTAGGTACCCATAGGGTATGGGGAAGGGCACTGAAATTGTTTACCATGAGGGTACAGGCTCGGATACGGATATTTTTTACAGACGCGGGTATGGGGAAGGGCACTGTAGTACCCTATCCATTGCCATCCCTACATTTGTCTAAATTTAATTTTGAAGAAAAGAATGGGTGTTTTGGTTTAATATCATGTGTGTGATAAAAATTGATCTTGAGTGAGTTGATTGTGTAAACTTGATTTTGACTATGTTTCGTTTCACTTCTAGAGGGACCAAAATTGATCTTAGAAGTGTAGTGTTGGTTATGGTATGTTTGGTTGATACTACTTGAAGCTAGAAATTTGAGCTTTTGATTTTAGAATGATTTTAACACTCAAATTTATTGTTAAACTCAGTTGTAGTCAGAATCAATTATACACAATCGATTCACTCTAAATAAATTTTTGTCAACGTAGAACCTAAGTGAGTTGAAGGGAAAGCTGTTTGTGTTTGGATAATGTAAAAGTCGATTCTAGAATTAAAAGCTCCGATTAGTGTAAATATTAATATGAGTGAGGAGGCTGGAAGGGTCTGATTTTGTTACAGTTTCGAGGGTCTGTAGTTAGCTTTACCAGAAAAGTTTCTTGTTTTAGTGGTTGTAGTTTCTTAAGCCCTATTATCGTCTTCATAATTGAATTCTATTAGGGGTATGGTTTTGTGCTTTTATGATTTGTAGTTTGAAAGAACGGATTTTCTTTTGTGGTTTTTGTTTCTAAAAATGCATGCTTATGAGTGTTTGTGTGGAAATTGGGAGGGAAAGGGAAGATTATTTTGGGAAAGAAAGAATCCATGGATTTTGAACTCAAGTATTGGGGAAAGAGTGTAATATTTGGAGGAAAAGGAGTGAGGATAAACTCCTATGTAGCACCAACACTTCAAATCGAATGTACGTGTGAGGTGTTTGATGCTTGTTGGTGTCTGACATTAAAATGTTGGATCATATGATACATTCAATCACTTCTATTACTTGAATTTGGTGTCAGTTTGTATTCGGTGTCTGTCTGTTTGTGTGAGTGCTTCAGAGATATACTCCCACCTTGTTTGAATGTCAAACCCTCTATCTAGGGAAACTTCAAAAGAAGAGTAAAGGAGGGTTTTGGACGGTTTTGAAATTTCCCAAACCCCTCTCCTTTATTTTTAATGTTCCCAAACAAAGGGAGGGAAGGGTTATCATTTCTCTTCCCTTGCATCCCCTCTAAAAAATTCCCTCCCAATCAAATCAACTTCGGACTAAAACCCTCCAATATGGAGGCGTTCAAACACCTTGGAGGGTTCTGAATTCTTGTCTGCTTGTCATAATACTCTCAAAACAGAAGAGATCATTGCTCCTAACAACCAGTCGTGTTTTTGGAAAACGAGAAGGTGGTTTTTGAAGTTGAAGATGAGTCAGGGGGCTCAAATTAATATTTAGAGGACTAGGGCCCGATTTTGCTATTTCTATTATTTATTCAATACAAGTAAAATGGTTTATTTCTTTGTAGTTGTAGTTTCATAAATGTAAACCCCAAATTCAAAATTTAATGTATTGTTTAATAGTATTATATTTGAAAAAAATGGTTATTGTTGTTGAATATGAATAATATGGCTGAACAGCTGAAATTAGCATTTAGTGGACTAGGGTCTGACTTTGAAATTCTTATGATTCTGTAGCGAGGAAGATCGGAAATGGTTTATGGAAGCGATGCAAGCACAGACCATTGATATTGTAAAACGTATGAAAGAGATCACACTTGTGATGAAGACTCCTGATCAAGAATTGGAAAACCAAGGGGTTACCCCTGCTGATATTGAAGGTATGCAATACATTACAATTAAGGATTAACAAGATGCAAGACTAACAAAAAATAAAGTGCATTTTATTTTGTTTAATTGAGTATTTTTTTTTTTTCTTATTAAATCCTATACAAATTTGTTGCAGATATGTTGGATGAGTTGCAAGAGCACGTTGAATCAATTGATATGGCTAATGGTGAGTTTTTAGATTGGCTCTGATTCTGAACTTTTGTTGAAGAGTATAGGGAGTGGGGACACTGATTATATTAATGGAGTACTTGTTTTATCTGGCTTATGCTTGCTTGTAGTAGTTTCAATGCGGAATTAATACAAATTTGGAGATCATAATTTAATTTATTATGTAGTTTTTAGTAGTTGTCGCCACGAATTGTTCACATCATTATGAAGCGTGTTTCTTCAAGTTTAAGCAATGAAGAGTTGGTGTTATAGAGTGGTTTGTTATGAATTGTTATTATCTCATACAAATTGATGTATTAGTTTCATTAACTCTGGCTTCAATATTCAACATGCGAGTTTAATTGTTCAATTGGCAATGCTGAAATGTAATTCTGCTATCTTTATCCTGTACATTTTTTTATGTATGGCAGTCGATAACTGGTTGGTTAATGTGCATTTGTGTTTTCTTTGATTCCAACAACTGTATGTCTCACTTATTTCCTGGCATTTACCTGTTCTCTAGATCTCCATACAATTGGCGGGTTGGTTCCTCTTCTCGCTTACCTCAAGAACCCTCATGCCAATATTCGAGCCAAGGCAGCTGATGTTGTAACCACAATAGTCCAGAATAATCCGAAAAGTCAGCAACTTGTTATGGAAGCAAATGGCTTTGAACCTCTTGTTTCTAATTTCAGTTCAGATCCTGATGTGACTGTTCGAACCAAAGCGCTGGGTGCAATATCTTGTATGTACTATTTTATTTTGTAATGATATTTTGTTTCTAAGTTGGAATGGTATTGACTTATTTCTACTTTGTTGAACTTGACAGCACTGATTCGACACAACAAGCCCGGTGTCGCTGCATTTCGTCTAGCAAATGGTTATGCAGCCTTGAGAGACGCACTGGCCTCTGAAAATGTTAGATTTCAAAGGTAACTAAGGTTTTCTTCCTGATAAAATTTAAATTTTAATTATGTTGAATACTTTTAATTTTAGCTCATTATTTTGGCTCTGTTCATCTTACATGTGTTCTTTTGTTGTGATATCTTCTAGTTAATTGATTAAGGATCTGTTTAAATTGACTTATTTGAGTTTATCTACTGACATTGGTACTTGTGAGACTGTTAAAGAGAGCTTATGGGCAACCTATGACATTTCCATAAGCTATTTCAGCTTATTTCTATAAGCTTGTCAGGATAGCTTTTGAATAACAATTTATAGCTTATGAACATAATTATATGATTAGTTCTTCAAAAAAAAAAAAAATTATATGATTAGCTTATCCATAAGTATTTACACGATAAATGCTTAATTAGGTTGTTTATCCAAATAGGATAATAGCCTTTTCAACACTCATTACTAATTGGGGGATAACTGATTCTTAATTTTACAATCTTTCAGGAAGGCTCTCAACTTGATCCATTACTTATTGCTTGAGAACAGTTCAGATTGCAACATTGTGAAAGAGCTAGGGCTCCACCGTACAATGATGCACCTTGCTTCTAGTGAAGATGCAGATGTCCGTGAAGCTGCCCTCAAAGGCCTCTTCGAGCTTACTCGCGATACAAAAGATGGCTCCGACAGCTCTCCAGAAGATAATGAGAAAATGAAGCAGCTTCTTCAAGAGCGGATAAACGGCATCAGTTTAATGTCGACTGAGGACCTTGGAGCAATTAGGGAGGAAAGGCTGCTTGTGGACTCCCTTTGGAGTACATACTTCAACGAGCCGTCTTCACTTCGAGAGAAAGGTCTTCTTGTGCTTCCTGGTGAAGATGCACCTCCTCCTGATGTTGCTAGCAAACACTTTGAATCTCCTCTTAGAGCCTCTTCTGGGAACCCTAATTCCAAGAAAGATTCCAACAATGAAAAGAAAGATGCACCTTTGCTTTTAGGGCCAGGGCCTTAAGCTGCAGAGAATTAACAATGAAGTTAATTCATGTAGAAAAGGAAATGCTACATATATTTCTAAATGACGTTTTATAGCATGTTATTTTTATCTTCTGTTTCTTTATACTAGACTCGTTCTCTTTCTTACATGCAATAGTCATTTATTTCTTTCACCTTATTATATGCTTATGTTGTGCGCTAAGGTCAAGTCGAATGGAATGCTAGATGCACCTTTTTTTTGAAGTAACAATACATGAATGTTGAATTATAAGTATTTTACATCTATATAAGTTTTTCTAATAAATTTTATTAATGTATCTAGGTATGTCATATTTCTTTGTGTATATGTCGTATTACAGTCGTATTTGTACTGCATATCCAAAACTTTATAAAGAGTCGTATCTGTACCGCGTATCCAAAACTTTATAAATGAGTAATATTAAACGTTGATAAATAAATCAATAATGATTAATATTAAATGAACATCCATAAATAATTTTGGTGGTTAAAATATCAATCATTATTATCCTACTTTAATGACTACTAACTTCAGGTAGGCAAATTCTATTTTTTTTAGCACAAATAAATAAAGGGTTTTGTTAATGAGTGCTACCGGGGTACTCTTTAAGCATTCTAAATTAAGTAATTATTTTTTATAAATGTCAAAGTTTTCAAATGTCAAAGGTCCTTAACTAGTGCCGCTAGGGCACTAGTTAGCGGCACTAGTTAACATTTTCCATAAATAAATGGTTTAAAATTTTGTCAAAAAATAAATGGTTTAAAATGATCTTATAAGGAGCGCAGGAAATAATCTGTTAACATGATCTTATAATATTCACCCCCAAACTATCCTTTAGTTAGCTTTCTTTTGTATCCGTTAAACTACACAAAATGATAATAATCACAGCTTGCAACAAATGGCAGCACCGGCATCAATCATCTCAATATTGCAATCATATTTTATGCCAAATTCAATTAGTAAAAATGAGTGGAAAACCAAAACATATCATCAACCATCAAGGGCTAATCGTTATAATATGCAGCTCATGCCTATTGCAAAAAACATAGAGTTATACCACCAAGTTAACAAAAGATATCTCAACTTTGAATAATTCAATGTGTTTCCCTAAATTCACATCCATATCAAATATTAAATATGATCTTTGTCAAATTGAATGCATTATGTATATAGGCGCTCTCGATGATTTCCTCATTTGCGTCTGTTTCATAAGTGTAACTCAGTTGGTAACTAACAAGGATACTATTTGCAGGGGCTGATGTTCGAATCTCGGATTCCCCACTTAACAATACTTAAAAGTGTGCGAATCTAGTCATTAGACTATTTTACCAAAACGAAAACTTCATTAGTTGAATAGAAGGGTCAAACACTCCACAACGAAGCGAATCACATGGATTTTCAAATTTCAGCTAAAAGATGTATCTATATTGAGTGTACACGTCTCAAATATGATTAACTCTCATAGAGTGGATTGAGAATTAAGACAAAAGTCTCCATGATTTTTTTAATTATTTAGAGAGCAATTCTTTAAACCTATATATAGTTCCAATTTTGGCTCCACCGAAATTAGTTCCAACACCTTGTCTAGCACAAAGGCTTCTATGGACACTCTAAGCAAGCAAATTTGTAGCAAAAGTCTCACCAAGGTATTGAACATAGAATATATATTTATATAAATATTTAAATCTTTTGTTATATAGTTCAATAAGAAATGTTTCTGATATTTGTTAGCCTTTTAATGTTGTTCAAAACATGCGAAAATGTTCAAATGCATGGTGTTGCAATGGATCACGATGTGGATTTGGCAAAATTGAATGGTTATGATCAACTTATTGGTGAAATGGAGTGTTTGTTTGACTTGAAAGGACATGATCTTCAAAACAGGAATAAGTGGGAAATTGGATTCAGTGATGATGAAGGAGATATCCCATGGCTGTAAGTATATATACTTCATGAACATATGAGATAAGATAGTGATGCACATACATATGCCATTAAAGAGAGATGTTAGTATTGTCTCATTTACATAGGTTTGAACTCCAACCTTCAACTCTTTCCGGATCAAGTTGCTTGATTTGAAAGAATTATATGAACCATTTGGAGACTCATATTTAATAGAGTAAGGAATAAAATTCAAATTCTGAGATTTTAGGTGATTTTTTTTTTTACTTGGAAGATTTTAAATGATATTTGAAACACTCTAAATTTAGCTTTGAAAAAATGTATTTTATAAAATCTCTTCATTTTGAACAATCTCCAAATTTATCATCCAAATAATATACTTTACATGGAAAAATTTTAATTACATTCTAAAATTATATTACTTCAAAAAATTCTCTCATCCAAACTTACTCTAGAAAATTGTAGAGGGACCAGCAGTTAACCAAAGCATAAGAGGGACTTTTTGAGGATCATTTTCTGACTTGATATAGAGTAAATATTATATCATATACCGATGGATCCTCTAGAGTGAGCAATTTATGTTAAGAGTATAAAATAAATAATATCACCTACAATAGATTGGTCAAAGTGGAGAGGGACTTGAGCCCTTTAAACAAGTGGTCCATGTGGTGAGGGACCTATAATAGATGTGCCAATTATTCTACTCATTAATTTGAACGTTTTCTCCTTATTAAATATCATGCTGCTATCATTATCTTGCAGGGAAATTTGTAACACAGTAAGCAGAATATTCATTTTTTTCCAGCCAAGATGTGAAGAAGATGAAATCAGGAAACAACTGAAACATGAAACCTTGACATTATTATTTTCTTGTCCTTTTTACATTTCTGTTTGTTTAATCATTTGCAAATGAACATCTCATATATTTATGCCATCTTAGCTTCTGATTTACAAAGGCAAATTAGATATCCACCTAGTGAACATGGCAAAACATTGCTCTGGAGTGTACTCAGGAGCTGTATGTCCCGAACCCTGCAAAATTAATTACACGAAAAATCGATCTAAAGATGTTGTACAATCTCATCAAAGACACTTACATATTTTCACCAAATTGAGTGTTTTTTCTTAAATGAACAAAAGAGCACTTATGATTTAATTAATAATTTCTTACCTTCACAGTTGCAAATGTCATTCGATTCGAGTATGTCCTTGTGTATCTGCATGAAAGGAAAATTATTGATTAAGATTTGGATACATGTTAAGATCTGAAGCACCTTCAGAAACTTGGTTATGAAGCTATATTTAAAAAATTGGACCGTCGGTTGAACCGGTGAAACCTCAATGTTATGGTTCAATAATTCAATTGGTTCAACCATGATTGAATCGGAAGGACCAACTGCGCAGTTACACTGGTTCAACCTGGTTCGATTGTGATTCAGTCCAGTTCAATGGGACTATGATAAATCTGGAATCAAGCCAATTGGTGAATTGGCTGACTTTCTGTTCAACCAGTTGAATCGACCAGTTCAATCAAATTTTTAAAACATTGATATAAAGTTTCATGCTTACCCTCCCACTTGCCCATTTACAAACCATGGCCTCCAATCATCTACAATTGAGTAGTTTAGATCCCTTATCCAAGCTTGAGTCGACAGGAAAGGAACAACTGCATCATGATCCCCACTGCAAAAACACATCAATTGCCATAAAAATCAGCTAGTCTTAAGGGCATCCAGAAAGCTATAACGAAGCAAATTTGACTGCTTGAATGTGGACAATTTACTTTAGAGGGTAAAACAAGTAATCTCAAGTCAACTGCGATGTTACCGGCACATGCATAATAAATCATGAATGTTTTCAAGTTATCAAATCGAGAATCAAACCGTGAATCGAAAAACCTACTTTCGAATCATGATTCAAATCTTATTAATTTTAATATACATTACCAATACAAATCTGACATTTTCAAGTAAAAACAAGCTACATAGATTATAACCCAATATATCATCTACTAACCTCAAAATAATTTCAAGATTTAAGTCGAATCAAATGACAAAAGAAAACTGTTTGGCTATATAAAGTTGACAAAAAAAAAATTGGTTGGCTACACAAAGATCAGGTAGTGATTCATAAGAAAGAATCGCAATTCATCATAGTGGATCGAGATTCATCTTAACATATTGGGACTCAAGATGATATTCATATTTAAAATAGGTATAAACTAGAGGTTCGAACTGGCTGAATTTAATTTTGTATCGAATCGAGATACAACTCACATGTATCATAAAATATCGATGCTCATGAATGTATTGATATATTGATTTTATTGTTAACAATTGAGATTACTTCTCATTCTAAAATAAATTGCTCACTTTAGAGAAATTAAATCTAAGAATAACACTACATATATGGTAACAACACCGGTTTTAAAAGAAATAAACTCTACATTATAAAGAGAAAATCTTCACCTATATATCAAAGAGCGATATCCTTTTTTACTTAGATTTGCATGAAACTCAACGCTACCAAATATCTCATGTTCAAAATCAGTAGTGTAACATCGTTCCCATTTCCCTATGCTTCCCTGCAGGGCACAAAGCTATGTACATAAATATGATATTGATATCCAATAGTTTATGAGACTTCTTTGATGCATTCAACTCAAATTCAAAAGTATTTGTAATGTAACATAGAAAATCACTCGATGTAATGAGTTTATAGGTTTATTATATCAAACCTCTCGAATATGCAGTGCCTTGCGAACATTCTCATCGTTAGCCCATTTAGTGGCGAGGTAAAAACCATAAATCTACAACAATAATGAAATTGAGGAACATCAGATTTGAAACATTTTATGAATAAACATTGTGTGCGAATCTTGACAAGTTATGAAAAAAATTACTTGGCAGCTTAATTCGGGCACTGTGAGATGAGATTGATAACTAGAAGATTTCTTCAACTCTTCGGTCAATGATCTCCTCCAGAGACGCGAATCATCTTCACAATGGCTATCCAAAATGTTGAACGTATTAATTCCTGAAAGGCACTGAAGATAAGAAATAATAGTTTAACAATATGAAAAACAAATTCAGTTGAGCTGAAAAACAAGAGAGAACTGGCCAATGTGGCTATGTGTATGATTAACTGGCCAATGTTTAAAATGTTCGCCTTCTTAACTCTAAGAGCCACGGGGTAAACGCTGTAATTTATAATTTGTATAAAAGACAATGAAAGTTGCAAAGTTTTATGCGGTTTTTAGAAAATTCCAACTATTTGATTGTTTTTTACTCAAGTTATTTGATTGTATCAAAAAGAACAGATTGTAGTTTAAATAGTTTAAATGAAGGATTAAATTGAAAGAGAAAATGCTACACCAAAACTTAGTATCCTCTTTATAATAGGCATACATAAAATTGGAATGGTTTACTTGCCTCATCAAAGGACTGGAGATCTCTTAAGCACAACTCATTACTGGAATCTACATCAATGTACTCTCCTCTACAATTTCTCTGCAGTGACTGTTGTCAAATAGATAACAGTAGACCATTAAGCATAATAACATCATTCTTTAATTTCAAGTACAAACACATCATTGTAGAGTTCATCAGAGATATGATACCATTAAGCCTAAAATATCAGCCTAAAATATCTATGTTGTGAGATATGATTCCATGCATTTACACCGACAATATATACAAATTAAGTTGGTAATAATATTACCGCATAGAGTTCATCAGAGATGAGTCCCATTCCATGAGCATATGGGATTTGATAATTATTTTCTTTGTCTGTTGTTAAGGGGTTCCCTAGCAGATATCCCTGAAAATGTTAAGACTTGTTTAGGCTTCATAATGCATATAACAAGATATATGGCATTTCAGAAATCCCTCTTTAGATTAATTTTTCGTCGGTAGTAGAAGCAACAAATAGAGATTATAGTAGGAAACCTGGAGATTTATCAATGGCTGGAGCCCTTTTTCATTTCCTGTTAATCAAACAAATGGAAAAATATCAGTTGGTTTTTTCTTCTTCTTAACTGTCCGGTTCTTAGGGGATGGGGACCTTGGTAATCCAGACAGTCCCTTTAATATGCTAAACATTTTGCTTTGCTTATTGTAAAGTGGAATGCAAATAATCAATTTATTAGAGCGAGGATGACAAATTAAAATGATTAAGAAAATTTCTGGCCTCATGATCATTATATTTAGAAAGAAATTTATCATTACTTAATGACTAATTAATCCATCTTAAAAATTGTGCTTTTAACGATTTCTAACCATTTGAAATTTCTTGAAGAATGGCTGGGACAGGAATTCCAGAGTATGAATCGGCTCCAATGTAGAATTCATTTGAAAGAAATTCAGGGTGATCAATCAGCCACTATATATACAAATACAAATAATTTGTTTCAGTTGATAAGAAAATGATCAAAATAGCTTTTGTTTTGATTCATAGTTAGGAGATGATTTCCTAAAGTAAATACTATACATAGAGAAATAGAAAAGTGTGACAAGAAATATGACAAGAATAACATGATCTGCTTTTCTTAAATGAAGATCATAGTTGGTCTTCATCACGACTTTAGTTAAGTTTGAAGTTGTAAAATAAACTCTATCGAGCACGTCGTCTGGATCCTAGTTAGCATAATGAACATACCTTCCTAAGAAATTGATGAGCATGGTGAACTAATTTCCAGTCGCTTCGATGAGCAGTGACATTTTTTGCATATGAGAAACCAGTTCCAAGTGGCAAATCTACAAAAATAATGCTGCATAGCTGACCAAAATATCATTAACATTACTACCAGTAAATCACCTTCCAATAACAAAATCATGAAAACAAACTTATAAAAAGGAATGAGTATTTTGATTTGTAGAGCTATCTCAACACAAATTATATACATATTATAACCTCATAGCGAATATATATAGTAGTTCTGATCAGAAACTTTGAATTAACTATAGTAAATAAAATCATTGTTGGATAATTGAGGTGCTCTAAACACCTTTGTCCATGACTGTGGCCTTGATACCAAACTAGGCACGCTCCCGTTGTACTCCTTGATTTCAAATGCAACTGGACCTATTAACATTCAATTGATGACAAAATTACTCTCTTAATGTTGTTGAGTGGATCAATTTCAGCACAATCAATTCTACTGGTAAGCTAAACCAAAGCAAGAAAATATGCAAAGCATAGTTGTCAAATTGGAGATTCCTATCGTGAATCAGAAGCGCTTACAAAATAGGTTCTTAATTAAGTTATTTATCCAAACAGGATCTAAATTATGTGTGACCTGAATAGCCTGATAGTGATGCGGGTGGGCGAGTGATCTTGGATAGACTTGATATTATAATAGAATTTGGGTTTGGCCTAACTCATTCTTATAAAACGGTTTGTAAAGTGAGGAATTCCTCCCATTTATAAACTTATACGTTATCTCATTCAATATGGAACTCTTAACCGTATTCATACAAAATTACAATCAAAATGCTAGGGAGAGAACTATGTGACTTGCAAAACAATGAGTGTGTGTGTGGTAGGCATATATATCCAGCTATGCATTATCAATAAACCGTCAAAACAAGATTCACTAAAAATATTAAACAATCATTTGAAAATTACCTATTTGATAGACAAGGCCAGAAAAAGAAGAGCAACCAGGACCACCAGTTAACCAAAGCATAAGAGGGTCTTTCTGAGGATCATTTTCTGACTTGATAAAATAGTAGAACACTTGCATGTCATCATTTGTTTCTCCTAACCCCACGTACCTATCAAATATAAGAACACAACTGCATTACTTGGCACACCACATAGTACACAGCCATTTCTATTTCTTGTTTGTTTGTGCATTTATAATTGGCGGGAATGGGGACCATTAGTTCACTACAATTCTAATTTAAAAAAAAAAACATAAAATATTGTTTGTCTGAATCCTTTCTTAGAAGATCTTGAGAATCCCCAAAAAATGTTCAAAATTTATTACCAAATGGTTGGAGTTAAGGAGATAATGAGGTTCGCTTAATGTCAAAACAACTAGATATAAGCCCGCGTGTTGTGCGGATATCTTGAATATTTAACTTGCGAATAGTTTTTTAAAATAGAAAAACAAATTAATTACACACGGAGTATAGTTATTCATAACCTATGGAATTGAAGATGATAATAAGAAATATAGGTTGTCATTGATTTAAAAGTATGCAAGTAAATATTTATAAATAAGTATAAAACTTAAAGAACCCTAACATGTATGTGGCCTAAAAATTGGGAGTGGGATGGTGATGAGCACTATGCACTAGATAATAGAAGCATTTGTCTCTCTAAAGTTAGAAGGGAGAATATTAGAAGTCTCAGTGTTACTTCTAAAAATAAATCAATCACAATTTCAAGTAGATTCGTGAAGTAATTCTTCGACATGACTTATAATTTTAGAATCTTCATCAGATAGGAGATGGGAAATTGTGTTGGCAAACAGCATTCGCTAGTATAATGAGGTATAATGGTTAATAGATTTTAATTATAATAAATAAAAGAATTGATAACGTATGTAACCTATAAGAACTAACATGTCATGATAAGAGATGATAATAAGTAGCTCTAATAAATAGCTCATAACATATGTAATTATATATAAGATAAACATATACACATATACACAGTAGAATAAAATCATAAAGTTTATATAATGTAGAAGATGGATGATGAAGGAGTAGTTAGAAAACAAATATTTTGGAGGCTGCCACATCAAATTTTTAGTGATTTGGCAAATAACGTATGAGCATGAGGTGTCGGCATATGGTTTTGGGGTCTAAATTAATAAAGATATAGATAAGAAGGATTTCAGTTCAGTAAACTATTATAAAATATTAAAATAACATAATGATGAGATATGATCGATTGCATTGGTAAAAATAAATTACATCGATCGATAGTACACACCAATTAAATCCATAAATTAAAAGCACACAAAATAAAAAAAAATCAAGCGCCATTAATTTATATAGTCATATTATAACTATTGATTTAACTCAGAAAAAGGAATCACTAACAAATAAAATGTATATACTGGACAACTATATAGCTAAGCTATACCAATTAAATTTCATATCTTAAAATGGAAAAAAGAAAAAGGAATGATTAGGATTGCTCTCACCCTGTTTCAAGTTCAAAAGGAAGAGGACCTTGAAAACCAGGAAGCTGTTCAACCTTTGAGCTAACATGTGCAAGAGAAGTTAACATCTGCAAACAAAAAAGTCCAAGAGGAAGTAGAATCTGAATAGAATAGTGAAGGGAACTATGAAAAGGAGGAGCCATCATGTTCATCTTTGCAAGCTTCAATTATGTTTTTGTTGATGTTGAATTGTTGAGAAAAACTATGTGCTTGGTGCTAAACGCGCAATTATCATGCTCAACGTCTCATTGTTTAATGTTGTAGTGGACCCGTGGAAGATATGATAAACAATGTTGGTCACACTTGTCCCTTTCTATTTTATCTTTTTTATGTTTTTTTTTTGGGATGTAGCTTTTCTTTAAATTTTAGAAAAAAAGTAAAAAATTACATATGTAAGTCTGGATACTTAAAATGGAGACGTTTTCGTATCTAATACAAATCAAATATCGATATGAAAATAGACACGTTTTTTTTACTAATACTCGTAGATGCGCATATAAAAATATTGAAATGACTTTTTTTTAAATGATATTTTATTAGATATATATAAGATACTTCATAAATACCGTAAAATATGTATCATGAAAAAGATGAAGTTTATAAAAAAAAAAGGTGAGACAATGTTCTGAGAGCTCAATGAAGAAGATGTAACACCTTAATCCCCGTTGGTAGATATTAAATGAAAAATTTATATTTAATAAATAGGATGTTACAAAATTGAGTTTTCCATCACATAATAACGTAAGTAATTCTTTATCAAAAAAATAATAAACACCACAAGGTGAGAGAAACAATTCAACGATCTCATTAAATAAAAATTATTCAAGTCTTCCAACAAATCATACATAAAAAGCAATAATGATTTTCAATGTTCAACTTAAACGTAAATGATGTCATCGTCAACCCCAACCCCGGTGTTACAAGAATCAGAGCTCGCAACGACTACATACTTATTCAACTACTAATAAAAGAAAGAGGACGGAATGCACTTCCGCCGCCACCTCTTGGATTCGTCCCGCGACTATTCTTCCTCAACCTAAGTGTTTGTACCCCCGAGAGTACAGTCGCCATAACCACACAACAACAAGAAAGGGGTGAGAAATCCAACTATACATAACATTAGGAAAATAACATATAATAATAATAGCATTGATATAGCATCCGTCGGCATAGTACATCATCAATAATACATTTCTCAATAAACTCTACACTTCATCGGTTCATACATGTCACTCGTAAAATCACCAAGAACAAACATCATCACTTTTTATGCACATGGACACTGTCCTAAGACCTATATCAATGTGGTACCACACCTATCGTCGTCATAATTTGCAGAGATATGTTACTGGACTTTTCGTTGTCATTTCATCTTCATAATTCCTAGACACGACTCTATATGCATGCATGGTGACAGACTCATCAGGTATTTACACATCATCACATAATCAGGAATTTACAATCATAAATGCAAGACTCTCCCTATAATGCACAACACCGGACAAACATATTGTCGTCATTCACAACATCATCATGAGAAAACATCGCCATCATGAACATACATCGTCAATCACTTCATTATTATAACTCAACATCATCATTCTCATCTTCAATATATATATATATATATATATATATATAAGCATCATCATTTGCATCATTACTACTAGTGTATATCATCAAATTCATCGTAGTATACAATATTCAACGTCATTATCAACATCATTACCTAAGCGTTTTTATTCTCGTCGTTCTCCATTTTACTCCTCTCTTCTATGTTCCTCTTAGCTCGTCTCTAGTACTCAAAGGTTCTTCCACGCATTACTTTCCCTAAGGGGTTGAGGACATACTCTCAAGACACCTAACTAGACTCCCTCCATGCAAGGTTAACCTCGCCACAACGAGGAAGAAGCTGGCCACAGTGAGCTAAGGCAGGGAAGATTGGAACCCAGAAGGCAGAGTCTCGCCACAGCGAGCTAAGGCAGGGAAGACTGGAACCCAGAAGGTAGAGTCTCACCACAACGAGAACAGGGCTCGCCACAGCGAGCTAAGGCAGGGAATAGTAGTTTTTCTGCGATTTTACATTAGGGGACCTACTCAGACTCCGTTTTCGACCTAAAACCAACCCAATTCCCTTCCAATCTTCACCCTAATTAAGCTTACCCTATTATTCGTGCCATAATTTTCTCTTAATCTATCTGATTATCCACTACTTCTCATTGTTAATTTTTCATAATTCACTTTTTCCTATGATGATTTTCTCAGGTTTATTTGTGCACTACAACCCATTTCTAATTACAGCAGCACCATCTTCGTCATTACCATCACCCCAACACACACACACACAATACACTTCACTACCCAGCCCCACAGATGCAATTATAATACCCTAGGGATGAAGAGATTCTCCCCCTTACCTCGAATCTTCTGAAATCTCCGGTTTGGCTTGACTTCGTTGTAGCTAGGTTTTCCCTTTCTCTGACTGCTACTATTCTCTCTGTTTCCACGTTCAGCAAAACTGACTTCTAATTCCCCAAAACCTTATTTATATATGGGCCAGCCACTCATCATAAACTTTTCCTCTTCTATTCATTATTCTTTTGATTTTCCCCTCCCCCACTTATTAAAAACATATTTTCTACACCTCATACTCTTTTCTACTTGTTTTTAAATTCTTTTTTTCTATTTTATTTACATTCTCGTACTATAAATTAATTTACCAATATAATCCAACTCTCTCAACATTTACATCGCAGTCAAGTAAAATGGCATCAACATTAATATTCACCAAGCTTCACCCATAAAACTCATCAGAATTAATTAAATATAAAATAGGGGCGTTACAACTCTCCCCCACTTAACAGAATTTTTGTCCTCGAAAATTACCTGAGGTGAATAATTCCGGATAAGACTCCCTCATCTTACTCTCGAGCTCCCATGTTATATATCCTCTAGCAGGTCCTCCCCAAGTCACCTTGACTAAGGCGATCTTCTTACCTCTCAAGTTCTTTACCTCTTTATCCTCGATCCTCAGCGGTGAGGTCTCAATGGTCAGATTCTCCCTCACTTGCACTCCATCCATCTGAATCACATGGGTGGGGTCGGGAACATACTTTTGAAGTTGAGACACATGAAACACACTGTGGAGGTTCGAATGCAACGGTGGTAAAGAAATTTGATAGGCTAATTCTCCAACTCTCTTTGTAATCTGATAAGGACCAATGAATCGAGGCGTATGCTTCTTAGACTTCAACGCACGACCAACACCCATCACCGGAGTGACCTTTAAAAATACATGATCCCCTTCTTGGAACTCCAACAGTTTCCTCTACTTGTCTTGATAACATTTATGTCTACTTTGCGATACTCTCATTTTTTCTTGAATCATTTTAATCTTTTCGGTCGTCTGATGTACAATCTCTGGTCCCAATACTGCGCTCTCTCCCGTCTCATACCAACACAACGGGGTTCGGCACCTCCTCGGGTACAGGGTTTCGAAAGGCGCCATTTTGATGTTAGAATGGAAACTATTATTGTAAGTGAACTCAATTAATGGTAAGTAAACATCCCAACTCCCTCCTTGTTCCAGAACACAAGTCCTCAGCAAATCTTCTAAGGACTTGATCGTCCTCTCTGTCTGGCCGTCAGTTTGTGGGTGATACGCAGAACTTAACTTCAATTTAGTTCCCAACGCTTTCTGTAAACTCTCCCAAAATCTGGAGGTAAATCTCGGGTCTCTGTCAGAAATGATGCTTGAAGGAACTCCGTGTAACTTAACTATTTGCTCAATGTAGATCTCAGCTAATTTCTGCAACGGGTAATTTAATCGTATTGGTATGAAATGAGCCGACTTTCTCAATCGATCCATCACAACCTAAATGGTATCACTCCCTTTCGGGGTCTTCGGCAGGCTCGTGACAAAATCCATAGAAATGCTATCCCACTTCCACTCCGGAATGCTCAACGGTTGCATTAACCTGGACGATTTCCGATGTTCGACTTTTGATTTTTGACAAATCAAGCATGAATACACAAATTCCGCCACTTCCCTCTTCATACCTGGCCACCAAAATATTTGCTTAAGGTCTTGATACATTTTTGTAGCTCCTGGGTGTATACTCTGTCCACTCCTGTGACCGTCCTCTAAAATACTCCGTTTTAACTCCGGTATGTCGGGTACACAAATTTTGTCTCTAAACCTCATAACCACGTTCTCATCCATTCTGAAATTTGTCTCTTCCCCTTGATTGATTAAAGTTAACTGGTTCACCAATTCCAAGTCAGACTTCTGCCCCTCTTTAATCTCCTCAGTTACCGGACTTGTCAATTTCAGCATGCCCAGCCTTACACTTCCCGACGTCACTTCGTAGACCAAACTAATATCTCTAAATTGTTCAATTAACTCCATATCCTTGACCATGAGTGCTAACATGTGTATGGTCTTCCTACTCAAGGCATCCGCTACTACATTAGCCTTTCCTGGGTGGTAATTCAGCTCAAAGTCATAATTTTTCAAGAATTCCAACCATCTCCGTTGCCGCATATTCAACTCTTTTTGATCGAATAAGTACCTCAAGCTCTTATGATCACTAAACACCTCAAACCTCGACCCATACAAGTAATGCATCCTCACCTTAAGCACAAATACCACAACTGTTAACTCCAAATCATGTGTCGGGTAATTCCTTTCATGAATTTTCAATTGTCTCGAAGCGTAGGCTACAACCCATTCATTCTGCATGAGCACACCACCCAAACCTCTATTGGATGCATCGTAGTAAACTACAAACGGCTTACTCGGGTTCGGTAGAATTAATACTGGTGCGACGTCAACCTCTTCTTAAGTTCCTGGAAACTTTCTTCACATTGGGTATCCCACAAATAAGCCTCACCTTTTCGAGTCAACTTCGTCAGTGGCAATTCCAATTTCGAAAATCCCTCGATAAATCTCCGATGGTAACCAGCCAAGCCCAAGAAGCTTCTTATTTCCATAATAGATTTTGAGGCTTCCCATTGTAGCACAACGTCTACTTTGGATGGGTCAACCGCTACTCCCCCACTAGAAATTACATGCCCCAAGAAACTCACTTCTCGTAGCCAAAATTCACATTTTGACATTTTAGCATATAACTTATTCTCCTTTAAGGTTTGTAGCACAATCATCAAATGTTTCACATGCTACTTTTCCGTCTTAGAATACACCATGATATCATCTATAAACACTACTACAAACTGATCCAAGTAAGGGTGAAAAATTCTATTCATATACTCCATGAACACCCCCGGAGCGTTAGATACTCCAAACGGCATCACAGAATATTCGTAATGACCATAACAAGTTCGGAAAGTGGTCTTAGGTACATCTTCTGCCTTCACTCGAATTTGATGGTATCCCGATCTCAAGTCAATCTTACTGAACACACAGACACCAGTCAACTGGTCCATAAGGTCATCAATCCTGGGTAACAGGTACTTATTTTTTATAGTAACTTTGTTCAATTGATGGTAGTCTACGCACAAACTCATACTGTCATCCTTCTTCTTAACAAGTAGCACTGTCGCACCCCACGGTGAAACACTCGGTTTGATAAACTTTTTCTCTAGCAATTCCTCCAACTGTTTCTTCAATTCATAGTGTGCCATCGACACATGTCTAGTTCCAGGTACCAAATCTATGGTGACATCAACTTCCCTCTCTGGTGGTAAATCACGAATGTCCTCCGAAAACACTTCTGGGAATTCACACACTACCGGTTGGTCAGGATTTCTCGACCCATTTTCTATCTTCGAGGAAGCAAGTAGCATAAACACCTGAGCATCTTCTTTCAAAGACTTCTCCACCTGTACCGCAGTCACAAACCTAGAATTTTTCTCCTCTTCAGGCTCGGGAAAAAGCACAGTCTTAGAATAACAATTGATATATACCCGATTGAATTCCAACCAATTCATCCTTAGAATAACATCTAACTGACTCAAAGTTAAACAAACCAAATCCATCCCTAAATGTTTCCCAAAAATAGTTAGGGGACAATTTCGACAAACTAATGTCGTGGTCACCGAACCACTGGCTGAGGTATCTATAATCATACTACCCGACATTGGTGTCATTACAAGATTCAACCGCTTCGCACAATCAAGAGAAATAAAAGAATGTGTAGCCTCGGTATCAATAATAGGAATCAAGGGAACATTGTTAATGAAACAAGTACCCGAATCAAGTTGTCGAAGCTGGGAACATCTTCTCCGCTTAAGGCAAAAACTTTTCCTCTATTCTGTTCTTGTTTCGGCTTTTGGCAGCGTGTACTGATATGTCCGGTCTCACCACAGTTGAAACATTTAACAGCATTATTGCACTCATTCGAACGGTGACCCTCTTCTCCACAGTTGAAACACTTCGGCTTGAAACTCTGACACTCAGTCGCCCGATGACCCAATACTCCACAGTTAAAACACCTTAGCAGAGGAACATCTCCCCCACTAGCTTCTTTCTCACCAGTACTCTTTCTCTGCTTGTCTTTATCAGCTGGAATGTGGTAAGGCTTATTGCGACTCTGGTCTCTCCCTTTCTTCTCAGTCGCTGCTTTGTAATGATTAGTTCTTGCCTTGTTGTCTCCTTCATAAATTCTGCACTTATTGACCAATGTAGACAATACACGGATCTCTTGGTAGCCAATGAACTGCTTGATTTCTGGACGAAATCCATTCTCAAACTTTAAGCACTTAGAAACTTCCACCCCCACTGCATTGTAATGAGGACAATACCTAGACCTCTACTCAAATTTCGCCGCATAATCCGCTACTGACATACTCCCCTGTTTCAGTTCGAGAAACTCGATTTCCTTTTGGTTACGAACATCAGCAAGAAAATATTTTCCCAAGTACTCTTCTCTGACGACTTCCCAGGTAATTGTTGTACCCGCAACTTCGAGCCTCTGACGTGTGTTTTCCCACCAGAACTCGAACTCCTCTGCTAGCAAATGTGTCGCCAGTCTGACCTTCTACTCATTAGTACACGCCATCGCTCTGAAGATCCTCTCTACTCCTTGTAACCACGATTGTGCCCCATCAGGATTGTACCTTCCCTTGAAGGTAGGTGGATTGTTCCTCATGAACCTATCCAGTCGAAGCTCTTCAGCTCCTCCTTGTTGGTTTTGTTGTCCCAGAATGGCAGTATTAGCCTCAGCCATGGTATGCGTCATTGCCGCCATCACGTTAGCAATTGCTTGGTCGTTTCTTCTAGCCATTTCTTATCTGCATCATCAAAATCAGGCAAGGGATTAGTAATTAGGCATCTACAGTGCTATACACACATGTCGCCTATTAGGATCAAATCATCGTTAAAATTCTAGGCCGAATGGACCGACCTGCTCTGATACCAACTATGTAACACCTTAATCCCCGTTGGTAGATATTAAATAAAAAGTTTATATTTAATAAATAAGATGTTACAAAATTGAGCTTTCTATCACATAATAACGCAAGTAATTCTTTATCAAAAAAAATAATAATAAACGCCACAAGGTGAAAGAAATAGTTCAACGATCTCATTAAATAAAAATTATTCAAGTCTTCCAACAAATCATACATAAAAAGTAATAATGATTTTCAATGTTCAACTTAAACGTAAATGATGTCATCGTCAACCCCAACCCCGGTGTTACAAGAATCAGAGCTCGTAGCGACTACATACTTATTCAACTACTAATAAAAGAAAGAAGACGGAATGCACTTCTGCCGCCACCTCTGGGATTCGTCCCGCGACTATTCTTCCTCAACCTGAGTGTCTGTACCCCCGAGAGTACAGTCACCATAACCACACAACAACAAGAAAGGGGTGAAAAATCCAACTATATATAACATTAGGAAAATCACATATAATAATAATAGCATTGATATAGCATCCGTCGGCATAGTACATCATCAATAATACATTTCTCAATAAACTCTACACTTCATCGGTTCATACATGTCACTCGTAAAATCACCAAGAACAAACATCATCACTTTTTATGCACATGGACACTGTCCTAAGACCTATATGAATGTGGTATATGTTACTGGACTTCCGTCGTCATAATTTGCAGAGATATGTTACTGGACTTTTCGTTGTCATTTCATCTTCATAATTCCTAGACACGACTCTATATGCATGCATGGTGACAGACTCATCAGGTATTTACACATCATCACATAATCTGGAATTTACAATCATAAATGCAAGACTCTCCCTATAATGCACAACACCGGACAAACATATCGTTGTCATTCACAACATCATCATGAGAAAACACCGTGATCATCATGAACATACATCGTCAATCACTTCATTATTATAACTCAACATCATCATTCTCATCTTCAATTTATATATATATATATATAAGAATCATCATTTGCATCATCACTACTAGTATATATCATCAAATTCATCGTATTTAAGTATACAATATTCAACGTCATTACCTAAGCGTTTTCATTCTCGTTGTTCTCCATTTTACTCCTCTCCTCTCCGTTCCTCTTACCTCGTCTCTAGTACTCAAAGGTTCTTCCATGCATTACTTTCCCTAAGGGGTTGAGGACAGACTCTCAAGAGAGCTAACTAGACTCCCTCCATGCAAGGTTAATCTCGCCACAGCGAGGAAGAAGCTCGCCACAACGAGCTAAAGCAGGGAAGATTGGAACCCAAAAGGCAGAGTCTCGCCACAGGAAGAACAGGGCTCGCCACAGCGAGCTAAGGCATGGAAGATTGGAACACAGAAGGCAGAGTCTCGCCACAACGAGCTAAGGCAAGGAATTGTAGTTTTTCTGCGATTTTACATTAGGGCACCTACACCGACTCCGTTTTCGACCTAAAACCAACCCAATTCCCTTCCAATCTTCACCCTAAGCTTACCCTATTATTTGTGCCATAATTTTCTCTTAATCTATCCGATTATCCACTACTTCTCATTGTTAATTTTTCATAATTCACTTTTTCCTATGATGATTTTCTCAGGTTTAATTGTGCACTACAACCCATTTCTAATTACAGCAACACTATCTTCATCATTACCATCACCCCAACACACACACACACAATACACTTCACTACCCAGCCCCACAGATGAAATTATAATACATCTGAGCCCAAAAATTCACATTAGGATCTCATGCTTCCTCATTGGCCTGATTTACTCTAGGCCTTCCTGGTCCTCTTCGTCTCCCAGACATCTTATCCTAGCTGTCATATACAAGTTAAATGATCAGTTTCAACCGGATATAACATTTAGAATAATGTCCTGGATCCAAATGGTCCATATACTTATATTGTAATTTTAATGACCCAAGGAACGATCTGAATCGACCTGCTCTGATACCAAATTGTAACACCCATATAAAGATTGCCTAGGATCTTATACGAGTATTAAAATTTCGTACTGGATGCATTAATTTACAATACAGAAAGTGTAACTGATTATGATACACAACATAAGTATTAATACATCCAACTGTTAATACAAAACATCTCTGATATTATACATCATAATACAACTTCTGAATACATGATAACTAGAACAACTAGAAACCATCACGATTAGTCCAAAGCCTTCTCCTTACCCTTGCTGCGTGCTACCTGCGAACCTACATCAGAAGGAATGGGATGAGACATAATGTCTCAGTGAGCTCCACCCAACCTTTGTTGGCAACCTCGGGGAACCTAGGGTCGCCATGCACTACTATTGGCAATCTCAGGGATCCTATGATCACCAAGCCATAACTTTACCCATATAGGGTTTATACCTGCCTGAGCCTACTAAATTGTATAGTCATGAAATCTAGACTATAACTGCTAACTTGGTGATCGAGGGGAAACCTAGGATCACCGCCTGATAACTGCTACCTGATACCTGATGCCTGCCTGATAACTAATTCTTGCCTGATATCATTAAAATGTTTTCCTGATAATCAACTGTTAGATGTTAGCGTGTAATAAACATTATTATCTGAGTTGGTTTTACGGAATGCCCCCAAGTGGAGTAACCCCGGAGCACATTCCCCTGATAACCAGTGAAAATTCCTATCTGAGGCTAATCACCAGACTCCTCCTGCCTGAGTGTGTGGTTATCCTCGCGGAAGATTCCTGCCCGTTCCAGCTGTATCTGGAACCCCCTGTGGTCTCTACCTGACGAGAGCACAGAAGACACACGATTATCTTTAATTAAAACTTATGTGTGGTTATCCTCACGGAAGGTTCCTCCCATTCCAGTCGTAACTGGAGCCCCCTATGCTCTCTAACTTCGAGAACACATAAGACACAAAGTTTATCCTGGTAATTAATTAAGTATTTCAGGTATTTTACATTATCCTGATATTTCCTGATAATTTTCCTGAACTGATACGTGTACCCCTCAGTGTCACTCTGACGTGAACAACTGAGGCACATCCTGATGTACATATAAATGTACCTGAAACTGGAGAAATCCTGGTACCTCTACCTATGGTACACTATAACCTGCCTGGTTAAGTGTATCTTGAAACTAACCCTTAACTAACCTGAATTCCGGTGGATAAATTACCCATCACTCTGTATGATACATATGTTTATCCTAGACTAATCCTTGAAAGTTCCTGAGCATCTCTATCCCAAAGCATATCAAAGATCATTGGCATGGTACAACTGTTTGTTAATAAAAAGCCATTCTGGACCACTTCGCTCTGCGACCTTTAGCTTCACTCTGCGAAATAAGTCAGAAGCACATTCTGAGTCTGAAGCTTCGCAGAGCTAACTCTAGGCGATGGCTGGGCGAAGTAAGTCAGAAGCACATTCTGAGTCTGAAGCTTCGCAGATCTAAGTCCCGGTCGCTCTGCAATCGTAGCAGAACTCAGAGTTCTGAAATCGTGTTTTATCCTAAAAAATCTTAGTACCCAACTACCTAGTGATCTTTGAAACATGTCAGGGACTCATTTTAAACTGTAAAAACATACTGAAATCAAGGATTAAACAGGAATCAAGCATATGTATCAAAAAGGGGAAAACTATCCTTTTTCTCTAAAATCTTAGAATTGAGTTACAATTCTCACACTATAACCCAAAAGGGATAAACTACTCTAAGGAACTCACATAATACTTATTGATCTTTGACAAGCTTCCTTCAACCAAACCCTAGCTTGGTCTTAGTCCTTCCTTAACTTTTCCTTAAGCTTCCTTTGCTCCAATCTTTCCCAAAAGCTTACTTGCTAGCAATACAAGGAATTAGGGGAGAAAATTGATAGATTAAGGTTGGTGTGGTACTGGCCGATTTTTCTTAGAGAGAGAGGGAGAGGTTTTTCACTTGCTAGAGAGAGAAAGGAAATAGGAAAATGAAATAATTCTTGCCTTGTTCCTATATAAAGCCCTTCCGTCTCGAATTACAATTTTGCCCCTACTCGCTCGTAATTCCTCTGATACTGATAAAAGTCACTCCTAAGCGGGATATTACACTAAGCTACATTCTACACTCTTCCACTTTTAAAATCATTCTTTGTTGGAATCACATAGAATATGTATCCTTCTTTCTTTGCTAGTGATTCCAAAAAATGCAGAGATAATCTGATAATTGCAGTCATTGTAAAGCAAACATAAAAAGGAAAACATAAGAAATCAGTTTCATTGTAACTTCTGGTTTTAATCCACATCTCCAATGCTAAAAAAACAACAAAAGACTATGAACATTAATAGTAATAATGTTTTCTTTTAAATGTAAAGTCTCAATGATTCGCTATTAGCTTTATGAAATAGATAGAATGAGTCAAGACTTAACTATTAGCTTTAGGAGGCTTGAATATGTAGAGAGAGAGAGAGAGAGAGAGAGAGAGAGAGAGAGAGAGAGAGAGAGAGGGAGATACAATAATTGTCTTTGATTTATATTAAGAGAGATTATTTTAAAACTTATATCAGCGACAACTTATTCCATGTTAGTAACAATATAAGAGATTCATTGTCAGTAACAATGCAAACTAAAATATATATACTTTATTATTAATAACAACATTTGCAATAAAAAAAGCACTAAACTCACCTATCTCTTTCTCTTTGCAGGTCACACACTCTTTCTCTCTTACCAAGTGAAGCCAAATCCATTCTATGTGTTGCAATGGCAGAGTCTTACTCTTCCCGCTCCTATATGTTGTTCCGAAAAAGAAAAAAAAGAATAAATGATTGTTTGAGAAATGTTTGAATACAAGTTTGATATATGAAGATAATTTTGATAAGAATGAAAATGCTTGTAGAGAAGAAGAATGAAGGGAGAGAGTGGTGATAGAGTAAGCTTATAGTGAATGATAATATATATTATAAAGTTGATTTTGAAATTTAAAATTCAAATTTGAGATTTTGCCCCCCAATCTAATAAGCCAAATGGTAAAAAAATATTGGACAGACATTGGTATTCGTGCAAAAAAGCAAATGATAAAAGTCATTTTCAACCAAGAACGGTAACTAATGTTTGTTTCTCAAATGAATAGGATTTTTGAAGAGCAAATTTGAGATTTTTTGTCAACATCATTAGTTAGTGTAGTTTGAATACATCATTTAGTTACAAAAAATAAATTTTAAACACAAAATAGCCCTCAAATGACGAGGTGGCAGTATTTAAGCAAAGGGCATCAAAATGTTTTCCACAACATACTATCTTCTTAAGAGAGATTTTTTTTTTCTTTTTGAAGGGGAGTTAGGTAGAGTTTGTGATGTAGTATTCACCATGTCTTGTGTGTATTAAAGTTAGCTAACGCCTTTATACCAAATTGTGTCAATGAGAAATAACCTTTTTTCTGCACAAATTTCACATAATAATTGACAACATATTATATATTCCCTCTATTCTTTTTTCAGACAATATTCCCTCTATTCTTAAATATAAGCATTCAAGTTTTAGATGTATTTCTTTCAATAAAAAAAGTTTTTAGATGTATTTATTATATATTTTTTCGAACATAACCCTAATTAAGACTATTATTTTACTAATATAAAAAGTCAATTATAAAACATCTGAATGGAAAAGGTTATTTAGTAATAGCTATACATCAAATTTACACATTAACTGCTCTACAAACTTTTCTTAATATATGTAAAAAATGACAATGGATGCTTATAAAAAGAGAGGAGGGAGTGGTTGTTATATAATTTAAATATGCGTTTAAGAATGATTAATGAATATAAAAAAGAATGACAACTTGTTAATCATCGACTCAACACGCTTAACCACAATTTTCAAGTATCTCTTTAAACACAAAAATCGTGTCTAATAATAAATAGCACGTATATTCACACATTTGAAAATCGTGTGTATTTTTTTTATGCAATTTGGATGATTAATGATATATGAATACAAGGAACATCTAAAAAAATTATGATTAATGACTTTCAAAATCATATTTAATTATCCTTCAAAAAAATCATATTTAATTATGTTCAGTGAATGATTGATAAATTACGGCTTCATATTATATTTTGGATGTCATCGTTGCAGTTCTAATGACATGAGTATTTTAGTCACTTTAATTTCATCATATTATTTGTAGAAATTTTGCTGATGTATGCTATCAACTTGGATGTTGTGAGTTTGTTTGCATATTATCATTTATGTTTTCAGTGATATTGAATGATGTACTTTATCGTTATGTTTTTATAAAAAAGAATCAATGCATTTCACTTTTCAAAGATTCAAACCATAAATGTAACGATCAAATTGCGCCAATTATTGTCCTAATTAATTTTAACGTTGTCTCCTTATTAAAAAAATCAAATCATGCTTATTGTTATCAATCATTATCTCGCAGTGAATTTTGTAGCACAGTAAGCAGAATATTCATTTTTTCGAGCCAAGATGTGATGAAGATGTCACGAAAAAACTGAAACATGAAACTTGACACGATTTTCTTGTCCTTTTTACAAAGGCAAATTAGATATCCACCTAGTGAACATGGGAAAACATTTCTCAGGAGTGTACTCAGGAGCTGTATGTCCCGAACCCTGCAAAATTAATTACACGAAAAATCGATCTAAAGATGTTGTACAATCTCATCAAAGACACTTACATATTTTCACCAAATTCAGTGTTTTTTCTTAAATGAACAAAAGAGCATTTGTGATTTAATTAATAATTTCTTACCTTCACAGTTGCAAATGTCATGCGATTTGAGTAAGTCCTTGTGTATCTGCATGGCAAGTTATTGATTAAGATTAGGATACATGTTAGGATCAGATGAGTCTGATGCACCCTCAGATACTTGGTTATGAAGAAATATTTAAAAAATTGGACCGGAGGTTGAACCGATGATTGATGAAAACTCGATGTTATGGTTCAATTTGTTCAATAGGTTCAACCATGATTGAATCGGATGACAAATAAATAAATGAAAAAGTAAAAGTATTAAAAAATAAAAAATGCAAACAAATAAAAAGCAATGGACCAACTGTGTGGTTACACTGGTTCAACCTTGCTCGATTTTGGTTCAGTGAAGTCCAATTCAATGGGACTATGATACAACTAGAATCTAGCCAACTGACGGATTGGTTGGTTTTCGGCTCAACCAGTTGAACTCACCAGTTGAATCCAATTTTTAAAACATTGATATGACGTTTCATGCTTACCCTCCCACTTGGTCTTTTACAAACCATGGCCTCCAATCATCTACAATGGAGTAGTTTAGATCCCTTATCCATGCTTGTGTAGACAAGAAAGGAACAACTAAATCAAGATCCCCACTGCAAAAAAACACATCAGTTGCCATTAAAAATCAGCTAGTCTTAATGGCATCCAGAAAGCAATAAGAAAAACAAATTTCACTTCTCAAAAGTGATGAAAAAAATCTTCACCTGTATATCAAAGAGCGGTATCCTTTTTTGCTTAGATTTGCATGAAACTCTACGCTACTAAAGATTTCCTGCTCAAAATCAGTAGTGTAACATCGTTCCCATTTCCCTATGGTTCCCTGCAGGGATCAAAGCTATGTACATTAATATGATATTGATATCCAATAGTTTATGAGACTTCTTTGATGCATCCAACTCAAATTTAAAGTATTTGTAATGTAACATAGAAAACCACCTGACGTAATAAGTTTGTAGGTTTATTAATATCAAACCTCTCGAATATGCAGTGCCTTGCGAACACTCTCATCGCTAATCCATTTAGTCGCGAGGTAGTAACCATAAATCTACAACAATAATGAAAATGAATAACATCAAATTTGAAACATTATGGACAAAAATTGTGTCCGAATCTAGATAAGCGATGAAAAAATTACTTTGCAACTTAATTCGGGGACTGTGAGACGAGAACTAAGAGATTCGTTCAGCTCCTGAGTCAAAGATCTCCTCCACAGACTCGAATCATCTTCACAATTGATATCCAAAATGTTGAACTCATTAATTGCTGAGAGACACTGAAGATAAGAAATAACAGTTTATCATTATCGTAAGTAGCAATCAAACACTCCCGCTTTACCTCGTATCTTATTTCTCTTCCTTTATTTTCTTTTTTCTTTCCTTGTGTCTTATGTGACCATGTGTATGATTAACTAGCTAATGTTGAAAATTTTCATCGTCCTAACTCCAAGGGGTAAATGCAGGAATTTAAAATAATTTCTCAAAAAAATTAATAAAAACTACAAAATTTTATGTGATTATTTAAAAATTTCAGTTGTTTGATTGTATAAAAAATAGCATAATTGTAGATTAAGTAGTTAAAATGAACGTAAAACTTGAGAGAGAAAGGGTTACACCAAAATTTGGTATCTCATTTTCATATAGGTATAGATAGATTTGAAAAATATAGAAATTTGTTTGGATAGAAAGGGAAATTTTTTAAGTGAAATAGTTTCAATGAAGGATAAAATTGAAAGAGAAAATTCTACGTCAAAACCTAATCCTCTTTATAATAGGTATACTTTAGATAAAATTGGAATGTTTTACTTGCCTCATCAAAGGATTGGAGATCTCTTAAACACAAATCATTTCTGGAATCTACATCAATGTACTCTCCTCTACAATTTCTCTGCAGTGACTGTTGTCAAATAGATAACAGTAGACCATTAAGCATAATAACATCATTCTTTAATTTCAAGTACAAACACAGTAGACCATTAAACAGAATGATGATGATGATGATAAACCCCTAAAACAAATAAATAATAATAGTAATAGAGATTAATTTCTATGTAGTGACCACATCAAACTTTCTTATACATGTATTTAATCAAAGGCAAATTTTTATTTACCCATCAACAAAAGATGGGTAGAGTAACTCATGCTGAACTGACAACAATCAAAATCATTCATTTGTCTTCCACTATTTATGTTATATTTAGTGGAAAACAAATAAATGAATGTTGATCGGTATCAACTCAACATGAACATGAGTAACTCTAGCCACCTTTTGTTGAAGGTCATCCAGAGGGTTTTTAATGTTTCGCAAATTTCAGAGAGGTAATTGCACGAGGTTACATTTACTCAAATTAAATTGCTAATAATATTACCGCATAGAGTTCATCAGAAATGAGTCCCATTCCATGAGCATATGGGATTTGATAATTTTGTTCTCTGAATGTTGTGATGGGGTTCCCTAGCAGATATCCCTGAAAATATAAAAACTTGTTTAAGCTTCATAATGCATATAACAGGATCTATAGTTAACAATGGTGGGTTTCAGAATTCCCTCGTTAGATTCATTTTTCGTCGGTAGTAGAAGCAACAAAAAGAGACTGGTTGGAAACCTGGAGATTTATCAATGGTTGGAGACCTTTTTCATTTCCTGTTAATCAAAGAAATTGAAAAATATCAGTCAGTTTTTTTCCTTCTTCTTAACCGTCCGGTTCTTAGGGGATGGAGACCCTGGTAATCCGGACCATCCCTTTAATATGCTAAACTTTTTTCTTTGCTTATTGTCAAAGGAGAATGCAAATAATCAATTTATTAGAGTGAGAAGGACTAATTAAAATGATTAAGAAAATTTTCGGCTTCATGATCATTATAATTTTAAAGATATTTACGGTTACTTAATGACTAACCCATCTTAAAAATTGTGCTTTTAACAATTTCTAACCATTTGAAATTTCTTGAAGAATGGCAGGGACAGGAATGCCAGAGTATGAATCAGCTCCAATGTAGAATTCATTTGAAAGAAATCCAGGGTGATCAATCAGCCACTATAAAAATTCAGATAATTGTTTAAGCTGATAAGAAAATGATCAAAATATCGTTTGTTTTGAGTCATAGTTAGGAGATGATTCTCCTAAAGTAAATATTAAACAAAGAGAAACAGAAAAGTGTGACAATGAATATGGCAACGGTAACATGATCGGCTTTTCTTAAAAGAAGATCATAGTCGGCCTCCATCGTGAAAATAATTAAGTCTGAAGATGTGGAAGAAACTCTATCTAGCACGTCAGTGCTCGTCTTCACCTAGTTAGCATAATGAACATACCTTCCTAAGAAATTGATGAGTATGGTGAACTAGTTTCCAGTCGCTCCGGTGATCCGTGACATTTTTTGCATATGAGAAACCTGTTCCAAGTGGCAAATCTACAAAAATAATGCTGCATAGCTGACCAAAAGATCATTAACATTACTAACTGTAAATCACCTTCCAATAAAAAAATCTTGAAAAGAAACATATAAAAAAGTATGAATATTTATAACCACATGACATGACTGATATAAACCATAGTTCTTATTAGTACAAATTTTGGATTAGCTTAAGTAAATGAAATCAGTGTTGAATTATTAAGGTGCTATCAACACCTTTGTCCATGACTGTGGCCTTGAGACCAAACTGGGCATGCTCCCATCGTACTCCTTGATTTCAAATGCAACTGGACCTATTAACATCCAATTGAACATTTGCTTTACAACATGTTAAAATTTGAATAATGATCTTGGCACAATATTTTAAAAAACTATATTTACAAATATAAAAAGGATACTAATGAAATGTTATAGACTGTTAGCTCACAGAACAACAATTGTCTCTGATGTGATTAGGTATAATGCACAAACAAAAGTTTTAAGGTACAAATACGTCGATATCGAATTTTAATAGAATTTAATATAATAAAATTGAAAATTTACCTAAAATATAAAAACACATATCAGAAATGACACAAAAGGAGTAAAATTTATTAAGTTTGTGATAGGTACAAGATTGAGTTAAGCCTATATTCTGTTAATAGCTTAATAAGAGTTAACTAGGCAATTAGGAGTAAAATTTATTAAGTTTGTGAAAGAAACACTTGCTAATGCAATTTATAGCCTGAGTGCACGGATGGCCAAATTATCAGCAGAAATAAATTTGAATCCTATGTACAACCTGTATGATCCTAAAGAAAAAGAATATGATAGATGTGAAACAATTGAATGGCTTAAGAGTTAAAGAAATTCTATACAAATGATAAGATAGTCCCATGTAGGTAGCTCGGTTGATGAGCTAAGGGATGTTGAAGGGGGTCTCGGGTTCAATCCCCGGAAACTAACATTTTTCCCTCCCCTCTAACAATATACTAACTATGAAAAGTAACAGTTTATTAGTTTTCTTGGTAAATCTAAATAACTTTAATAGGATAATTAAAAAAGAACAGAGATAATTTGAAAAGTACCTATTTGATAGGCAAGAGCAGAAAAAGAAGAACAACCAGGACCACCAGATAACCAAAGCATAAGAGGGTCTTTCTGAGGATTATTTTCTGACTTGACAAAATAATAGAACACTTGCATGTCATCTTCTGTTTCTCCTAACCCCACGTACCTATCAAATTTATGACACAACTACATTACTTGCTACACTGCACCCCTATTAACAGGAGGTGAAAATGAAATAAAATATGGAATGATTAGGATTGCTCTCACCCTGTTTCAAGTTCAAAAGGAAGTGGTCCTTGAAAACCAGGAAGCTGTTCAACCTTTGAGCCATAAGCTTCAATATGAGTTAACATCTGCAAACAAAAAAGTCCAAGAGGAAGTAGAATCTGACAAGAATAGTGAAGGGAATTATGAAAAGGAGGAGCCATCATGTTCATCTTTGTTAGCTTCGACTAATTTCTCTAACTCTTTAAATGTTCTAGTTTATGATGAGTTGTTGAAAAGAATTGTTTGTTCTAAAAAATTATAAGTGCAACAATGATTGAGTTGAACTTAGTTTTTGAGGATTCATCATTCTTGAACATTAAAGAGTTAAATTTTTCAACCACACAATGATATATATATATATATATATATATATGAGTAGGAGGAAGCAACTTGTTCATCTGTGCAAGATTCAACTACTTTCTGACACTTTTAATGTTCTTGTTGATGATGAGTTGTTGATAAGAACGTGGGTTATTTTGCCCATTTATTTATTATGTGGAGTTTCTTAAAGATAAATGACAAAATTATATATTTGGTCCTTATTTCATTTTCACTTTGATCCCATAATTAATTGTTTTTGAACAAGTCCGATAATTAATTGTTTTTACATCTAGGTCCCTCAAATCCACTTCAGTAGTTAAGTTGATCCCCTTCCATTCATTTTAACCATAAATATGTCAAGTGGATCAATATTGTATGTTGTCCAGCGTATACCTCAAACATATTTTGTAATTGTAACCATTTGATTTTTTTTGACAAAAAACAAATAGTTAGATGTGGCATGTCCATTGGATCTGATAGTGAACCTCAAACATCTAATTTATTTTTACATGTCTTCATCTTCTTTCTTTATTTCTTCATCATCTTGATAAACTTCATAATATCCATTTTCAATACCTAAAAATAAAAAAAAATAAAACTCAAATCCATTTTCTTTAATCGATTAATCTTTTAAACAAAACATTAAGAGACCAACTTCAACATAAGAACCATGATGTGATTATAACAAACAAAAATCTTAAAAAAACACAAAACAAGATCGATAAGACACCATTTATAATTTTCAAACGTTAACGCAATAACAAGAGTACATACCACTACAAGAAAACATAAAATTTCCTAGGAATTTTTTCCTAGGAAAACATACCACTACAAGAAAACATAAAATTTCCTAGGAATTTTTTCCTAGGAAAACAGCCTAATTTCGTCTGAAACAGTGTTTTTCGAGGAAATTACCGACGAAAAAATTCCTAGGAAATTTTCAATCTATTCCTACGATTTTCCGAGGAATTTTCAGTCAGAAGCTTTCCTAGGAATTTCCGAGGAAAATTTCCTAGGAAAGTTTTCCTGCAAACTGCTATTTCTGACACATGTTTTCCGACGAATTTCCGACGAAATTTTATTAATATTTTAATGGTTGGTTTCCGACGAATTTCCGAGGAAAATTTATTATATTTTAATGGTTAGTTTCCGAGGAAATTAATAAATTATTTAAAAAATAAATAAATAAATTTTGGAATTTCAAAATTGCGCCAAAATTTTAAAAAATTTGCGCCAAAAAAATTTGAAAATTTTTTCCGAGGAAAATGATTAATTTTTAAAAAAAAATTTAAATTTTTCGAATTTCAAAAGTGCGCCAAAAAAATTTGAAAATTTTTTAAAATTTTTTCCGAGGAAAATAATTAATTTTTTAAAAAAAAAATTAAATTTTTCGAATTACAATATTGCGCCAAAAAATTTTGAAAATTTTTTAAAATTTTTTCCGAGGAAAATAATTAATTTTTAAAAAAAAATTAAATTTTTAAGTTTCAAAATAATTTCAAAAATTGCGCCAAAAATTTGAATTTTGAAAAATTGCGCCAAAAGAATTTGAATTTTTTTTGAAAAAATTGCGCGAAATTCAAATTTTGAAAAAAAATTCGAAAAAATATATATTAAAAAATGATTTTTAAAAAAGAAATATATGAAGTAAAAGTGTTTTGAATAAAAACAAATGTAGGAATGAATTATTTTGATGAAATTATTTTTGAAAGAAATAAATAGATTTTATGGTTGAAGAAGATAAAAAATTTGTGTTAATGAAGATAAAAATTTTTTGTGGAAGAGTTGTTGAAAAAGGAAGAAGAAGAAGAAATTAGGAAGAAGAAAATTAATGTTAAAAAAATTATAAAAGATTATTGTTGAAGAAATTGGTGTTAATGAAGATAGAAAATTGTGTGTGAGTTGTTGAAAAAAAAAAAAGAAGAAGAAGAAGGAAGAAGAAAAAGATGATGATGATGATGAATAGGAAGAAGAAGATGAGAATAGGAAGAATAATAAGAGATTATTGTTGAAGAAGATAAAAAATTGTGTTTAGAAATTGTGAAGAAGATGAAGAAGAAGATGAAGAAGAATATAGAGATAGATGAATATTTGTTTGAGTAGAGATGATGAATGAATGAAATGTGTAGTAGAGTGTGTTATTTATAGGGAAAAAAAATTCTGTCACATTTTCCGAGGAATTTCCTAGGAAAAAATTCCTAGGAAAGCTTCCCCTAAAAATTTTAAATTTTCGTTTCCCTCTTCTCCAATTTTCATTTCCCACCTTTAATTTCCTAGGAATTTATCCTAGGAAATTCCTAGGAAACGATTCTATTTTTTTTTTAAAAAAACGTTTATTTTAAAAAATCGATTATTTTTGAAAAAATACATTATAAATATTTTACTTGGTCTTGTATAAAAAAAATTTGGTTAAATTTAATAAAATAAAAATAATGATTTGAGTACACAACGACAATTAATATTCATAAATTACTCGCTATCAACGACAATATTCATAAATTTACCTGACAAAAACATAAATTACTCGCTATCATCCTCCTCCTCCTCCTTGTCATTATCATCATCGTCGTCGTCATGTATTTGATGAGGTCTTGTCTAAAAAAAAAATTTGGTTAAATTTAATAAAATAAAAATAATGATTTGAGTACACAACGACAATTAATATTCATAAATTACTCGCTATCAACGACAATATTCATAAATTTACCTGACAAAAACATAAATTACTCGCTATCATCCTCCTCCTCCTCCTCCTCGTCGTCCTCGTCATTATCATCATCGTCGTCGTCATGTATTTGATGAGGACTTGTCTAAAAAAAAAATAGGTTAAATTTAATAAAATAAAAATAATGATTTGAGTACACAACGACAATTAATATTCATAAATTACTCGTTATCAACGACAATATTCATAAATTTACCTGACAAAAACATAAATTACTCGCTATCATCCTCCTCCTCCTCCTCCTCCTCCTCGTCCTCGTCATTATCATCATCGTCGTCGTCATGTATTTGATGAGGTGTCGGTGAAAATTGACTCGACGATGCAGGCGACGATGAATCATATGTCTTTCTACTCTTTCTCCCACCCATGAACTTCTTTGTCATCATCTTTTAGAATTTTCGAAAGACATTCATTTGTTTCAATAGCTTCTTCTCTGTCTCATTTTTCCTTGCCAACTCCTTATTTTGAGCTTCCCACGCCTGCTTTTGAGATTCCAACAGCTCATTTTGATTTCGCAACTCCAACTTTTGACTTTGCAACTCCTCGTTCATTCGAGTTATCATTGCTTGAATCTCAGGAGACAACTCTGCAGAACGAGCTGAGCTGGACTCTGGTAGAACAGGAGCACGAAACAAATTTCCATGCACCACGTTGCCGGCTAACGCTCCAAGACCGTATGCTCTATCCGGTCTTTGTTGTCCTCCTGCAGCCTTTGCCCATAATTCAATTTTTATGGAGTCGGGAATTTGTTCATGCGATTGAATCTCAGGATTCTGCTCCAAAAACCGTGCTACGTACTCGTCATAAGATGCCTATAAAGAAAAGTAAGAAAATTAGATAATAATAATTGTTTACAAATAAAGTCAAATAAAAATTATATAATAATAATAATAATAATAATAATAATAATAATAATAATAATAATAAATGAAATTAACAACATAATTCTTTAATAATTCACTTTCTTTTTCTAATTAAAATAAATTACGAATATTTGCAAATTTACCTGGGTATTGCGTGCTCGAGCATCGACATACTGACCAGTACGCTGGCTGAAATGAGTCTCTCTATGGAGCTCATTTGGATAAGGATCTCTCTCCAAGGATTTTGCCTAATTGTACACGAAAAGTTGTATAAGCAATTAGAACATTTGAGTTTATTTAATATATACATGTATAGAAATAGAAATAGTGAAATATTTTTTTACCAGATGTCTAGCATGGGTAGGGACACTGACACATCCTTGTGCGTGTTCATGTCCTCCTATAACAGCTGCTCTATTTTGCTTGTTAGCTCTGGAACGGTTCTTAAATCTTGGATCTTCTAGCCAATACTTGGTCAAGTCTTCCCACGCTCTTTCCCCGATCCAATGTGTACGGTAGTTGCCCTTATGTTTTTTCCATTCCTCCCGTTCATCATATAACAAATCTGATAAACGTTTGGAAGCTAACTTGTGAAAGAGCTTCTCTACAAGAAGATGGACATCTCTAGACCAGCTACAACGCTCCTGCAATAAACAAAAAAATTATTAGACATTAAAATTTTTAAAAATATAGCATGTTATAAAGTAATTACAATTATTTAATATTTAATAAATTATGTTTACCGAAAAGTATTTAAAAAGTGCCGCCCTGTCGTCTTTAGTAAGATGTTTATAGACGGCCCAACACCTATCGATCGGGTAATACATCTGGATGGCTCCTCGAATAAATTCTGCCACTCTCTTGGATGGCTCCAACCTACAAATTTGAAGTGTTAATTAAATTATGCATTTAAAAAACAAATAAAAATTAAACTACTTTTAATACTTACGATCCAGGTGTCGGTGTAATCTTAAGCAGCCCATCCGCATAATGCAAGTCTTCAATGTAGCGACGTCGTCCTCGTCGTGGTGCTGTTGGTGCTGCTGATGCTGATGCTGCTGATCCTGCTGATGGTGTTGCTGCTGTTGCTGCTGCTGATGCTTGTGGCTCTTCATGTTGGTGCTGCTCGTGCTGTTGAGGCTGATGTTCAATTACATTCAATAACCCTAAGAAATTTGTATCTTGCATAAAATCTTGCATGAGTTCCGCTGATGAATATCTTCTGGGAGCAACGGGTTGAACAGGTACGTTAAGGCCTTGTCGGATAGTAAATGGGGTGGTATTGAAACCAGGCGAATGTGATTGGAATATTCTGATCCATTTTAACAAGTTCATCCATCCTCAAGGTTGAAGCACATAAGTCTTTAAAAAATTGGCTAATTTCAGTCAACGGGTTTATAACATTTTTTGGCAATGAACTAAATGCAATTGGAAGTAAGCGTTCCATGAAAACGTGGGAATCATGACTTTTCATTCCACGCAGTCTTCCGGAGTTGACGTCGGCACACCTTGACAAGTTAGAACAATATCCGTCTGGCATCCTCAATTCTTTCAACCATTGACAAACAGATTTTGCTTCATCAGCAGTTAGACTATAAATAGCCTTAGGTTTTAGATATTTTCCATTTGGAAGAAGTTGTAGCTCCATATCTGGTCTCTTACAAATCAATGGCAAGTCCATTCTAGCCTTCTCATTATCTTTTGTTTTACCAGAGACATTCATCACCGTGTGAATTATATTGTCACAAAAATTCTTCTCAATGTGCATAACATCAAGATTATGTCTAAGTAAATTGTCTTTCCAGTAAGGGAGGTCCCAGAAGATACTTCTTTTCGTCCAATGGTGGGTGTCACCGTATTGCGGGTGTCTGACTCTTTTGCCAACATCTGGGAATTTCAAAAGTCCTAATGCACTGACTCTATGGAATACTTCCTCTGATGTTGTCCTAGGAGGCGGGCCATCTTTTTCTGTTTGTCCTTTACGAAACAAATTCCTCTTCTTACGAAATTCATGTGTTGCTGGTAAAAACCTACAGTGGCAGTCAAACCACGAACTCTTTCTTCCGTGATGCAAGTTAAACGCCTTTGTTTCTTCCATGCAATGTGGACAAGCCAATCTACCATGAGTCGACCATCCAAACAACATTCCATATGCAGGAAATTCGTTAATAGTCCACATCAAAGCTGCCCTCATCCTAAAATTCTCCTTCCTTGCAATATCATATGTTGATTCCCCGGTCCACAATCTCTTCAAATCATCAATTAAGGGTTGTAAATACACATCTATACCATCTAATGGGCTATTAGGTCCTGGAATAACACAAGTCAAAAACAAATAAGGTTTTGACATGCACATGTCAGGAGGAAGATTATACGGGGTAAGAAGAATTGGCCAACAAGAATAAGGCGTTGCTGACTTTTGGATATACGGGACAAATCCATCAGAGCATAATCCAAGCCTCACATTACGTGGATCTTCTGCAAAATCAGGACGTACTTCGTCAAAGTGCTTCCATGCCACCCCGTCACAGGGATGTCACATCACACCTGTATTTGTTCTATTGTAATAATGCCACGTCATTTTATCGGTTGTGTGAGTTGATGCATACAATCTCTGCAATCTTGGTATTATTGGCAGATAAAATATTGACTTGACTGAGACTAGCTTTTGCTTCCGAGAACTGGCATTACCACGTACTTGATACCTCGGTGCATTGCAAAATTTACACTCCACCAACGACCCATCATTTTTACCGAATTCGTTGTCGTAAAACAACATGCACCCTTTAACGCAACAATCAATAGTTTTAACTTGCAATCCCAACTTCGACACCAACTTCTTAGCCTCATAAAAACTCAATGGCAAATTGTCCTTTATAGGAGTTGCGTCCCTCATCATTTTTGTATAACATTCTGCGCCTTCTTCGGCCACACTCCAATCTGACTTGGCAGCTAAAAGCCTCACACTCATGGATAACTTAGAATCAGACGACCCTTCAAACAACGGCTTGTTTACTTCCATCATCATTTTGTAAAACTTCAACGCTTTCTCGTTCGAAATTCTTTCCTCTTCAGCGCCCTCGTCCTCGTTGTAAGACAGGTTCACCCCAAGAGCATCACCAACCATATCTTCCATCATGCCAAAGTTTTCACTCTCCGTACGCGCCCCACTGCTTGAAGCGCGCATATTAACATCATTTGTCGGCTCTTGTTCACCATGATATTTCCACACGTAATAATTCTCCATAAAACCAAGGTCCTTTAAATGATTTAGAACATCTTTTGGGCTCTGAAGCAGCCTACACGTACATTTAATACACGGACATCTTATCCCTCCCTCCAATGTAAACGCACGTTGCGACATGGCGTAAGCAACAAATTCACGAACTCCATCCACAAAAGCCGCTTTAAGTGTTCTTTTCCCCGGATATTTTCTATCATACATCCAACTACGATGTAAAATATATTGATCCATCTTCCGCGTCACTAATATTAACTCAATTAGTTTGTATTTATTCGTTACAATAACGCGCAAATAATTAATAAATTCTCGCGTTGCCGACAAAAGTTAATGACTACGTACAACCTAAATATAAATAACAATTTTTTTTATTTCTAAAAACCTAAATATTTAGAAATTCGTACAAATTATACATATTTCATATAAATTAACTTCATAATTCTTTACTAATTTATCTTCTTTTTCTAACAAACTTTTTAAACATATTAAAACATATTTCTTAACTAATTAAAACATATTCATTAATTACATAAATTAGTTTTACTAATTAACTAATTTTTAAACATATTTCTTTACTAACTTAACCTTCTTTTTTTAAAATAACTACAACAACATTTTTACTTATTAACCACATTTTTTACTTGCATTTTTATTAACTAAAACATATTTGTTACATAAATTAGTTTTACTAATTAACTAATTTTTAAACATATTTCTTTCCTAACTTAACCTTCTTTTTTTAAAATAACTACAATAACATTTTTACTAACCACATTTTTTACTTGCATTTTTATTATAACTAAAACATATTTATTATATAATATGTCACATGAATTGCATAAAAAATATATAATATTTTACAACTAACATATATAACATTTTCTAATTAATCTACATCACATTTTCTAAAATTTGTATGAATTCAACATTACGCGCATATAAAAATTACAAGCCACAAATAAAAGTTACGCGCGGATAAAAGTTCTGCGCGCCACCGACCAAATTAATTACAACAACTAATTAATTCACATATTTCATATCAATTAACTTCATAATAAATTTTTTTAACATATATATTTCATTACAACAACTAATTCACTAATTCACATATTCTTTACTAATTTACATTCTTTTCTAACAAAATTTTTTATACATCTTTCTTTTTCTAACAAACTTAATTTTATACATATTTCTTTTTAAAAATATTCCTAGTCAAACCATTGTAGCAATTTAAATAAATTATTCTTGTGACTCTGAATATCCACAAGAATAATTATTCTTGTGATTGGTTGATTTTCTGCTTCTTTATACATATTTCATCTGTCTTATTCTTGAATATCCACTTAGTCCCAATCACATTCAGCCCTTCAGGTCTTGGAACAAGATCCCACACTTCACTCCTTTTGAATTGATTCAACTCATCTTGCATTGCTTCAATCCAAAATTCATCAGTTAGGGCTTCTTTCACATTTTTAGGCTCAACCTTTGACACAAAACATGAATCAGTAGCAGCAGCATCTGATCTCCTGGTTCTGACACCTTGATCTAAGCTTCCAATGATTAAGTCTTTAGGATGATCCTTCTGAACTCTAATTGATGGCCCTTTACCATTAGGAACTTGATCTGGTTGATCTTCTGCTTCTTCAGACTCTGAATGCTTTTCTGCTTCTGAAGTTTGTTCTTCTGAAGCTTCAGACTCTGGAACAACTTCAGGCTCACTTCTATCTTTCTCAGCAGTCAGATCATCAATTACCACATTAATGGACTCCATCACAACCTTGGTTCTGGAATTAAACACCCTGTAAGCTCTGCTGTTCATTGAATAACCCAGGAATATGCCCTCATCAGACTTAGGATCCAGCTTTCTCCTATTTTCTCTATCAGCCAAAATATAGCATCTGCTCCCAAAAACATGGAAATATTTGATTGTAGGCTTTCTCCCTTTCCACAATTCATACAGAGTTGATGTAGTACCCTTCTTCAAAGTGACTCTGTTGTGTATGTAACATGCAGTGTTCATTGCTTCAGCCCAGAACATATATGGCAACTTCTTAGCATGCAGCATAACCCTTGCACATTCTGCTAAAGTCCTATTCTTCCTCTCAACTACACCATTTTGCTGAGGTGTGATAGGTGCAGAAAACTCATGTTTTATTCCTTCAGAAGCACAGAATTCAGAAAAACTCTTGTTTTCAAATTCTTTGCCATGGTCACTTCTGATTCTGACTATGCCACAGTCTTTTTCTCTTTGTAGTTGAATGCATAAGTCTTTAAATACTTCAAAAGTATCAGACTTCTCTCTAACAAAGTTGATCCATGTGAATCTTGAGTAGTCATCTACCATAACAAAAGCATACCTCTTCCCTCCAATACTTTCTACTTGCATAGGCCCCATTAAATCCATATGAACAAGTTCTAGTACTTTAGTAGTTACCTGGTGAACTAATCTGGGATGAGACTTTCTTGTTTGTTTCCCAATTTGACAATCACCACAAACACTGTCCTCATTGATCTTCAGATTTGGTACACCTCTGATAGCTTCAGTACTTAGGATTTTCTTCATGCCTTTCAGATGCAGATGTCCCAGTTTCTGGTGCCAGAGCTTGACTTCCTCTTCTGAGCTCATAAGACAAGAAGTCAAACTTCTTTCTTCTTCAGAAACCCACAAATAACAATTGTCTTTGGATCTGCAGCCCCTCATCTGAGTTTTTCCATCCTGATCAGTAACAATACACTCCTGCTTGTTGAAATTAACTTTCAAATCCTGATCACACAGCTGGCTAATACTGATCAGATTAGAGGTTAATCCTTCCACCAGTAGCACATCATTAAGTCTGGGCAAACCTTCTCTGATCAAATCACCAATACCCAGAATCTGACCTTTTACACCATCTCCAAATGTCACATAACTTCTGGAGTATGATCTGATATTGCTCAGCAGCTTCTTCACACCAGTCATGTGCCTTGAACACCCACTATCAAAATACCAGTCTTCTTTTGAGGTGGCTCTCAAAGAGGTATGAGCAATCAGGCCAACATTCTGAACCTTAGGTTTCCACACCTTCTGAACACTGTGTCTGGGTGCAGCTGGTTGCACTCTTCTATATTGAAAGTGTTCAGGATAGCCATACAGTTTAAAGCAAAAAGGTTTGATATGTCCCTTCTTACCACAATGATGACAGGTCCAGGTGTTATTCCTCCTTCTTCTGTTGTACTTCTGGGGTTGCTTCTGAGGTAGTATCTGAACATGCTTCTGGGGTAGCATCTGAGGCTTCTTCTGAGCTTGCTTTTGAGGTCTCATCTGAATATACTTCTGACCTTGCATCTGGGCTTGTTTCTGAGGTCTCCTCTTAGATGTTCCAACCATAGAATTATGAGTTTGAGTAGCAGGAACAAAATTCATCTGTTTAGGAATCTGAGTCTGATCAACAAAACCTAAACCAATTTTTCCTTGTTGCTGATTCCCCAAAATGTCCTCCAACTTATCAGTAGCAGAGTTCAACATCTTCACTTGCTTCTTCATTTGATCAAGTTGGGAGTTCAGTTGGTTCACTTCTTCTTTTAAATCTGAATTCTGTACTAACAGTTCACCTTTTTCAGCCTCCAGTTGTAGAATAGTCTCCTTCTGATCCAACACTTGTTTGCAAACCTCAGCACTTCTGGTATACAGCTTCTTGTAGTTATCAGCTAGTTCATCATATGAGGTTTTAGCAGCTTCAGACACATATGAGGCTTCAGACTCTGAGTCAGACTCTGAAAAGGTCTCAGACTCTAAAACAGGTTCCTTCTTCAAGATAGCTCCTGACCTTACAACCAGACCAGTATCACACATATCAGATTCACTAACATCATCATCTTCAGAACCATCATCAGACCATGAAATAGCTAGGCTCTTTTTCTGCTTCTTGAGAAAAGTGGGACATTCAGACTTGATGTGTCCATACCCTTCACACTCATAGCACTGCACACCTTTAGCTTGGTTACTTTTCTCCTCAGACTTGGTCTTCTTCTCATCAGTTTGTTGCTTTTTGTTATTGACTCTGAAATTCTGACCTTTGGCTTTGGCTTTTCTGTTAACATTCTTCAGAATCTTGTTGAATTGTTTTCCCAGCAACACTAGAGCTTCTGATAAGTCATTATCCTCCTCATCAGACTCATGTTGATCATCAACTCCTGAATTAACTGCAAATGCTATTCCTTTCCCTTTCTTCTCAGTCTGTTTACAAAAGGCAGTTTCAAAATTGAGCAATGACCCAATCAGCTCCTCAACCTTCATGGCAGAAATATCATGAGCCTCCTCAATTGCAGTGACCTTCATGTCAAATCTTCTAGGCAGGGACCTGAGGATTTTTCTCACCAACTTCTCATCAGACATCTTCTCCCCAAGTGAATCAAACGAATTTGCCATGTCCAGCACATTCATGTAAAAATCCTGAATGGATTCATCCTCCTTCATCTTCAGGTTCTCAAACTTGGTGGTCAGCAGCTGCAATCTGGACATCTTCACTTTAGAGGTTCCTTCATGAGTTGTCTTCAAAATTTCACAGGCCTCCTTAGCAACAGTACACTGTTTGATAAGTCTGAACATATTCTGATCAACACCATTAAAGATAGCATTCAAGGCTTTTGAATTTCCCAGTGACAGATCATCTTCAGCTTTGGTCCATTCCTCCTCAGGCTTCAGAACCTCAGTCTTGTTACCATCTTTGTCTGTATACACAGGATGATCCCAGCCTTTGATCACAGCTTTCCAAGTCCTGCTGTCAATAGACTTTAGAAAAGCACACATCCTAGACTTCCAGTACTCATAGTTTGTGCCATCTAGTAGGGGTGGTCTATTGACATATCCTCCTTCTCTATCCATGCTTGCCAGAAATTAATGCCTCTGGATCTCACCCAAAACACAGGCAGGGTGCCTGCTCTGATGCCAATTGTAATTCTGGCCAGGCAATAAGAGACTACCAGGTTCTGAACCAGTCAGGTTCTGAACAAAATGCAGGGCACAATAGTTTGCTTAAAACAGAGCACACACTCACACAATGCAAAGCAAGAAAATAAAGTGCAGGAAAGTAAAAGGCACACAAGGTTTGTTAACCCAGTTCGGAGTAAACACCTCCTACTCTGGGGGATACCAATCCAGGAAGGAATTCCACTATTGGAATTAATCCTTAAGACTTAGACACTGACTCCCAGCTCCTATCCTAAGCAATTAATCTCCACCTAGTCTTGAATTCTACCCAACACGTTGAGTATTAGAAAACCTCTAACTTCCTATTCAAGCAACTGCAACCCAGCTACTTGAACTGCCCTTTGAACTTAACCCAGTTCTGAACACAAAAACTCCCCTGTTTTTGAAGACAACTTCAACACACAAAGACAGCACTCATACCTACAGGCTTAGAGTGATTACAACTCAAAACAAACCTAAACCAACTCTAACAGAGTGGTGCACAACAAAAACTAACAGACTAAAACTCTAAGACTCTTTTCTCTGAATTTCTTCAATTATGCGTGAGTTTAGAAAGCAGCAGCACTCCTCCTTTTATAACCTCCAACAATCAGAATTAAACTGGTTCAAATCTTCTGAATTGATATGTTTCTAATTTATGCAAGGCTCAATTAGGAAACATATAATTCTGCAATGTATCTCATCAAAGATATCTTCTGAAAATATGATCTTCATAAATACGAGCCAAATCTTCATAAGATCTTCCACAAATCAATCAGCATTCTAGAAGCATTAATCCATAATAAAACCTTAACATATCTCTTAAAGATTCGCGTAGAAATAACTTGAAAAACATCAGCTTCTGATGAAGTCAACAAAAGTCAACACGTCCATCAGAACCTGAATTCAGCTTCTGAACAGCTACAGTGCTTTCAGCTTCTGATGGCATTTTCAGCTTCTGAATGGCTTCAAAATGGAAAACTTCCAACTCAAGAAATGTTCTAGATGAGGAGATGCTTCTATCCACAACTTTGGTTTTTGCCAAAACATGCAGCCAACACAAAAGACTCAACAATATATATACACTGCCATTCCAAGTCCAACGTTCTAATTCATCTCCAACGGTTACTTTCCAACGGTCAGCTTGCTAGCGCGTGCAACGGCTACATCAAATGCTGCTTACCGACGAATTTTAGCAGCTTTCCGACGAAATTTAGGCCATGCTTTCCGACGAATTGATTTCGTCGCTAAGCGCATGCTTTCCGACGAATTTTTTCGTCGCTAAGCTCACTTTTCAGACCGTTATGTGTGTGGGTGGGCCCAGTGGTTTCCGATGAAATTTTTCGTCGGTAAACACCACCAATTAATTGCTCCCATGCGTCCTTTTCTGCACACAAGGAACCCATTTTGACTGAAATTGCTTTCCGATGAAATTTTTCGTCGGTAAACATCCTGCTTTTCTAGGAATTTAAATTCTTAGGAAAATTTTGTAGGAAAATACACTGATTTCTTGTAGTGTACACATCTTTTTGCTAGTATATATAATTATTATGAGTCAATATGGAGTTATCAAAACAAAATTCAAATCATAGCAACCAAACTAATTTCTTCCACAGATGATCGAATATCAATAATATTGTGAGATCCGCAACTTCTGTTGTGGATAAAGTCACTATAGCCTACTTCTTGGAGGACCATGAGATTGCACTAGAACCTAACATGAATGCATACCCTGAAGTATTCTTCCTATCATCTAAGTCACCAGCATAGTTTGAGTCTGACCATCCTTGCAGCTACAATTCATTAGTAACATCATTTTTGTTCATATGCGAAGGCTCACCTTCAAATATCCCAAGGTTCTTTTAATAGCTACAACATGCATTTATGTAGGCATTTCCATGTACGTACTTAGCTACCAAACAGACTGAGAAAGCCAGGTCAAGTCTGTTGGCCAACAAATACATCAAACATCCCACCATTTGTTTGTATGTGGTTGTAACCCTTGACAAGCTTGCAACCAGGAACAATATGACTGTAAACATTGTTGCAGTTTTCCGTTCCAAACCTTGACAGGATCTTCGTTGCATATCTTTGTTGATCAATGGAAATACCAAATTCATCTTAATTTACTTCAATCACAAGAAAGTATCTCATTTTCCCTAAGTCGCTTATTGCAAATTCTCCCTGCATAGATTCTTTAAAGTCATCAGTCATCTGCTTATCATTACCAGTACGAGAAATGCTATGAACACTCTCTTTCTAGCACTCTCTCTAACATTCATTCTCCTATTGGGTGAAATCCATGTGGGTCCCACCACTTTATGTGGGATCCATTTCCAAAGTGTGGTATCCACATGGATTTCACCTAATAAGAGAGTGTGTTTGAGTGTCCATAGCACTCCTCTTACCAGTATAGATAAGATCATCTACATATAAGCTAACAATGTATGTTCATAGGGATACTTCTCAAATTTTTCAACACAAAAGTAGGATTCAATTTTGTTGTACCAAGCTCTTGGAGCTTGCCTAAGGCCATAGAGAGTATTCCTCAATGTTTACACTTTGTCAGTACCTTCAATTTGATAACGTAAATGTTGATCAAAATAGACATCCTCATATAGTTCACCATACAAGAAGGCACTTTTTACATTAAGCTGGAAAATACTCCAGTTTCTACTAGCTGCTACTGCCAGAATAGTTGTTATAGTGTCCCATCTAGAAGCTGGTGCAAAAACCTAACTATAGTCAATTCCATGTTTTTTAGTGTATCCCTTGACTAATAATCTAGCTTTGTGCTTCTTAATCTCTCCCTTTTCATTATACTTTGTCTTATGAATCCAATTGACCCAATAGTTTTCAATCTAGTTGGAAGTATGGTGAGTTCCCAAGTTTTGTTTCTTTCTATGGATTCCATCTCTAAATCCATTGCTTTCCTCCATACCTTAGACTTAATTGCTTCTTCATAAGTCCCAGGATCTTCATTAGTGATAAACACAACCAAATTATGCAATTGATTCTCTTCTATTTCCATCCCAGTCACATAGTCTTTGAGATAGGTGGGAGGTCTCTTTAGCCTAGGAGGTAAGTCGTCAAAGTCATCATCATCATAATTACCATCTTCATGATTCTCTTCATTCTCTACAATTTCATTTACAACATTTTTTGGAGGATTAGCACTATCAATATTCTCATCACCAGTGTCACTAGAAAGTTCACCACAATTTTTATGCTATTTCTTGTTCCAATTCCAGCTCTTTGATTCTTCAAACACCACGTCTTTGCTCACAATAATCTTCTTTGCAATAGGATCATACAATTTTTATGCCTTGGATTCCTCAATAACACAAATTTGCACACATTTGATGCTTTTACCATCAAACTTATTTCTCTGAGACTCTAAAATGATGCAAAAGTGGTTTCACTCCACTCCATGACTCTTCAGTAGTAATATTTCTCACATCCAAAGTGGGACTCCTATTCATAACATATGTTGCCCATTTCATCAAAGTTCTATTTTTTTTTTCTCTTTGATACTCGATTTTGTTGTGGAGTATAGGTTGCAGTTAATTGGCTTTTGATGCCTTGAGAATTGCAAAACTCATTGAAAGAAGTAGAAGTGAATTATCCTCCCCTATCAGTTCTAAGGCACTGAATCATACAACCTGACTCTTTTTTAACTAAGACTTTGATCTTTTGAAAACATCAAAAGTAGATGACTTTTAATGCAAGAAATAAGTCATGTGTTCATACTATAGTCATATATAAAGGTGATAACGTACATGTTTTTTCCATTTGATTCATGCTTCATATGACCACAAATGTCTAAATGCACAAGTTCAAGCTTCACAATATCTCTCCAAACTACTTGTTTAGGGTTGTCATCTCTATGATGTTTTCCTACCACACAATCAAAGCATTTTTCTTCTCTATCCTTTAACTCTGGCAATTGTTTTACCATCTCTTTCTTAGCTAAAGTCTTAAATCCTTTGACACTTAGATGACTATACTATTGTGCGATAGTTGAGAGGTATCTTGCTTGGTAGTTTTTAAACACATAGGCAAGATAGTTGGTGCAAAGATTACATACATTCTGTTTGCAGACATCTGAGTGGAAAGTATCAAGCTTTTTTCTTCATGAAAGACTTAACAAGTATCATTTTGTAACACAATACCGAGATATTTTTGTTGAAATTGTCCAATGCTCAATAGATTATTTCTTAATCCAGAGAAGTAGTATACAGAGAAGTAGTATACATCAGTGATTACATGAATTTTACCACTAATACATAGCTTCGAATTTCCCTTTCTTATAACATGCATCTTTGAATGATCCCCATGTTTGACAAAATCTCTAAGTGTGTTTGGACAAGCTAAATGAGAAATTTTGAAGTATTTAGAATTCTAGGCAATTAAAATGATTCAATTAAATTGACTTCATTTCTAAATATTATTGTTTGGATGGAGTAATAAAAAAATTCTTGTCGCTATTTTTGGGCAACTTTTATAAATTTTAATTTTTTTTGGCCAAATTTGAAAATTGAAATTAGGGGTCAATTTGTAAATTTCAAAAATTTTGAGGGGTCGATTTATAATTTTGAATAACTTGAGGGGCAAATTTGTAATTTCCAAAAAAAAATTAGGGGTCAAATTGCAATTTTTTGTAAATTTTTTGGGGTGAACTTGGATATTTTGGGAAATTTGAGGACCAAAATGCAAAATTGAAAAATTATAAGAATGAAGAAATTTGAAATTCTTAGCTTTTAGGTGTCATTTGAAATTCTCTAAATTTAACTTAAACAAAATACTTTATAAATTTTCATCATTTTGAAAATTTTCCATATTATTATCCAAACAATGAAATTCATTTAAAAGTATTTGAATTCCCTCAAAATATTCCCTCATCCAAACACACACTCTAAAAGTATCATCAAATTCAAATAACCATTCTTTTGTGCCCACCATATGGTTGCTGCACCAGGAGTCAAGAAACCATACCTCTTTTTGAGCACTACTACAAAAATGAGCTTTGCCATGAGAAGCATCTCTTCCCTGTCATCAAATTCAGCATAATTTGCATTTTCCTCCGAGCTGGGGCATTCATTATGATAGTGTCCTAGCTTGTGACACTTGAAACACTCAACAAATTATCTGCTTTGTCTTTCCCTTCCACGACCTCTTGATGGTTTCTTCCTCTACCTTTTACTAGATCCTCTTCCTGCATATGAGATCTTTAGAGCTTGTTATTCATTATTGTCCTTCTGACCCTTCATGCGTTGTTCATGGATAAGAAGACTGATATGTAATTCATCAATAGAGAGTCATTACATCATTGGATTCTTCAATGGAACATACTATGTATTTGAATTTTTCAGGCATTGACCTCAAAATCTTTTCAAAAATCAAGACCTGCTCCATTCTCTCCCCATGAGTCGTCATTCGATTTGCAATGGATATAGTTGTTGCAAAGTATTCATTAACTGTTTCACTCTCCCTCATTGCAAGAATCTCGAATTCACGACACAGAGCTTGCAACTGGGCGCATTTAACCTTGTTTGGACCATGCTACTTTTTTGTGCAGTGCATCCCAAATATCCTTGGCTATATCACGCACAAGAATATCGTCTCCAAGATTGAACGATCATAGACTGAAACAAGTAGTTCTTGGCCTTCAAATCAAGAAGTTTGTTGTCTTTTGTGGATTTCTGTTTGGCATTTGCAGGAGCGACTATGACACCATTTCCGATCAAACTCCAATATTCTTTCGATTAAAGCAAACTTTCCATGAGAATCGCCCAATGATCGTAAAACTCATCAAATTTGGGAATTGATGGTTGCATAAAGTTTGAAGATCCAATCAAGGATGAATCTTGTGCACCAAGAAATCTCTAAGAAATGAAAGTGGAACGGTCTGCAATGGGAAAGAAGTGTTGAAGAAACGGTTTGTAACGGGGAGAAAACAGTTGTAAAGATCATAACATAAAGACGAAAAAAATTGCAGTATTTTTTTTATTAGGATCGTGGTCTTGGGTGAACTGATACCACTTGTTATGGAAACTGTGTTTCCTTGATTCATTCCTTCATGTTCATGCCTTATATAGGCTAATGATCACATACAAGAGTATATCCAATACAAGAAAACATACCGAAATTCGCAAATAAAAAGACCAATTAACAAACTAATAGAAAGCTACTTAACAATTGCTTCTCAATAAGGTCGATTAACTTCGGAATCAAATGTATGGAGGGTCGTGAAAACCATCGTCGTGGAAAGAAAGGAGTGAATCAATGATCAACCAATTAAATGGGAAGGGATGGTGGTGAATTGTTTGTGTCAAGGGTAGGGATGGTGGGTGATAACTGAGCAATGGACCTCCGCCAAAGAAAAATCAAACCAACTCAGATGGAGGAAAGGTTATGGTCGTGGCGGCGCATGAATGAGTCAAATGAGAAGAAGACGGTGCATGAGAAGGGAGGAAACAAAAGGGAGATTTGAAACACATCAAAGGATGAGAGAAACACCACAAATTAAAGAGGATCTAAAATCACTTTGGGTCGTCAACCCCGCTAGGGGAAAACCCTAGTAGAGTGACACAAACACGCTATAAGGTTAAAACTACTATAAACCTTTTTTTTAACTGCTACTATAAACCAATTATAAATTTCATTTGCAATTATATTTACCTATTAACATTTAAATATATTTTTTATTCTTAACATTTTGAAGAAGAAAAGATTTTGGCAACTAAAGAAGTTTTATTTAATTTTATTCTCTATCACCAAACATAAAAGTTCTAATTGAATAATTAAATATATAAATCATAGAATCAAGTGTGTTTCCAATCACCTAACAAATGATATTTTTTGAAAAATCATATGATTAATAATTAAAAACCAGACAAGATGATAAGATGAAATCAGACACAACTGAAACCTGAAGCCTTGACATTATTTTCTTGTCATTTTTACTTTTTTGTTTGTGTGTCAGTATCAAACTGTTGAACAAATGAATATTTGCTTTGCACCCTTAGGACACAATTTCAAATATGGACAGTTTAAAAAAAAAAAACAAAAAATCATCGACAAATGAATATCTCATATATTTATCCCATCTTAGCTTCTGATTTACAAAGGCAAATTAGATATCCACCTAGTGAACATGGCAAAACATTGCTCTGGAGTGTACTCAGGAGCTGTATGTCCTGAACCCTGCAATTAATTAAGCAAAAATCAATGTAATGAATTTGCATAATCCCTTTAAAGACACTGAAATATTTCACCAAATTGAGTGTTATTCTTAATAGAACAAAAGATCACTTGTGATTTACTTAGTAAAGTTTTTACCTTCACCGTTGCAAAAGTCATTCGATTCGAGTATGCCCTTGTGTATCTGCATGAAAGGAATTGATTAAGATTACGATATATCATATATGTTAAGATCAAACGAGTCTCACACACCCTCAAAACCTTGGGTTATGAAGCAACGCTTTAAAAACTGGACAGAAGATCGAACCGGTGAGACCTTCTGGTCATGGTTCAAATGGTTCAACCATGGTTGGATTAGATGACAAATAAATAAGTAAAAAGGTATTTAAAAAAACCCGTTAAACTAACCACGGTTAAACCAGTTCAACTCAATTCGATTGTGGTTCAATCCTATTCAATGGAACTATGATGCAACCGGAATCAAATCAACCGATGAATTGGCCAGTTCAATCAAATGTTTAAAAACATTGATATAAAGTTTCATTCTTACCCTGCTACTTGGCCATTTACAAACCATGGCCTCCAATCATCTACAATGGAGTAGTTTAGATTCCTTATCCAAGCTTGAGTAGACATGAAAGGAACAACTGCATCATGATCCCCACTGCCAACAACACATCAATTGCCATAAAAAATCAGCTAGTCTTAATGTCGTCATCAAGAAAAGGTTGATGTTACCAGCGCATAAATAATACTTCTTTTTCTGGTAAAAAAAAAAGTTCTGCTCTGCTTTAGAATAAGAGTAGAATAAGAGTAGTTTACAAACACCTACGCTCTTCAGTCCACTGAGGCACCATTTAACTAAGGACAAAACAGTGACGACTTATGCAAGAGCTAAAGCGGTCAAAACCTCAAAAAAAAATGGAGTAGGCGACTTAAGGTCGGGACATTGGCGCTAGATGGGGGGCCTAAGCCACAAACAAGAGCTGGCAAGCTCTTTGGTCCATAAGCCTCGACTGGGGAGCAACTTTTCCAGTACACCAAAAAGTCTCACATTGCTTCAAAATTGAAATTAAGAGCGGTTTATATAAATCATTAAGACTATGAGGGCTTACACAAGAACCAAAGTGAAAAATACCTCAGAAAAATGGTGGAATGGACTTGAGTTCACAACAACTTCTAAAGTAAAATGCTCACCTTAGATGAGCTAAATCCAAGAAAAAGACTACATATATGGTGACAATATGAGTTTGAAAAGAAATAACACTAAACTAAAAGAGAAATCTTCACCTGTATATCAAAGAGCGGTATCCTTTTTTGCTTAGATTTGCATGAAACTCTACGCTACTAAAGATCTCCTGCTCAAAATCATTACTGTAACATCGTTCCCATTTCCCTATGGTTCCCTGCAGGGATCAAAGCTATGTACATTAATATGATATTGATATCTAATAATTTATGAGACTTCTTTGATGCATTCAACTCAAATTCAAAGTATTTGTAATGTAACATATACTTAAGTATCTGTTTCCAGTTATAATTTAACATAAAAAGATCACCAGATATGATGTTTATTATACCAAACCTCTCGAATATGCAGTGCCTTGCGAACACGCTCATTGTTAGCCCATTTTGTGCTGAGGTAAAAACTATAAAACTACAATAATGAAAATGAGGAACATGAAATTTGAAACATTTTATGGAAAAAATTGTGTGTGAATCTAGGTAAGTTATGAAAACTTTACTTGGCAGTTTAGTTCGGGAACTGTGAGATGAGAACCAAGAGATTCCATCAACTCCTGAGTCAAAGATCTTCTCCACAGACGTGGATCATCATCGCAATAGCGATCCAAAATGTGGAACATATCAAGTCCTGAAAGGCACTGATGATAAGAAGAAATAATAGTTCAACAAAATGGAAAACAAGTAATTGCTTACAACTATCATAACTAGCATGCTTACATACACCATTTTTCGCATTCTCTCATTTCACTTTATGTATTATTTTGTCTTTTCTATTACTTTTTTCATTTTTCTCTTGGTATCTTTTTCTTCTTAAGTGACTATGTCTGTGATTAAGTGCTTAAATTGACAATTGTTGTAAAAAAAAGTAAATAATGAAAGATACAAAATTTTATGAAATTACTTAAAAAAATTCAGTTATATGATTAGGTAAAACATAACAAAATTGTAGATTGATTAGTTCAAATAAAGGATAAATTGAATGAAAAAGTATTACACTTAAACTTGGTATCATCTTAATAAAAGGTATAGTTAAAATCGGGATGGTTTACTTGCCTCATCAAAGGACTGGAGATCTCTTAAACACAACTCATTTCCGGAATCTACATCAACATACTCTCCTTTACAGTTCCTCTGCAGTGACTGTTGTCAATACATAACATCATCCATTAAATTCAAGTACAAACACATCATTGTAATCAACAGGAAAATACAATCTATGTAGCTTTAATAAACAATAATAATAATACCTCGTAGAGTTCATCAGAAATGAGTCCCATTCCATGAGTATACGGGATTTGATAATTTTTTTCTCTGTGTGTTGTTATAGGGTTCCCTAGCAGATATCCCTGAACATGTTTAAACAGGTTTAATGGAACAAAGGTATTTGGACTTCCAAAATCCCTATTTAGATTTTTTGTTCGTCGGTAACAGAAGCAACAAATAGAGATTATGGCTGGAAACCTGGAGATTTATCAATGGTTGGAGACCTTTTTCATTTCCTGTTAATCAAAAGAAATGGAAAAATATTAATGTTTTTTTAAGTCTTAACCTTCTGGTTCTTGGGGAAAGATGACACTGATAATCCGAGTTAACCGTCAGTTTTACTATACTCAACTTTTTGCTTTTCTTAGTGTCAAAGGAGAATGCAAATAATTCAAATGATTAAGAAACTTTTCAGCCTCATGATAATTAGAATTATAAAGAAATTTACCATTACTTAATGATTAATCCATCTTAAAAATTGAGCTTTTTAGGATTTCTAACCATTTGAAATTTCTTGAAGAATGGCTGGAACAGGAATGCCAGAGTATGAATCAGCTCCAATGTAGAATTCATTTGAAAGAAATTCTGAGTGATCAATCAGCCACTATACAAATACAGAAAATTTGTTTCAGTCGATAAGAAAATGATCAAAATAGCATTTGTTTTGATTCATAGTTAGGAGATGATTCTCCTAAAGTAAATATTAAACAAAGAGAAATAGGAAAGTGTGGCAAGATATATGATAACATTAACACGATCCATTTGGCCTCCATCATGAGAAAAATAAACGTGCAGTCTTTAGTCGCACCAACTATTCTGTATTTCTTCCTGGAGCACTCTTGTACGTCTTGTGCATAGTGTTGCGGTGGTGAATAAATTTTTTAGCAGTTTCAAAGAAAAAGTCTGAAGATGTGGAAGAAACTCTATCGAGCACGTCAATGCCCTTCTGCACCCTAGTTAGCATAATGAACATACCTTCCTAAGAAATTGAAGAGTATGGTTAACTAGTTTCCAGTCGCTCCGGTGATCCGTGATATTTTTTGCATATGAGAAACCAGTTCCAAGTGGCAAATCTACAAATATAATGCTGCATAGCTGACCAAAATATCATTAACATTACTACAGGTAAATCACCTTCCAATAATGAAATCATGAAAATAAACACATAAAGAATGAATATTTAGACTTGTATATCTATCCCAACAAAAACTATGTACATATTATAACCACATGACATGACTAATATAAATCATAGTTCTCATCGGTACAAATTTTGGATTAACTTAAGTAAATGAAATCAATGTCAAATTATTGAGGTGTTACCAACACCTTTGTCCATGACTGTGGTCTCAAGACCAAACTAGGCACACTCCCGTCATACTCCTTGATTTCAAATGCAATTGGACCTATTAACATTCAATTGATGACAAAGTCACTATGAATGTTGTTGAGTGGATCACTTTCAGTAGGATCAACACAAGAAAACAGCCAAAGCATAGTTATCAAATCAAGATTTATATCGTGGATCGAAAGAACTATTTTCTGAATCATTACTAATACAAATATGATATATTTAAGTAATAACAAACAACATTGCTAAATTATAAGTTGATATATCATATGCGAACATCATTAGAATTTAAGATTTCAAGTCATGAATCAAATGACAAAAGAAAAGTGGTTGACCATAAAAGTTGACAGAAAAAAGTGGCTAACCACACTAAGTTTAGGTAATGTTTTGTCGGAATGCATCAGGATCATCATTGTTAATTTGGATTCAACATATTAAATTAAGATTCAATATGAGGTTCATGGACAAAATAGATACACAGTATCTTATCAGGATTCATATTGATAGGGTTTAATTTGGTATCAAATAGATATATGACTCGCATGTATGGTTAGATACCGATAACCATAAGCCAAAGTACAAAATTGATGGACCATGAATCGAATCTTATTATGAATGGTAAGATACTACAATACTAATAAAAATTGTATGTTTTTTCATAAAACAAGTGACAGTTAAATTATAACCCGATATTTCATATACGAACCTCAAAAGAATTTAAGATTCAAGTCATAAATCAAATTCACAAAAAAGAAAAGTGGTTGACTATACAAGTTGAGAAAAAAACAGTGATTGACTACACCAAGTTTAGGTAGTGGTTCATTTGATGAATCGAGATCATCATAGTCAATCAGGATTCAACATAATAAAACAGGATCCAATATGAGATTCAAGTCCAAAATAGATATACAATAGGTTTCGCATCGATTGGAAATTTGATGTCCATATTTTGCTGCAAAATTATTCTGCATGATGCAAAATCTATGCTAACCGGCTTTTATATTATGGTATTTCAATCTGATAAATGTGACAGGTTTTTTTTTTTAATGGCAAAATATAATATAATATATACAAAATCTCACCCCAGTAACCTAAATGTAACTGGTTGATTAATGATTCCAAATGCTGTCGCATCTACAACTGAACATCTGCTTCAAAACCTGATTCAAATTTTTCAATCTCATATGAAATGGCTGTAAAATGGTTATGTTAAGAGTCCCAGATCAGAAGAGGCTCTGATACCATCAGAGAAATCGTGGTTGGGCTTAACACAACCTCACAAAACCGGCTTGTGAGGTGAGGATTGCCCCCACTTATAAACACATTGTCAGGCCATCTCCTATCCGATGTGGGACTCTTAACAGGTTATTAGTGTCACTTTCAATAATAATAACTTTTCTTTTTTAGATTTTTTTTAAAAGATAAAGTGAATTCAAATTGTTTTCATATAAGTTTTGAGCTGTTTTTGTAAGCTATTCCGGAGGGCTTGTGAAAATAGTTTATGCACATGTTATAAGTTGTTTATATAACCTCTCCCAATTCGACTCTCAAGTGCTTATGTCAGAAGATAAGCTCAAATAAGACAATTCAAACACATCATTTTGTTACTAGAAAAACAATACATGTGTGTTATACATATCCAATTATGTATTAACAAACTGTCAATCAAGATTCACAAAAATAAAATTGTGATTTGAAAATTACCTATTTGATAGGCAAGTCCAGAAAAAGAAGAACAGCCAGGACCACCAGTTAACCAAAGCATAAGAGGGTCTTTGTGAGGATTATTTTCTGATTTGATAAAATAATAGAACACTTGCATGTCATCATCTGTTTCCCCTAACCCCACGTACCTATCAAATATAAGAACACACAACTACATTACTTGGCACACTGCACGAGTTCTCATCGAATTTCTATGTAAAATTAATGTATATGAACAAATGATCGATTTAAATGGTTAATGAACTCCACTAAGGATGAATTGTTCGAGAGAACCCGAGTTGAATCATACATGGAACACTTTTTAGTCAGACCTTACTTACCAACGACGAACTCCGGTTTACTAGGTCTCTTCCATATAAACCCGAAAGTCAACAGAAAAAAAAATTTATTGTTTTTAAATTGAGTTTAATTCATTCTTACTAAACCAAACTGACTTGTATGGTGATGATTGTCACTCTTTATAAACTATTATTAATAGCCCTATCTTCTTTATAGGTGGAACTTGAGTTTTTTCGTATGCATTCCTTACGTTCAACACTATTGGGTTTGGTGCGTAGATATAAATGGTGTGTGACCTCATTCATAGACTTTAGTGCTATATTAGATTTTTTTATATTAGGTCTCTAACACATCCTTAAAAAACCAACTTATTTGGTGAGGAGTGTTATTGTTTATAACTTTTATCAAGAGTCAAATTTTTTCTATTTGGGACTTAAGTTTTTCTCAATAAAAAATGATAAGATAAATGTATAATTTATCAAAATAATATTTAATGGAAAAACCTAACTTGTGCCTTTAAGGGCACATATTAAGAAAACTAAATGTAGAAATATAGTATTGAAAATTGTGCAATTAACATCTGAAAGTTTATTTTATCAATGAAAACTTATTTTTCATTTCTTTTTTAGTTCTTAACTATGACACAAGTTAATATGACCTATTGAATCTTAAAAAATGAAAATAATAAAGAAATAGGAATAAATATTTCTTAAAGAAACCAAATTGAAATGAATTGTAGTATATAATAAACAAGTTCTAAACCAATTAAATTAAAGTTTAATGTCCTAAAATAGAAAAAAGTGAATTTGCAACAGAAAATGGAATGGTTAAGATTGCTGACCCTGTTTCAAGTTCAAAAGGAAGTGGCCCTTGAAAACCAGGAAGCTGTTCAACCTTTGAGCCATAAGCTTCAATATGAGTTAACATCTGCAAACAAAAAAGTCCAAGAGGAAGTAGAATCTGACAAGAATAGTGAAGGGAATTATGAAAAGGAGGAGCCATCATGTTCATCTTTGCAAGCTTCGACTAATTTCTCTGACTCTTTAAATGTTCTAGTTTATGATGAGTTGTTGAAAAGAATTGTTTGTTCTAAAAAATTATAAGTGCAACAATGATTGAGTTGAACATGGTTTTTGAGGATTCATCATTCTTGAACATTAAAGAGTTAAATTTTTCAACCACACAATTATATATTTTTGGATTAAATATGTTTTTTTGTCGTCGTAAAATTAAGACTTTTTAAGTTTAGTCCTTACTTAATTTTAATAGTTTTTTTAATTCTTATAAAAAATTTATGCACTCAGTTTTAGTCTCTACTAAATTCAAATTTGTTTAATTATGCTTAAAATCTTAAGTTTTTGAACAATTTCTTGCAGACGTGTTAAAAACATTACTAAAAGTTTCTCCGCAGAAAATTATCTCAAAATTTGATTTCTACGTTTAAATTTTTGTTGCTTTTATCTTGAACTTTTGTCTTTTAAAAAAATTCATATTTAATTTATTTCATGTTAAAAAATTCTAAATTTTAGTAAATGAACCTTTTGTAATGTTTTAAACTTGTCTCAGAAAAATCGTTCAAAAATTTAAGAGTTTAAGGATAATTAAACAAACTTTGTTTTAGCAAGGACTAAAATTACATGTAAATATTTTTTGTAGGGACTAAAAAAGCTATTAAAATTAAGTAAGGACTAAACTTAAAAATTTTCAATTTTATAGGGACCTAAAACATATTTAACCCTATATTTTTTTTAAAAAGCAATTATAAATTTTCAACCACGCAATTTTTTTTTGTTACACTTCAACCACACAATCATAAAAACGGTTCAATAAGTTTTTAAATGGCAAAAATATACCAAAGGTCCTTTATCTTATTTATTTGTAACATTTAGGTCATTTATCTTTTTTTTCCCAAACCAGTCCTTTATCTTTCCAAACAGTCCTGTAAAAGGGTTAAAGTTGCAAGCGTTTGGAAACATAAATGACTGATTTGGGATAAAAAAGGTTAAAGTTACAAGCGTTTGGAAAGATGAAGGACTGATTTTGGACAAAAAAAAAGATAAAGGACCTAAGTGTTACAAATAAATAAGATAAAAAATATTTATTGCATTTTTGCCTTTTTAAATTGGTGAACCATTGTAACCCACCCGCACTGAGATGAGTTTGATGCTTGAATGGAAATTTTATTAAAAAAACACCAAATTATGCCTAATTGGAACCAAACTTGGGACTAAGGCATGACATTTCTTAAAATTATCACTCCGCAAAGTTAATATGTTTGAAAATAGGACAATTCTAGGATGCACAAAAAAAAAATCTTGAATAATCCGCACACTAGTTTTTACTATTACATCAATAAATTATACACTAAAATATATGATGTAATTTATTGATCTAATAATAAAAAGACAAATGTATACGATGTAAGATAAATTTTTTAACGATGCAAAACTATTTTGGTTGTGCATGTTAGACAAAGCTCAAGATAATTCATTTTTTATAGAAAATGTTGAAAAAAAATACATCTTTTATTTTTACGGAGGAAATAATTCATCTAAATCTCTTAAAAAATTAATACATCAATATATTAATATTTTAGTTAAGAAACTCACGCAAATATATCTGCTTTGTTTTGTAACCTGTTTGGTTTAATACTTTCATTAACAAAATTAATAAACTCAAGTACCCCTTGTTCAAAAAAAATAAACTTAAGTACCTATCAATAATTAATCATCGATCGATAATTATAAACTCAAGTACCTATTAATATCTTGTGTGTATTAATTCTTTGTTTTCCCTCTAATTTAGAATCTTATACAAATTTTTTAAATGAGATTCATTAATCATCTATCAAAAATTATATATTATTATATATTTATATTTTAATATTCTAATATTAAAACAACGTAAGTCTTTCCAAAAGATTAAAAACGCGAGTCTTGTCGAAAGAGAGAGTATTTCACAAGATAACTCCTCTAATATTAGGCAATGGATAAGGCCTATGACTCAAACACATACCACACCTTATCTACTTCCTGTCAATTTGACTTGAACGAAATTCATCAACTAAACAACATTATTTTTTTTCTTCATATAGTTACTTCATTAATAACAACAAATTTTAAGGTTTAGATTTTTTTACTGTTTATTGAAACCTTAAACAACCTGCGGTGAACAAAAAACTTTACTAGCTACAATTTTATTATTGTTGTTATACTCCAAAATTTTGAAAATTTTTTATGTCCTATTTATAAAAAAATATCACAACTTTTAAGGTGTAGTTATTGTTTAAAAGACTTTTATACCCCTTATTTAATGTTTGCCTTTTTAAAATTATTGAGGATATTTAATGCTTCACAATTTTTATAAGGGCATATTTGTAAAAATATTCAAAAAGTTACACTAATTAATGAGTGTATTGGTTTTAATGTTTTTTGGTTTTTCTTCTTATAATAAGGACCGGAGGGATTATCATAATAACTAGTAAAAGACCCGTGCTTTCGCACGGGTCACATAACATTGCGATAATTATATAAAAAATTAATTATATTATTAATATTGTAGAATGTTTACAGATATTATATGAAAATTATGACTAATAATGTAATGTTTCTATTAATTTTTTCTCTTATATAAGCAAAAATTTGTTAAATAGTTGAGTGAAACTAGTTATGGATTATATTTGCTTATATATGCAAAAACAAATTTTTATACACATAAAAATTTGAAAACTCGTGACTATTTTCAAAATATCAACATTAATGCATTGTTTCTATTGATTAAATTTTATTTTATATACAAAAGAATGTTTAATGTTTGCACTGCTTCCGTTGCAAATTTTAAATGTTTATAGCTGCAAAAACAAATTTTTATATACATATATGAGAAAGTCGATTTGATAAAATTTTAAAAACTCATGACTATTTTCAAAATCAAAATTAATGTAGTGTTTCCATTAAATAATTTTTTATTTTGTATGCAAAACACTGTTCAATGTTTGCACCGCACCCGTTGCAGATTTTATGTACTTATATCTAAATAAACAAATTTTTATATACATGTATGAGAAAATCAATATGATAAAATTTTGGAAACACATGACTATTTTCAAAATATCAACATTAATGTAGTGTGTCTATTAAAAAAATTTTATTTTATATTTAAAACACCGTTATATATTTAAATCTCACTCGTTGATGGATTTATATGCTTATATATGCAGAAGAAAATTTGTATGTATCGATATGTGATAGTCACTATGATAAAATTTTGAAAACTCGTGACTATGTTCAAAATATCAACGTTAGTGCAGTGTTTCTATTAATTAAATTTTATTTTATATGCAAAAGAATGTTTAATGTTTGCATTGTTTCCGTTGCAGATTTTAAATGTTTATATCTGCAGAAACAAATTTTTATATACATATATGAGAAAGTCGATATGATAAAATTTTAAAAACTCATGACTATTTTCAGAATCAAAATTAATGTAATGTTTCTATTAAAAAAAACTTTTTATTTTATATGCAAAACACTGATCAATGTTTGCACCACACCCGTTGCAGATTTTATGTACTTATATCTAAATAAATAAATTTTTATATAGATATATGAGAAAGTCAATGTGATAAAATTTTGGGAACACGTGGTTATTTTCAAAATATCAACATTAATGTAGTTTGTCTATTAAATAAATTTTTATTTTATATTTAAAACACGTTAAATATTTAAATCGCACTCGTTGAAGAATTTATATGCTTAAATATGCAGAAGAAAATTTGTATGTATCGATATGTTATAGTCGCTATGATAAAATTTTGAAAACTTGTGACTAATTTCAAAATATCAACATTAATGAGGTGTTTCTATTGATTAAATTTTATTTTATTTGCAAAACACTGTTCAATGTTTGCACCTCTCCCGTTGTAGATTTTAAATGTTTATATCTGCATAAACAAATTTTTATATACATATATGAGAAAGTCGGTATGATAAAATTTTGAAAACTCATTATTATTTTCAAAATATCAACATTAATGTAGTGTGTCTATTAAATAAATTTTATTTTATATGCAAAACAATGTTCAATGTTTGCACCGCTCCCACTGCAGATTTTAAGTGTTTATATCTGCAGAAACAAATTTTTATATTGATATATGAGAAAATCAATGTTATAAAATTTTGGAAACACATGACTATTTTCAAAATATCAACATTAATGTAGTGTGTCTATTAAATAAATTTTTATTTATATTTAAAACACGGTTAAATATTTAAATCGCACTCGTTGAAGAATTTATATGCTTATATATGCAGAAGAAAATTTGTATGTATCGATATGTGATAGTCGATAAGATAAAATTTTAAAAACTCGTGACTATTTTCAAAATATCAACATTAATGTGGTGTTTCTATTGATTAAATTTTATTTTATATGCAAAACACTGTTTAATGTTTGCACCGCTCCCGTTGCAGATTTTAAATATTTATTTCTGCAGAAACAAATCTTTATATACATATATGAGAAAGTCGATATGATAAAATTTTGAAAACTCATGACTATTTTCAATATATCAACATTAATGTAGTGTGTCTATTAAATAAATTTTATTTTATATGCAAAACATTGTTCAATGTTTGCACCGCTCCCGTTGCAGATTTTAAATGTTTATATATAAATAAACAAATTTTTATATCGATATATGAGAAAGTCAATGTGATAAAATTTTGGAAACTCATGACTATTTTAAAAAAATCAACATTAATGTAATGTGTCTATTAAATAAATTTTATTTTATATGCAAAACACTGTTCAATGTTTGCGCCGCTCCCGTTGCAGATTTTGAATGTTTATATCTAAATAAACAAATTTTTATATAGATATATGAGAAAGGCAATGTGATAAAATTTTGGAAACTCATGACTATTTTCAAAAAATCAACATTAATGTAGTGTGTCTATTAAATATATTTTTATGTTATATTTAAAACACCGTTAAATATTTAAACCACACTCGTTCATGATTTTATATGCTTATATATGCAGAAGAAGTTTTTTTTTTATACTGATATGTGATAGTCGATATGATAAAATTTTGAAAACTCATGACTATTTTCAAAATATCGGCATTAAAGAAATCATGAGTTTTAATAAGGACGATTATGAAATTTTGTTGTACTTTGATTTTTATATATTGTTAGTAGATTTTAGTAGATACGAACATTATCTGTAATTAATTTTTTTAAAAACAAATAAATTAGTTTCATAGTTATCCGTGGAAATTGCTTATGATGAACATTCTCCGTAATTACTTGTTTAAAAAAACAAATAAATTAGTTTCATAGTTATCCGTGTAAATTGGTTACATTTATGATAAGCATTATCCGTAATTAATTTTTAAAAAACAAATAAATTAAATTTTGCACAATGACCATTATGCACATAAAACTAAGCAGATCATGAATTTTAATAAGGACCATTATGGATTTTGGAGTACTTCAATTTTATATATAGTTAGTAGACAATTCATTTTTTTACCGTTTTCTGAAACATTAAACAATCCAAATCCTTAATCTTTTCCTTTTTCTCATGTTTTTGTTTTTATCTTCCCCTCACATGAACTCTTTTGGACAATATCTTTGAAACTCATCAACTTCTTGACAAATCCAATTGCCTCAATTTTAAGAACACACTCAAGATTCATAAATTGAAGAGAAAAGACAATAACTTTGGTATTTACTAGCTTGTGTTTCAGCAAGTTTCTCAAATTTTCTTCAATAGATTAAACATGTCAACATGTGTAAAGAGATTGGGAAAATGGGGCTCTTTAGTTTCAAGGAGGGGTTTGTCAACTTCCATTGTTCAGAAGGATGGTGCTGAGAATGTTGTTAAATCATTGAACCTTTATTCTGCTATTAATCAAGCTCTTCATATTGCTTTGGACACTGATCCTCGGTGAGTTTCATTCATTTGTTATTCTTTATCAGGATTTTTAGAAAGAAAAAAAAAAAGTATGTAATTGAAGTTGCATTAGCTTTATTTGACTTCAATTTTTCGCAATATCAAAGATGTGATACAAAACAAAACTTAGGATTATAATTCCCCTTAAATGTATCATTGTTACAACTGTTTTGAATTGTTATGATGGGTGAGTGCTAAGGTGGACCACCTTTGTAAGTGGTCCATCGTGGACCAATACTTAAAATTATCAGAAATTCTGAAAATTCTAACTCAGACCACATTTGGGTTAGGCTAACTCCATTTTAAAACTTGTGAAGTGAGGTGTATCTAAGCTTTATAAACACTACTTAGACCACATTTCTAGGCGAAGTGGGACTAAAACCACCGCCTTAAACCCAACACAGTGAAGGTGTTGGAGTCTGCAATGAAGGCAACCCATGTGATGCAATTAGACGGCTAAGGGTGCACCGTAATTAAGGCGGAATTTCCAATACAAAGGCTGCTACCAGAAGCTTTATATTTGAGATCATCAATGGACAAACACTGCTAATGCTTCATATAATACACTTCTTAATGGAGCTTAAGCATGTTTGTACAGTGTTATGAATCTGTTTGTGTTAGTATGAATTCAATTGGTGAACTGAAATTTATCTAAGTGTCTGTGTTACATAGTTCTTTTAGTTGCATTTTAAGCTGATTCCATTATCTTCAAATTTTGCTATGAGAAACAGTGGATATATATATATATGGTTTATTTGATTTCATATTTGCCAATATAAATATCCTCTGTACATGCTTATATTCTCCTTTTGCATTTCATCGCAGTGCTTATGTTTTCGGAGAAGATGTAGGCTTTGGTGGCGTGTTCCGTTGCACAACTGGATTAGCAGACCGATTTGGTAAAAATAGGGTTTTCAATACTCCTCTCTGTGAACAGGTATTTGATTATGCATTTCATGCTTCCTTTGTGTTAGAACAGCAACCCTGGTTTAAAACAAACAAATACAAAAATTGCAAACAGAGAACACATAGGACTATAGAAGGAATATGAAAAATCATTAAAAAAATCTCTTAACTCACAGGGAAAGTTTAGTAATGATAAGAGAAAGTGTCAAATGAACATTCTCTAGAACATGGTTTTATGTTGAGCTTCTTCTTTTTATTGGTAAATATCTTTTTAAATATTTACGTGATTAGTATATCTTAGGCATTAATTTTGTAAATTGATAATTTGAAATGCTACTCGCAGGGTATCGTTGGCTTTGGAATTGGTCTAGCAGCTATGGTGAGTCTAAGAGGCTAAAATAATTCACCTCTTGTTTTACCAACAAACCTTACTACAATCTGATATAATCAATTTTTCTTATATATCTGAATTTAAGCTACCTATATGTTACTTCATATCAGGGAAATCGAGCCATAGCAGAAATCCAGTTTGCAGATTATATTTTTCCTGCTTTTGATCAGGCATGCTTTCTTTATAAGGCTTTGGTTATGCATAGCTGATGCGTATTTTGATCAGTAATTGACTAATTTCGGTTTCTAGATTGTCAACGAAGCTGCTAAGTTTAGATACCGGAGCGGAAACCAATTTAATTGTGGTGGTAAAGTTCTTCCAGTTGCATTATAAGCTGTTTCCATTATCGTCAAATTTCTAGATCAGAAATTTTTACTTGTTAAAAACTTTTTCACATTCTTGTAGGTTTAACAATTAGAACCCCTTATGGAGCTGTTGGCCATGGTGGACATTACCACTCTCAATCTCCTGAGGCTTTCTTCTGTCATGTTCCTGGTATCAAAGTATGGTGTTTTCATTTGAATTTCAATCTGTTATTTAGAACCTCATTTTTTGGTACTTTTGTTTGTTGTTTCATTTTTCCAAATGGTTAAGCTGCTTACAATGTCGTGTTTGACAGTTCTATAGACGATATAAATGTTTAAACTGTTAAGGTAAGCAGCAGTTGAACATACATGCACAATAGCTCGATCATCAAAGTAGGAAGATCAGGGCTCTGTTTGGTTAAACATATTAATTAATAGCTTATGCTAATAAGCGTTTATTATATAAGCTCTCATGTCTAAGATATTTTTAAAACGAAAGATAAAATAAAGTCATACTGTTTTCAAATAAGCTATCAGTTGTTTTCATAACCTATGTTGAAGAGTTTATGAAAATAAGCTGAAAAAAACTTATGGAAATGTCATAAGTTCTGCCAAACAGTCTCACAAGCGCTTATGCTATTAGATAAACTCAAATAAGTCAATCCAAACTGAGAGTTAGTAAGTGGTCTATGAATAAAATTAGATACAAACCATATCATATTAGTAACGTAGATATAACATCGATAATAGAATAATAATGTTTACCTTTTAAGATTTATGAGAACTAAGATACTGAGTAATGAGAGAATTAGGATTGGTAGAGAGCAAGGATGAGAGAAATTACATCTAGTACTAATTTGGCTTGTTTATGATGTTGATTTTGCTTATCTTCGTAATTAATTCTTTTTTTTTTTCCCGCAAATGCCTCAAGAATGTTTTTGGTATAGGTCGTCATCCCTCGAAGTCCAAAGGAAGCAAAAGGGTTATTGTTATCTTGCATACGAGATCCGAATCCTATTGTATTTTTTGAACCAAAGGTTGAATTTTTATATTCAAATAAAATAACGTTAATGAATTGTGTGCACAGAATTTTAGTATGTGACATTTACAGTTTCAATCATGTGATTTATTTTTTCAGTGGCTTTATCGTTTAGCTGTTGAAGAAGTACCGGAGGATGATTACATGTTGCCTTTATCTGAGGCCGAGGTACACAAAATGTCTCAATAAAGAAGAAAAAGAGGTCCTGCATAACATTATTGATAGATTATTGTGTTGAATTATTACTTTGTACTTACGCAGGTGATTCGAGAAGGAAGTGATATTACACTTGTTGGATGGGGAGCTCAATTGTCTATAATGGAACAAGCTTGTCTTGATGCTGAAAAAGTAAGTGATTGTTGCTTTGAATCAGAAAGTGTTAGAACATATAATCTGCATTGCATCATATTTGTGTAATTAACCTTGTCATATTCAAAATATCGTTTCTGATACACAAGGTGTTGAATATGACATCCTGTGATGGTTAATGAATATGACAAGGTGTTACAACTCATTAACTATCCATTAAACATAATTAACAACAATTTTAAACGTCATCAACCACGGTTTTCAAGCGTTCAAATATACATAATATTTATTAACCACAATTTGTAATTACAGTTCGACATTACAATTTTCCATTTCCACGAGAATATATTACTATATTTTAGAGAATTAGATCCATGTCTTGAAATCTAGAGGTCTCAACTCAACTGAAATTGTAATTTTATTACGAAATTCCGCAGGAGGGAATTTCTTGTGAATTGATAGATCTGAAGACACTAATTCCTTGGGATAAAGAAACTGTGGAGGCATCAGTAAAGAAGACAGGAAGACTTCTTGTGAGTAAATATTATATAGAAAGAATACCAAAACCTTGATTGGTATTAACCTACATGATGCATTGAATGTACTGTGTAGATTAGTCATGAAGCTCCGGTGACCGGAGGTTTTGGTGCTGAAATCTCAGCCTCCATTCTTGAACGCTGCTTCTCAAGGGTATGTATCCAACTATTAGCTTATAACTTCAAGTAAAAATTCTTTAGGCCAATAGGGCATAGTTTCTGTTTTGTACACCAAAATGCCTCACATTGCTTGTGAATCGAGGCTTAACGTAGTTTTTAAACACTCAGTCCTCAACCCACCGAGGAACCTTTATCTAAGGATAAACCCGTGCGGGCTTACACAAGATCCAAACTGTTCTAGTAAACCAAAAAATCTCAAATTGTTTGTGAATTGAGGCTAAGTTTAGTTTATAACACCCATATATGTTTGAATAGCCAAATATATTGACATGATGGGAGTGTAAGAGCGGCCCAGAGAGATACAGTCACATTTACAGATTTTGTTCTTTCCACTTCTACTCTAACAAATTGGTGATGTTCATCTTCATTAGCTTTCTCAACTCATAAACTTCATCATTACCAACTTGAAAATGTAAGGAAGAATTCATTAGAGTCAAGAAACATAGTTGCAAAGCATACACAATGCATACTTTTCAATGTTTTATTATAAATCATGTTCTGTCCATGAGGTGTCAGTTCAGTGATATGAGTTTGAATAGTAATCTCAAGGGGCGGAATTCAAATCCCCTAGGAGATGGTTGTAAAATGACAATTGGTAGCACTTTAATTAATAATAGTACCGCTTTTCCTAATATAAGAAAATATCTCGACTGCATGCTTCAAGAAAAATGGTTATAACCAAATTCCTTTGAGACATGTCTGAAGTCTGTCCTCTTTTGTATTACAGTTAGAGGCACCAGTAGCAAGAGTTTGTGGCCTAGACACTCCTTTTCCTCTGGTTTTTGAGCCCTTCTACATGCCAACCAAGAATAAGGTGACTTCTTTGTTTATCTTAATTTCTTGTAATTACATGCAGCATGGTAAAGAGTTGTCTTGACTGATGCAAATGTCATTCATTTGATCATGCAGATATTGGATGCAATTAAATCAACTGTCAGCTACTAATGTGCTTTACTACATTGAAATGGGAGGAAATTCATTCGTTATGGCTTTTTCTTCCAATGTGAAACAAAAAGGTCAACAAAAGAATAATGACCATGTAATGTAATAGTATTGTGAAGTGTCTCCATTATGAATTCTCCAATAGCAAATGTGCCCTATATATTGATCAGTAAAAATGTATTTTTGAATTTTACAATGATGATGATGATAATCTTTTGGCCCTTTTCCTTGCTTCAGTTGTTAGGTTCAACTTCTACCTTTCATTATAATGTTTTTTGGGGTCAAGTAGCCTGATGGTTAGATTCACACACCTTAATTGTGGAATCTCAAATTCAAACTCATACCTCTACATGGTCTTCTTTGCAGCTACCAACTAAAATGTATTTATAGGACAAAATACTTAATTTCAATTCATACAAAATTGAAAAATACATATGTAATAATATTGTTGGAGTTAATTGAGCTTGAATTTTCATAATTGCATTAGCTTATATTCTATATTGCCTTAACACATTTTAAGTGATTTATATATTCACTAAATTTACCTAATAATTTAAAGGTTGAAACAAAAAGGTCATCATAAATCACGCAATTTGCCCCAAGTGGTTAATGAGCTCCACCACTGACGAATTATTTAAGAGAATCTGAGTTTGATTTCAGGGTGGAGCAATATTTGGCCAGATTTTACTTACCTCTCGGTCGAACTCTAAAATCATAGGGTTAACGCACAAAAAAAGTCATCTCATGACTGTGTTCTTCGTCCCCAACTCTAAGGCTCCATACACCAACACTCAACAAACAACCTATCAATTTAAATGGACAATCACTTTTCAATGAAGTTAAGATTTTACGCGTTAACAACTTTTTGCTCGGTATAGGAACCTCATCATCACATCTCAACATAAAAAATTATTTTCTGCAGTCCTCACCCCCACATCCGATTTTGAAATAACAACAACTAACATATTTGCTTCATCTCAAACCCATGTCAATAACTCATCTCGTGTAAATTTTACATCAATCGAGAACTGTATGTGGTAATCAATACAAGACAAAATTGGAGGTCCAACCTCGACTTTGGCATTGCCGGTAGGATTCTCAACTAGATATGGAACCTCGACTTTGGCATTGCCTGGATGATCCGTAACTTATGGTTCAACATTTGTCTTCACATCAATAGGAGGATCACTGATTGGAGGTTTAATGTGAGGTGTCAAATCATATGGGGTGGGGTAATGGGAGCATCCATGTCTCAAACAGTGCAAACAATTCTCAGAAAACTGGTATGTTTATGTAAATACATGGTTCAGATTATATCGGAACCGAGTTTTTCAAATTTTTGGATTATATAATCTGAATTGCGCCAACACAGAATTGTTGAAACGAAAATACATAGAAATCGAATAACGAAGGGGAGAAAGGTGAAAAGGAGATGTCTATTTTTGGAAAACATGCTCATGTACATATATAGAAATATTAGATTCTATAATCCGAAGCGGGAAAAAATGCTTCGGAATATAGAATAAGAAGTGGGTATTTTTGCAAAAAAAAAAAAAGTGAATTGGCATATGATGAGGTTGAAGGAGAAAATTATACATTTTCAATTTTATAATTCGAAAAAGCTAAATGCGCTTCAAATTATAAACTCCAAACAGAGGTAAAATTGGTAAAACAGAATGCGCACAAGAAGAACGAGGATGAGAAAATAATTTATTTATTTTTATCAAAGGTAATGAAGGTTAAATCCCTAGGCTCATTAATTTGGCCCACTCCCAACATTTACATTTAATATCATAAAATACTAAAAGTAAAGAAAAAGGGAAATTTTTTTAATACACTCTTACATTTGCTATAGTTTTATACAAGCCAATTTAACTTTTGGGTAGTTTATTCACTTTGCAATTTTGGCCACTCAAGCACAACTACCCTACATATGCTTGTACTAATGGTTTTTCATTTTTCTGCAACAAAAGTGCACACAACACAAAGGCATCCAATGCTGAAGGAGCACTACAATTGACAATAAAAAAAAGAGATTCAAACATAAGAGTTTTGAGAGTGGGATTTGAAAATAGAGAAAAAGGGGAACCAAGCAAGAGCTCTCTCCATTTTCTCCCCCTTCCTTTGTTTCTCTTGCTCTAGTATGTGTTTAGCAACCTCATCCCTTTTCATTTTTCTTTCTTTTATTAGTTTTTATGCTCGTATGATGGCAGATTAGCCAATTTATCTTTTATTTTTTTTTCTTTCTTTTACTTGATAGATTAACGAGTTAATGATCTTGCTACTTTTTTTTTTTGTTATATCTTTTGTCAAGTAAAGAGTGCTCTAGTGTTAGGGTGCCTTTGACCAAACTTCTTCTATCATGCATAAAATCTCTTATATAGTATCTATTATCAGAATAGATAAATAAAGTATATATGAATTTAATTATATATCACCATATAAATATTGGTGAAGATATTTTATATATGCTTAGTAAAAAAATTTATATATGAACTAATATGAAAAAATTAATTTGATATATAAAATTATATTGACGATGTATACAAATTAATTTTTTTCACAAATAAATTACAAGTTTCTTAGACAAAATATATGATATAACGTGAGATATTCAAATTTATCCGAATTTACTCTGACTCTAACCGAGTAAACTTGATTTGATTTTTGAATGTGTGTTAATATTTGAATTACCAGCAAAATAAATTCAAAATTGATATCAAGAATGGTATAATTACGATTTTGGATATCAATTTTGAGTTTACTCACCTATAAATTTAAATTCAAATATTAACGATGTCTAATTTTAAATTGAATCGACTCGGTTAGATTTGTAAATTGTAATAAATTCGAGCTAATTTTGCATGCATCGGTTAATTTGCAGTTTTGAATTAACGAAAACTAGAGTTGTGGAGTCTTACAATTCACTAGTTAATTCATGCTTTTAATATCAGTTCTCTACTTTTTTTCTTTAAATAATATATTTCTATATTTTTTTTTAAATGATAAAGATGTTTTGTACAATACGCCTTATTAGTCTTCACGCTTTAAATTTTCATTTTGTTTTAAATGTGAGATTATTTTTTTTTTTTGAGATATTAAATGTGAGATTTTTTCGTTGTTACGACCTAGGAATTGGACCATTAAAAGTGATTAAAATATAAGGTCAGAAACTTAAGAGTTGTTATTTTGACAACCTTGTTGTTAATTATCTTACACTATTAAATTATTAATTTTTTATTTTGGTAATAGAAGGGTGACCTTTTATATTAGTATGTAGTACTACTTTTTTAGTTGTTGATGGCATAGATTAGCATTAGGTTTGAATATTATGTAATAAGCTTTAAGCTTAAACTTTATTTTATCATAAATGTATTGATATACTAATAAAATGAGATTTTGTTTGTATCATTTTGTCTTTTAATTTTGTTTATATTTGTATTTATTTTATGTTTTTGTCATTTATATTTATGTCAACGAAATAATATAAACTAGTCTCTTTAAAAATCTGGACAAATCATATTTCAGATTATATAATCCAAAAAATCTAACAATTTGTTTCGGATTTTAAAATCCAAACAAATGGTATTTTTGGAAAAAAAATAGGTTACATGAGAAACTGCTAGGGTGGGAAAAATAATAGTCAAATATTATTACTCCTCACATGTCAATTTTTTTTCTCTCTTCTGATAATACATTGGGACCTAATCCCAAATCAAAACAACTTTTAACACCGTATGAAACTCATACTCTAATTTCTACATAATTTTTTTTTAATCATTTAATTCATTTTTTTGAAAGATTTATCTTTTAATTCATGACTACACAACATAACTTTTTATTTATTTATTTATTTATAATAAATATATGAAATATTTGTACAAACACTAGTACAAAGCTAGGATTAAACAGTTTCCATGTAGACCCCCAAAACTAAATCCTCAATAACACATCCTATTTCCCATATTATGAATACATTATATATTATTACAACGATCACAAAAAAAAAAAAAAAAGTATGATTATTCAACAGTGGAAAAGCAGTAGCCCATATGGAACTTGTCTCTTACTCTTCATCCCAGAGCTCTTCAATTGTTTTGTAACCAGGAGATGTCTGACTAACAAATTGTTCTGCAGGAACTACTCTTTCCTGCATCGGTAAATGAGAAAGTTGAAATGAAACTATGGCTTAAATAATTTGTTAGTTCCTATATTATACATCTATTTTGGTTTTAGCCCTCTTAAAAAGAAATATTGCTGGTTTTAATCCATGAAAATAGGCATATTTTATTTTGAACCTCACTGTTTAGATTATAGTCCTTGCAATATTTGAACCATGTTGAATTAGTTATTGTAATATGTGAATTATGTTGAGGGACTAATTCAACATGAATCTAATCAAATCAAATTTACTGAGGGATTAAAACCAAACTACGAGGACCAATCAACAAAACAAAAATTTTGCATATAGCAAGGACTAGAAAGGTTATTTTAGTCTAGAACATTTATAATTTGGTATATAGTCCTTTGCACATAGACTGATTTTAAAATATCATACTTGTGTAGCAATTAAAATCCTATAAGAGAGATAAATTAAAAACTTTTTGCAATCCAACCATATGAAGTGACAATAAGATTGCATAAAATGACGTGCCTGCTGAAATTCAATGAAGTTGGCTAGCAAATCTTCTGGTATAGACCAGTCAAATATATCAATGTTTTCTTTAATTCTCGCTGTATTTGTGCTCTTTGGAAGTACACTGTGACCCATTTGTAGTCCCCATCGAAGGGCTATTTGGGCCGGAGTCTTCCCTAATTTCTCAGCTGTCGTGTGCAGAACGGGATTTTTAAGAATATTACTCTCAAGTCCTTTACCTAGTGGTGAATAAGCCTGAATAAGAACATTGATAGGGATAAATTATCATCAGAATTGCTGTTCATAATCATATAAGCCTTCTAATGTTTTACTCAAGGAGCTATAAAATGTCTACCATATATCCATTGTTATCAAATAAGATCCTATACGACCTTACTTGAATATGATCTATTATAAATCATGAAATACATTATTAATAACAATAAGATATTTTTATGTAAAAACCAACCAGAGACAGATATATTATAAGCTGATATATCATAGACGAACCTAAATATAGTTTAAGATTCAAGTCATAGATCAAATGATGAAACACAAGTGGTTAATTCTACAAAGTTGACAACAAAAAGTGGCTTAAGTTCAGATAGTGATTAATTGGAATGAAACAGGGCGACTAGGGCCCCAAATACTGGAATGAACTAAGGCAAAAGAAGATGCACCTCGTTTACTGACTCTATCGGGAAAGGAACTCCTGGTATGTTTTCCGAACTGACACGACTCACATTTTAAGGTAGACACTTTTGAGAGACTCAGAACATAAGATGCGACTTTTGAAGGCTGGGATGCTCCAAACGTTGGTGCACAACAGGTGGAGATTAAATGGCTAAACAAGCAATAGGTGGTGTAGGTGCGAAAGGTGATACAAGTCGCGAGACTCATGCCCTGATCTAATTGTCTTCCTAGTAACAGAGTAAGGTAGGGCATGAGTGAGTATATGTGTGGATATTAAATTGCACGGACAATCGGGAACGTAAAGCACAGAGTCCAAGGTAAGTGTGTGTAAAGGGGTAGTTTGGTCAATGCCTTCACATTTGGATTGTGATCCATTTTCCAAAGTAACACTAGGGAGTGTGTTCATATAAGTGAGATTGGAGAAAAACCATTTGTTACGAAACATATGATTAGAAGTGCCTGAGTCAAGGATCCAGGTCCAATTGAAGAGGATTGTAAAACAAAGGTAACAGGATTACCGATATAAACAACAGTGGCAACTTGTGTGGTGGTTCGATTTTGTGCCTTGACCTTGAGATACTCATTATACTATGCAGACGAAAGGGAAACTTGTTGGCTTGTGTCAAAGGCCTTGACCTAAGCAACACTCACGACTTTGGAATGAAGCTGATTAACTTTGGTTCGACATTGGGCATCAACATGGCCATAGCGGTTGCAATAGCTACAACAAGGTCGAGTTTGATTATTTCTAAGTCATCCTCCTTCTCCTCGTGCATAATTGGCAGAACCTACCAAATTTTCGCAAGAGGGGGTTCTGCGACAGCTGGCGCTGGTAGCTGGAGGTGGGCTCTCATGCACGGATCTGGAGGTGGTGTGACTGGAAAAGGGGGACCAGCTGGTTATGGCACAGATGGAAAGCAAAATATGCACAAGAACTGAAAAGAACATAGTCTAGAATAATACAGAGAAGCCTTACGATGAACCACTACTGATACCATGTCATTTTCAGTAATTTTTGTGTGTCTAATCAGACTACACAGGACTATTAATAATGAATTTACTATAAATACAAGTTAATATGATTCCTAATTCCAATGCCGTTTACAACTAATTACAAGAGCATGTTTTCCATGTGATTAGTTCTAACAGATACATACTGGAGATTCATATTGATTGGGTTCAATTTTATATCGAACCGAGATATGCCTTGCATGTATCGTACTGATAACCATGATAATATGAATAATCCCTTTTAAGTTGTTTATATCCAGACATATGCAACTAAAATAATTATCATACAAGACATAAAATTTGCATACTCACAGATAAGTGCACTCCCTTGGATTTACAGAAAGCATGTAAATTTGGCTGCTGCAACTGAGGATGCAATTCAACTTGGTTAACCGCGGGAGGCACATGTGCCACATCCAACAGATCCTGAAGCTTCTTTACAGAGAAATTGCTGACTCCTATAGCTCGAGCCTTGCCCGACTTGTAGAGTGCCTCCATTGCTTTCCATGTGCTTGGTATGTCAGGTTTTGTAAGATGTCCATTTTTCATGCTTACCGGCCAATGAATCTAGTAGAATATAGACATATCACAAAGGAATTTTTAATAATAAGAACATGACTTCAGTGACACTATAAATTGCAAACATAATAGGATCTGATGTAGGAAGAAATTAATTTCATTGTCATTTACATACAAGGTAGAGATCAAGATAGTCCAGCTGCAGATCGCGTAAAGTTCTATCAAATGCCTTTGGAACGTCTTCTGGCAAGTGATCAGTACACCTTAAAAATGCAATCGTGACAGCAAAATGATAACAGTTCAATTTTGATACAGTATCACTATAAACAAATCACAACCAATCATATGTGTGACTTTAGAAGTAGTTACGATTAAAGTAAAACCTTTTTTATGATTTGATCATTACTTTTGATTGACAGTCTACACTGACAATGTATATGAACTAAACCCAATTGATACTATATGTAACAATGTCCAAGAACAAAGTTTCAACAGTTAAAACAAAACCCAGTTGTCTGTAGACTTTGTAGTTGAGAAAGTCATTTCTTTTTATAAATTTGTTCAAACATCTAAACAATAATATACGATCAAAATAGTAATTTGTTCAATACATGGCTTGTTTAGTAGATACAATGATAATGAAGAAAAGTAATGTCCAGATGGTAGAAAATCAGTATCTGTAATAAGGCTGAAGAGTGAAGACTCCCTAGGAATCTATAGTAGTGAGTGTTCTCCTATATACCCTTGCCAACAAAATAGTTAAACAAATATTGAGAAGTACATATAAAAAAGTTAAACAAAATAGTCAAACAAATATTCAGAAGTAAATCTAAAAAGGACAAACCATAGCTTGGATGTGATCCACATCTCTTCGCGCTTAACTACTCCATTAGAAAACAACTTCTTCAAGGCATCACCAATCTACATAACATTAACAAAATGTTAACCAATAGAAACATTACCATAACAATGTAAAAACAAAAAGATTATAAAATATCTAACATAAATTCAAATTCCACAATCAACATACTGAATGAATTGCAACTATAGTATGGCATAAAATTTGTTGACTGTTAATTCTTTATTCTACCGAATGCTTGCTCAGAAGGACAAAGACAAAAAAAAGCGTCAAATAGCCCCCGAAAAGGGAAAAAAGATGATCGTGTAACAGAACTACTCTCTTGAATGAACTTTGATAGATGAATTAAACCCCAGTATTTGATCCTTAATTGCCAAAAAATCCCATATAAGTTATAAGTTTATAAGTGGTTAGGGAGATGTTTATACTTTATACTGATTTTGCTTATTTTATACATATGCATATATGCAATTTGGTTTATGGTATTGGTACCAGTCAACCAAGCCTATTAAGGTTCTAATCTTATTCTCTTGGCACATTCATACCTTCTTGGTCCTGTATACAAGAGGTTCAAATTATTTGTATTCCTAAGTTTCTTAAACAATTAATCATAAACTATTAAACTGTAGTATTTCTTATTTTTAATCATTGTTCACTATCAAAGTAAGATAACTAACCACCATGGTGTAGCGTAAGTGGTTGATGTGTAGTGTAAGTGTTTTAAACTCCGGTTTCCGAATTCAATTCCAACTAAAAAGGCAAGATAACTTACTAGCTGCCAACCATAAATTCAGCAAAAGCTTTAAATTCTCATCATTAAAATTAAAGAGACAAAAACAAACTAAAAAAGCATTCTTGGCTTATCTTGTCTAGCACAAGATGCAGGAGAAGTTCTATCAAATACATTCAATTGTTTTCATCTTGTACTTGAATTTTTTTTCTTTAATCCTCCCGTTCCCATAAGAAAGGTCAGTAGTTCTAAATTCAAGTAATATTTGACCCACAATTGTTCTAGTCAGGGATCAAACTCGGGTGCTGCCAATCGACTTGACCTTAATTAACTGAAACTTATTAACCACTTGAGTCCAACTATTAATTATCTCGTAATTGAATTTGAAAACAATAAAATTAATTAATCTAAAATTATTCTTTTCTTTTGGTGTTAACCCTCCGGTTCCTAGGGGAAATAAGACCCTAGTAGTCTGGAGTATGGCCGGGAGGTAAGTAAAGTTTGGTCAAGAATTGTTCTACCATGAATCGAACTCGAGTTATCCCGAACAATTCGTCATTTGGTGGAGATCATTAACCACCTGAGCTCAATCACTTGATAAATCTAAAAATTATTCTTGTGACACATAAATATGATCATAAACACATGTCATCATATCATAGGACTAGTGATATATGTTTATTTGAAAGAAAAGAAAAGAAAAAAAAAACTCACCTCCTTTTCATTGCCATAAATTTGAGCACAATCTATATGACGATAACCAACCTGCATTAATATAATAATAATAATAATTCCAAAACCATAATATAAATCATTTCATAAATTTTACAATCATCATAATAATAAAAGCAAAACATGATGAAAGAAAAGAATGGAATGAAAAACTAGAAACAAACATTGACAGCAGTGGAAATTGCATCATAAACAACACCAGGTGCAGCAAGCCAAGTGCCTAAACCAACAGAAGGTATCTTAGCTCCTGTGTTCAATTCAAAGAATCTCAGATCCTCACTTCCCATTTTCTGTTGTGATGATTGAACAGAACTCAAACTCAAACTCAGACCATAGACAGAGAACAAAGAAAGACAATGAAGTACGCAAGTTGATGGTCACATCAATATCAATCTCAAAACATAATAGTGATTTTGGGACCTGAAACGAGCAGACATGATCGTCTAATTTTAAAATAGTTTCTGATTTTGTATTTTTTTTTTTGGTTAAAATGATACTTGATATTAAAATATTTTATTAATATTACCATATTAGTTTTTCAATACGTTTATTTAATAAGTTTTTTTTATCACTATAAATATAGTGAATTTTATTTTTAATTCTCATAAAAAAATGACATATTTTGGTCTTTGAATAAAGTGTTAGCACCAATTTTAATTCCTATTAAATTGAAATTTGTTTAATTATACTTAAACTTCTAATTTTTTTTAATGATTTTCTTACATAAATATTAAGAACATTATAAGAAACATTTTTATTCTTTAAAAAAACGCTTTTATAAAAAAATATATGTTTATAACATGTAATGAATTTTTCTAAACACCGAAATTTCTTGATTAAAGTAATAAAAATTTGGATTTAAAAATCAAATTTTAAACTAATTTTTTGTGAAGGAACTTTGTATAATGTTCTAAATAATTATGAAAAAATATTCAAAAATATAAAAGTTTAAGCATAATTAAACAAATTTTAATTTTACAAGGACTAAAACCATGTGCTGAAAAATATTATAGGGACCAAAACATGTCACTTTTTTATGAAGACTAAAACAAAATTGACTATGTTCCCGTTTGGTTTGAGCTTATTTTGAACGTATGAAAAATAACTTATGTAAATAAATTAGCTTTTATTTTAATTTATAAGCTCTCACTAACGAAAATTGTATCTTTATAATCTGTTTTTTCATAAATTACCTTAAAAACTTATAAATAATACATAAAAACTTATTTATTAAGCTGTTTTATATAAGCTCTAAAATAAGCTAATCCAAACGGACCCTATATTTATAGGGATCAAAAACTTATTTAATCCATAATATTTCTTCCAACCACTTCCAAAAAGGTACATACCTAGAATCATGGAAGTTAAATGCCACATCTAAATAGGAAGCAAATCATACATGTTTTGACGAATGACACTTCGTAGCAAGTTGTGAAATTGCCTAAAAAATTGATTTTGTTAAATACTTGCTCAAACATAATATAAAATTATTTCAAACTCATTTGTTATAAATTAAAAAAGTAATCTTGATATTTATAACTTAGATATTCATAGTTATAGATTTAACATTATAAAAAATTACATATTTTTCAAATAATATGTTTCTAAAAAATGATTTTTTTAAAAACTATTCAAAATATATTTTCGTTTTAAGGATTTTTTGAAATTTATTATAAAAAAAAAGTCGTATGAAAAGGATGAAATGCTTAAAATAATTTTTTATGATAAGCTATTCAAACCAATTTCTCATTTAAAGTTTTCTTTAAAAAATTCATTGTTATAAAAAATTATAGCAAAAAGATAATATATTATAAGAATTACATTTAAAAAAGATATAACAAACGAATCCTAAAATTCTCATAAAAATGTGTCAAATATCATAAAAGCTTAGGCTGATATTATGTTGTTGATCATTTCAAGAAAAATTATTCGAATTTTATTGTGATTGTTTTATTGTTCACAAGCTTACCTTCTCACGGTGTTTTCCTTACCTTAACCTTATATCTCCGCCCTCAACCACCAACAAAGCCACCATGACAACTAACTCCTACACCATGAAAGATACTATCATTCTTTGGCCTTTTCTCCTATCCCAGCCAAATCAATCATCACAACCTCAATTCAAATTCAAAATTGCATATTTGGCCCAATAGAAAACATTTGCTCAAGCTTTGAGCACTGTTTGTGACATTCCTCTTAGCCAACTGTATCAACCATGTGTTTAGAGAATGATACCATATCCATGAGTAGGAAAGAGCATGTGTCAATGGTCATCTATGTAATCCCCTTATCGGCTAACATATACATGTTCTCTTTGATAGCCTTTTGTACAGCTTTCCAATAGACAATGCAATTAGTCGTTGAGTGGTTATAAGACTTGTGAAATTCGTAATATCTCTTATCATTAATCTCCTCAGTTGGAGAGATTTTATGACCATCTAATAGCTGAATCTGCTTATCTTTAAACAGATAATAAAAGATTTGACTATCTTTTGTGATATCAAAGACGTATTCAGTTTTTTCTTCTAAGTTCTAATGAACTACCATCCTTCCATTTGGAAGACCTTAAGGTAGGATACGAATGGCTTTTATCTTTCAGGGGTTTTAGATGTTAATACGTCTATTGTAAAAACGGCTAACATATCATCATCATCATCATAATTCCTTATATCAATGATGGAGAAAAGGTGTGGACCTCTCCATAGACTGGCACATTTTTTCTTGGATGAATTGCTATATAAGTACGTTCACCTTGGAAAGCCAATTCATTTAGATTGAGGAAAATTTGTCCAACCAATTTCTCTTATAGTTTTAGATGCATGCCATTGATGCATATTTAGTGTCAGGAAATTGGCTTGAACATTTTCCATCCTTCTTTCTAAACCTTTCAATGAAGTCTGCAGCTAATTCACCTACTTGTTGTTTTAGATTCATTAAATTAGTTGTCGTAACTTTAGGTTGAGGCAAATAAAATTTTTCATGGAAACACTTTTCCATGTTAGCCTAGTTTTGTAGTGCGTTTAGTGGGAGAGAGGAATATCACGTAAACGTTGTCTATGTCAGTGATAACGGGAACAATTTTAATTTGTACAATTCATTTTGATTTCCCTTAACGCGTTTTGCAGTAAACTTTCCAATATGCTTCATAGTTGATTTTCAATCTAAGCAAAATCAAGAGTTTTATAACCTTCGGGCAAAGGCACAGATTTGTCAACCTATTGTAGATAAGGCTTTGATGGCGATTTTCGCAAGTGTACGAAATCGTTCAAGTAGTAAAGTTAAAACGGTAAACCGAGTGTCGAACACAAGGACTGCGATAACGTTTAGAATGTAATTTTTGGAAACTCAATTGAACAAAAGGGTACGAAGTTTGTTTAATAGTTAACAAAAGAAAAGTGCGTAAAATAAAATGGTTTTGAATTTCAGAGATAAAAGCTTGTCAGGGATGAGCTTCACTAGACTACGAACTCAAGTTAAATACCTAACCAACGATCACTGAACTTGTTTAATGAATCATGACCTAATTCTCTTGGATACTCTTGCCCTAATTCCTTAGCGACAGAATCTTTAATTCTAAAGTAAACCCTAATTCCTTAGCAAGTTTTACAAATTAGAATAAAGCATGAACGAACTTGAATTACTCAATGGTTTCTAGGGTTTGTATCTATTCCTAGATCACAAAGGCCAAAATTTCTTATCTTAAGCATTCATACATTCCACTTCCGTTTCACAATATGAATCATACATCAATTTAAAGGTGATCAATCAATAAACGCATTAAGCACAAAGATAAGAAAACATGATTCAATAAATTCATCCAATGATCAGATTAGGGTTACAAAACAAGAGTCATAATCTAGCTAATCTCATCCCTAACAATGGAGAATTTAGCTACTCATAATTGGATTACAAAATAGCTTAATCAATAAGAACATAAGAACATACAAAAACTGACTGTGAGTTGGATGGAGTGGCCACCGCTTCAGTTCCTTGCTCTCAAAATCGCGCTTCTATTCTTCCAATTTTCGAACCCTCAATCTGAAAACGCTTCTGGCTTTTATAATCCTTGGTTCTGAAACTGACCCATCGTGCCACGACACAGGTCCATCGTGGCACGATGGCCTCATTAAAACCCAGGTCAATGCTATTAAAGTTCCATCGTGGCACGAGGTCTGCTCCCGTCATGGCACGAAAACTCCAGTGACAAAATCAATTTCCAACCTCTTCTCATCGTGGCACGAGCTCTGCCATCGTGGCACGAAAACTCCAGTGACAAAATCAATTTCCAACCTCTTCTCATCGTGGCATGACACAGGCCATCGTGGCACGATGCTTGAGCTTCTAAACATCTTCAGCTTCTGAACATTTTCCAGCTTCTGATGACCTTCTCCTCATCGTGCCACGACATAGGTCCATCGTGGCACGATGACCTTCAGACGCTGGTTCCAGTTTTGGTTTCAGCCTCAGACTCTGAAACTTCTTAAAATCTTTCAAAACCCTCATGTTCCATAATTGCTAATTCCTTCCAACCAAGATTACTTTCAGCAAGAGAAACCAAAGTAAAGACCCTCTAAAATGTACAAAATAACATCAAAAAGGGGAATAAAACTAAGGCATGACTCAAGGTCATCACAACCCCAAACTTACATCGTTCTTTGTCCTCAAGGAACCTACTTGTGCATGATAAAATAGCAGTAATGCGACAGCTTACCAACCAATGATATTGTCAAAATCTTCACTCCTTGCCGGTGTATTGATGTACCGGATGCCTTACCTCGACCACCAATTCCGCAACTCCTCGCATAAATTTGCTTTAAGGTACTCATAGTCGACATACAAACCGCCATATTACCATAGGCTTGAAGCATTTCTAAACTGTCAATCAAAGTCATAGTCACATACACACTTTTAAGGTCTTTTGGTTATAACGGGGCTAGGGTGAAGGGTGGATAATTTTTGGAAAGTAGTGTTACAACAAACATGGAGTTAAGTTCAACTACTTGGTAAACAGATTAAACAATCATCAAGTCCCCCCCTCTCATTTTTCATCATTTGAGTACTAGAGAACTTTACTTTTGAACAGGATCGTCTCTTAAAAATTTTCTGAATTTTTTGGCACCATTACGAGTGCTTTTTATGAGCCATCACATGAGACATCACACATTTTTTTTTCCTTTTGCTTTCTTTGGTTCTCTAGTACCCCCACCCCAAACTGAAAATGTTGCTAGTTCCAACAGCAACCCCAAACTTAAACTTTGATAACACCTACCACTTAACTCCAAACTCAAGGGTCATACAACCTATAGGTTTGCTAGGTTTTGTGGTTTGTTACAGAACAAAAACAAAGGGGTCTAATCCTAAAGGCTCAAAATGGCTGTACAAAGGATAATTGAAATAAATTTCAAGGTAAGCTGAAAAAGGCCCTAGGTACAAGCACTTTGCTTAATGTGTATATGACAAGATCAAATGACAAATAAAGAAATACCGCAAGTTCTAGAAATGACAGTAGTATGGAATCACTCAAATATGTAAAATTGAAAAATTAAAATGTGGTTGTGGCCTTACAGGTTGAGATTTCTGGGAGTTGCGGTTCTCTACTTATCCACATGCCGTGCATTTTGTATTGAAACCATAGGCATCATCCTCCTCTGAACATTTTGACATATCATTGGATTGACGGGCTATTAAGAAGATGTGTCCCTGAGGAAGAGCAAGAAAAAGTGTTGTGGCATTGTCATGACTCCAATTACGGTGGTCACTTTAGTGGAGATAGGACAGCTGCAAAGGTGCTCCAATCTGGTCTGTTTTGGCCAACCTTGTTTAAGGATGCTTTTGCCTATGTTAAGAGATGTGACCGCTGCCAACGCACAGGAAATATTTCCAAAAGAAACGAGATGCCTCAAAACCCTGTGCTGGAAGTGGAAATCTTTGATGTATGGGGTATTGATTTTATGGGACCATTCCCATTCTCATATTCAAAGGTTTACATTCTTTTGGCAGTGGATTATGTCTCTAAGTGGGTGGAAGCTATCGCCACGCAGACCAATGATGCTCAGGTAGTAATGTCTTTCCTTCAGAAAAATATCTTTTCACGCTTTGGGGTCCCTAGAGCGTTAATCAGTGATGAAGGAACCCACTTCCTCAACCGGAAGATGGAGACTCTGCTGAAAAAGTACAATGTGCATCACCGGATTGCCACACCATACCACCCTCAAACGAGTGGACAAGTGGAGGTTTTAAATAGACAGATAAAGCAAATCCTGGAGAAGACTGTGAATTCCTCACGGAAGGATTGGTCCGTCAAGCTGGATGATGCACTGTGGAAAAAAAAAAAAGCAAAAGGAAAAAAGCACTCGTAATGGTGCCAAAATATTCAGAAAATTTTTAAGAGACGATCCTGTTCAAAAGTAAAGTTCTCTAGTACTCAAATGATGAAAAATGAGAGGGGGGGACTTGATGATTGTTTAATCTGTTTACCAAGTAGTTGAACTTAACTCCATGTTTGTTGTAACACTACTTTCCAAAAATTATCCACCCTTCACCCTAGCCCCGTTATAACCAAAAGACCTTAAAAGTGTGTATGTGACTATGACTTTGATTGACAGTTTAGAAATGCTTCAAGCCTATGGTAATATGGCGGTTTGTATGTCGACTATGAGTACCTTAAAGCAAATTTATGCGAGGAGTTGCGGAATTGGTGGTCGAGGTAAGGCATCCGGTACATCAATACACCGGCAAGGAGTGAAGATTTTGACAATATCATTGGTTGGTAAGCTGTCGCATTACTGCTATTTTGTCATGCACAAGTAGGTTCCTTGAGGACAAAGAACGATGTAAGTTTGGGGTTGTGATGACCTTGAGTCATGCCTTAGTTTTATTCCCCTTTTTATACAGATAAGGTTCATCCCACACGTAATACTTACAATCGTGCAGGAATTTCATGCGCTGTTGGGAATTGAAATCAATGGGTATCACCTTACCTACCATGTAGTTCGCAAAGTCTGCAAACCACGGCACCATTGTTACAGCTAAAATGTGTTCATCTGCAAAGAGGTCCTTGATAGGCCTCTGCTGATCAGTTTCATCCATCTTCTCTAGTCGGGAGAGATGGTCAGCCACAGTATTCTCTGAACCCTTCTTGTCCCGGATTTCCAGGTCAAATTCCTGCAACAGCAATATCCATCTAAGAAGTCTCGGTTTTGATTCCTACTTAGAAAACAAATACCTTAGAGCAGCATGATCAGTGTAAACAATGACTTTAGACCCTAACAAGTATGATCTAAATTTATCAAAAGCATAGACAACAGCCAAGAGTTCTTTTTCTGTAGTGGCATAGTTAAGTTGTGTTGGGTTTAAAACATGACTAGCATAGTAAATGACATGCAACAACTTATCTTTCCTTTGCCCAAGAACTGCCCCAACAGCTGTATCACTGGCATCACACATTATTTTAAAAGGTAGTGACCAATCGGGAGCAGTGACAATGGGAGTTGTTATCAGTTTTTGCTTAAGAGTGTTAAAAGCATTCAGACACTCATCATTGAATTGGAAAGGTGTGTCTTTTACTAGCAGGTTAGTAAGGGGTTTTGCTATTTTTGAAAAATCTTTGATGAACCTCCTATAAAAACCTGCATGTCCTAAAAAGCTCCTAATGCCTTTTTCATTGGTGGGAGGAGGAAGTTTTTCAATAACTTCAATTTTTGCTTGGTCAACTGATAAGTGCCTGAAAATGGTTAAATTGTTCATTTAATTAAGGCACTTATGTTACTTATTTCACAAGTTATCATAGGATAAGCCCATATTTATGGTTCAAAATGCTATATTTGTGATCCTATGTCTTACCCCATGTTATTATTGCAGGAAATTCATGCTTGATCATGCTGAGCAAAGAAATGAAGTTTGTTTCAAAGCCATCGCTACAAGCACAAGTATCCACGCTACAAGCGAGGATAGGCAGGGAATTTGAAGGCTTCATCGCTTCAAGCGCCAGATGCCACGCTACAAGCGAGGATAGGCAGGGATTTTTAGAGGCTCATCGCTACAAGCGATGGACTGGTCGCTTCAAGCGACCAAGGGCGGTTTAAAGGCTCCATGCTGACGTGGAGGATCCCTATTGGCCATTAGACTTCCTCGCTACAAGCGACCAACTCATCGCTTGTAGCGAGCGTGCAAAAATTCAGATTTATATAGCATTTTTGGTTCATTTTCTGATATAACCAGTTGGAGAACTTTGATACTTTTTCTTCCAATTTGTTAGGATTGCTTTAGTAATCTTTAGGACTTAGTAATTAGGGCTAGAAGTAGTGATCTTCAAGGAGCAAAATTGATTGAGTAGTGGAAATCAACCAAAGGCTTTGGGAAATCAAGACTTGGGTTTGTATCTTCACCTTTTCTCTTCACTTTTGTATAGTTGTCATGAAAATGAACAACTAACATCCCTTTGTTGGGATTAGAGGTAATCTTTCTAGCTTTGATGTAATGAATGATTATGTGAAAATATGATTTAGCAATTTAAATGTTTATGAAGTTATTCTTGCTTTTCATTCTCATGATTGATTCAATTGATATTGACAAATACCCTTGAATCTATGTTTAAGAATAATCTTCTATCAAAATAAGAAAATCTAGAAATGGATTTGGGTTTTGATAATTGCATAAAGTTTCGGATCGTAATGCTTTCGGATCGTTTGATTGATTGGGAAATCGTCGATTAAACGATACGATCGATCTCACGATGTCATTTGGGAAATCAATGATATTGTAGAGCGATACGTGATATTTACGCTAAAACGCTAAATTCATATGCATGATTTATTTATTACATTCTTTGCAAGATTGATGAACTTTAATCTCAACGCTTTTATTCCCTAATTCTTTGTCGTTTTAATTCCCGCATTTACATTCCGTTAGTTTATGAAACCAATCGTACAAACCCTTAACTCAAAACAATATCGATTGTTGAACGGTTCGAAATAAGGCACCAATCCCTGAGGAGACGATAATTGAAAATACTTACTTTTGTTGTATGAAATACTGCTTCAACAAAATGGCGCCGTTGCCGGGGATTAGTGTTTTGTTATTTTGAGCATCGCAATAATTAATAGTGTTTTGAGCTTTTGTATATACCTTGTTAATATTCTTTCATTTCTTTTGTATATATAACTGTTTGGCATTAACCCTCTTTGCTATGCAAAGAAAAGTTTCTTGTTAGTTAATTGTGTTTCAGATTCTCATTGAAAGAAATCATGGCTGATCATCATGATTATTTCAACTACTATGATCCATACGAGTATGAAGCTTATCAACAATATCAACAATATCCGTCTGAAGATGAACAAATGGCAAGAACAGAGAATATTCTGAATATGTTCATGCAACAATCCATGATCAACATGCAAAACACCAACCATAGATTAAGAGCTTTGTCATGCCAATTGGAGATTTTGCAAGTTCAAATGAATTATCTACCAAGAATCATGGATGTTCAGACCAACAATCAATCCACTTTGGAATGTGGAGAGATTGTTGAAGATGATGTTGATGAGAGTGAGGAAGAACCAATGTTTAAAGGATGTGGTATAGAGCCATTAGTGGAAGAATTAGAGATACCACACAAAGATGAACCTCCTCAAGAAAGGTCAGATACTGAAGAGGCCAGTGTTGTTGATGGTGAAGAACGTATGGAGATTGAGAAGCCGGAACCATTTCTTAACAAGGAAGAAACTTCTAAGGAAGAGGGGATGAAAGTGAGCAAGGCCGGATTGGAATTGGTTTTAGATTGCTTATATACCTTGCTTAGCTTATTCTGGATAGGGAGGTTATGGACTCCACATCAGCGGTTCTTCAAGTTCATGGAATTCCTCCCGCTGCAAAGGGATACTAAAGCTGGTGTGATCTCCGTCTCATTTTGGCCACCCTAACGAAAAAGACGTCGAGCTAACGACGTAAAACAAGCGCTTGTTGGGAGGCAACCCAACTGTTTAGGTTTGTTTTAATTAGTATTTTGATTTTTAACATTCATCCATGCATGTTGGGATAGTGGCTAGAACTCAAAAATTTATTTTTCTGTTTCCTGTCATGGTCGCTACAGCGACCAACTTGTCGCTTGTAGCGATGAAATTTACACTTGCGCTTGTAGCGCCACACCACGCTTGTAGCGATGGGCTTTTTTCCTGTCGCTATAGCGACGGATCGCGCGCTTGTAGCGAGCGTATCAGAAAACAGTTTTATTTTTTCAAAGCCACTACTGTCGCTTCAGTAACCCCCAACTACTTTCATTAAGTATTCTAACCGTTGTAGCTTATATTTTCGCACCCTTTAACATTCTGTAATCACTCCATTCAATTTCTGCATTGTTCATCTTTCTATTTCTGCACAAACCTGCTAATTCACTCTGTACCTGCAATAATCCATCTCAACAATCACTCAGGTATGTATTTCGCACCTCTCTGTTACTATTTAGAAGCTTGTTTCTGCTTAATGGTGCCTGCATGCTGATTTCACATTTTAGGGTTTTAGGGTTTTACGAAATTTTGAACTCATGAATGCCCTGTAGTTTACCCATGTTTAGATATGATTTAAGTTGTTATATATGACCTAGAATCACTAGGAAAACTACCCTTTAATCCTCTTATTCTTAGGAACCGTATTTTGGAAAAACCCTTTGTAAAAATTCAAAATAAATTAGGGTTTTGAGGATTTAGGAAGTTTAAGTGATTGTTTCTCATTTATTCTAGCTTTAATGTTATTTTCGCATGCTACAAGTTAGTCAAAATCAAGAAAAACATGAAAATCTGAAAAGGGTCTCCTCGCTAGAACAGCGCTTGTAGCGCAGGAACCAGACTTTTTCTGGGTTTCGTCGCTACAGCGACCAAGCTGTCGCTTGTAGCGAGCGAACCCAGAATTTGTTTTAATTTTGTTTTAATTGAGATTTGACTTGTATCCTACCTGACTTTCATCTGTTTTGATCAATTTTGTAGGAATGGCACCTAAAACATCGTCAAAACGTCAAAGGAACGTTGAAAGTTCCTCGTCACGACCAAGGGTCAACATTCCACAACACGATGCAGCTCGTTTCCTCAGCTGGAGGAACCAAGAGAGGTACGAGGAACTGAGAACAAGAAGAATCTGGTCAGAGAAAAGGTTCGAGATTTCTGAAGAAGGGGAATATGGCGGCTTAGCAGCCATGATAAAAGAGAGGAAGTGGGGTGTTCTTTGTACGCCACCTAGGAGGATCAACTATGAAATCGTGCGCGAGTTTTACGCGAACGCGATCCCCTCCGATCCGTCAGATGAGTTTACTTGGACGACCTACGTGCGTGGGCGCACCGTCACATTCGATCGCATGTCCATCAACGCATATCTGGGCAAGCCTTTGAAGCTGGTTGAGGAAGACAATCCGCTTGCACCCACTGCACTGTGTGATTTCTGCGAGCGTCAGAGGAGTGGTGACTGGGATCACGACAGCATTGCACAGGACATCTTCCAAGTTGGGAAGAGTTATGACGTGAGTAGGGCTTCGGGTAAGCCTTTCCGAGCACTCCGTGAGGACATGACCACTGAGGCTCAGGTAATCCTTACCCTTATTCTTTATAACATCCGCCCCAAATCTCACACCTCTTCCACCACTTTAGATGTGACCCCCCTTGTTCACTACATCCTCACTCAGCGTCAAGTGGACGTAGCTAGGCTGATTGCTAATGAGATGAGGATAGTTGCTGAGAGTGGACTATTACCCCCGGGTAAACCTAAATGCCCTTTGACTTTTCCCGGGTTGATCATGGGTCTATGTAGGAGAGCTAGAGTTCATATGCCATCACAAGTTGATGAGGAAATTAAAAATCCTATTGTTGATAGATACATCAATAGGTATTGCTCTACACCTGCACCTGTTGCCCCACCACCACCACCTCATACCTCATCTGGACCGTCATCCTCAGCAGGACCTTCACATGTACCACCACCACCACCTGAGACTACTAGCCACCCTAGCCACCCGACCATTCCACCTTTGGACTTTTCCAGTTGGGATTCTGCTACTGTGAGCTCATTCCTGTTGGCGCAGAATGCGTCAAATCATCGGGCACTTACTACGATTCAGAGCCATCTGCACGACAGTGGCCAGAGCCCGTGGACACCTGCGTTCTTCTCCGAGCACATTGCTTGGCCTGGGGACAGGCCATTCTTTCCAGGAGGGGCAGATACAGCTGATGCTGGTGATGATCAGGATGCTGGTGACGATGGTGATGACGACGCAGATGTGGATTCTGATCTGGGTGATGATTCTTCAGCTGCTACAAATTCTATTGATCGCATGGCAGCTGACTTGATTGACTCTGAGGACGACATGGCCACAGATTCAGATTGATGCAGAGCTGCAGATCTTGATTTGTTTTCCCTTTCATTTTATTTATTCAGCTTTGTACTTTAACATTTTGATTTATGCTTTGTACTTTGAGTATTTCTTTTGTACCATGGATGATGTACCTTTTTTTTTGCTATTATGTTATTTATATTTTGGGTATAACATGTTAGTATAGTTATATTTTATTTATGCTTTAGTATTTATGTTAAAATTTTTTGAAAATCCCAACAAATTTTGAAAGAAAGATGAATGATTCAAAAGCAATGCTTGAACTGTGAATCATCTGAGTGATAATGATAAGAATGAGTGTTAAAGCGCGCAGCTAAGGTACTCGTTTTCTTGTTTTTCTAGGTATATTCTTTAATGTGAATAAGTTCTTTACACACACAAGTTAATTTATTCAGTTTTTAAGCAAGCATGTGTTTAGTTTTGAACCAATGTAGAACTAGCCAAAAATGTGAGGAATCCTCAACCTTTGTATATATATGCAGGAGACCAATATCATGTTTAACTCAGTTAGATTATGTTAAATCTGTTGTTGTTTTAATTTGTATAAGAGCATTGAAATGATCAAGGCAATTTTTTGAAATTGAGAGAAATACTTGACCAAATGAACCTACCCTGTGAGATGTGTGAGTATCTGTTAACCCATCTGAGCCTAATGGAATCAGAATTGTTAACTGTGGACTGTCAATTTAATAAGCTCATCTGCTTATTTAAATTGCCGGAGTTTGTAAAAAAAATTCAGTTCACAGTTAACTCTCTATTGAATTCTGATAGTTGTTTTCTTTTGAACCCTTATCCGTCGTTTTTATTGACCTTTGCCATAATAACAAAGGAACATTCGATTAGGGTATCATTGGAATAAGTTGGGGAGAAAGGAAGGTTTTATTTAAGTCAATGTATGGTGAATGATGTTAATTGATCTTGACAACAAGAAAAGAGAAAAGAAAAAGAAATGAAAAAAGAAAGAAAAGCAAACCAAGGAAAAGAAAAGAGAAAAATGAAAAGGTTTGCAAGATTTCAAAGAAAAAGAAAAGTTGTCAAGAATCAATCAAGAATAGAAAAGAATGAAATTCACCAAGTGTTGTATTGGAGAAAGAAGGAAGTTGTAATTAGATTGAATGTTTCCTTTTGCTTGGCCATTTGAATTCAAATATCCCACATATGACAATTCTTTTGTAGCCTAGCCCAATTACAACCCTTAAAGACCTTTTGATCAATGCCTTTTATGCTTTTGGAAATGATAATTAGATGGACATATAATTTAATTGGAATGTTATCATGCTTGTTGGATGAGTGTTCATACCCTCACAATAGATTTCAATATGTTCATATTCTTTATATAGAAGTGTGTTAGGTTTGGTTCAATTTTAAACATATTGCTTGTTAAGAATTGTGTGATTTGATGTTTTGTGTTTAGAACAAGTTCACATTTGTAGAATGTATCTTGTTTAATGAGAAAACTTAACCCTAGTTTGCGCATTCATGTTGAATCATTCATCTGTCACTTATTTGCTTCAAACTTTTGATTCTTTTGCATTCTTGCTCAAAGCCATGGTTAATGCTTGTTTCCTTTTGTTGTGTCCTTTGTTTGAGGACAAACAAAGATTCAAGTTGGGGAGTGTGATAAGTGCCTGAAAATGGTTAAATTGTTCATTTAATTAAGGCACTTATGTTACTTATTTCACAAGTTATCATAGGATAAGCCCATATTTATGGTTCAAAATGCTATATTTGTGATCCTATGTCTTACCCCATGTTATTATTGCAGGAAATTCATGCTTGATCATGCTGAGCAAAGAAATGAAGTTTGTTTCAAAGCCATCGCTACAAGCGCAAGTATCCACGCTACAAGCGAGGATAGGCAGGGAATTTGAAGGCTTCATCGCTTCAAGCGCCAGATGCCACGCTACAAGCGAGGATAGGCAGGGATTTTTAGAGGCTCATCGCTACAAGCGATGGACTGGTCGCTTCAAGCGACCAAGGGCGGTTTAAAGGCTCCATGCTGACGTGGAGGATCCCTATTGGCCATTAGACTTCCTCGCTACAAGCGACCAACTCATCGCTTGTAGCGAGCGTGCAAAAATTCAGATTTATATAGCATTTTTGGTTCATTTTCTGATATAACCAGTTGGAGAACTCTGATACTTTTTCTTCCAATTTGTTAGGATTGCTTTAGTAATCTTTAGGACTTAGTAATTAGGGCTAGAAGTAGTGATCTTCAAGGAGCAAAATTGATTGAGTAGTGGAAATCAACCAAAGGCTTTGGGAAATCAAGACTTGGGTTTGTATCTTCACCTTTTCTCTTCACTTTTGTATAGTTGTCATGAAAATGAACAACTAACATCCCTTTGTTGGGATTAGAGGTAATCTTTCTAGCTTTGATGTAATGAATGATTATGTGAAAATATGATTTAGCAATTTAAATGTTTATGAAGTTATTCTTGCTTTTCATTCTCATGATTGATTCAATTGATATTGACAAATACCCTTGAATCTATGTTTAAGAATAATCTTCTATCAAAATAAGAAAATCTAGAAATGGATTTGGGTTTTGATAATTGCATAAAGTTTCGGATCGTAATGCTTTCGGATCGTTTGATTGATTGGGAAATCGTCGATTAAACGATACGATCGATCTCACGATGTCATTTGGGAAATCAATGATATTGTAGAGCGATACGTGATATTTACGCTAAAACGCTAAATTCATATGCATGATTTATTTATTACATTCTTTGCAAGATTGATGAACTTTAATCTCAACGCTTTTATTCCCTAATTCTTTGTCGTTTTAATTCCCGCATTTACATTCCGTTAGTTTATGAAACCAATCGTACAAACCCTTAACTCAAAACAATATCGATTGTTGAACGGTTCGAAATAAGGCACCAATCCCTGAGGAGACGATAATTGAAAATACTTACTTTTGTTGTATGAAATACTGCTTCAACATCAACCTCTATCCCTTTGTAAGAGATTCGGTGACCAAGGACAATTCCTTCTCTCACCATGAAATGACATTTTTCCCAGTTTAGGACCAAATTAGATTTTTGACACCTTTCCAATACAAGAGATAAATTATTCAAACAATTATCAAAAGAAGAGCCAAAGACAGAAAAGTCGTCCATAAAAACTTCGATATGTTTTTCAATCATATCGGAGAATATGGACATCATACACCTTTGAAAAGTAGCGAGGGCATTGCACAACCCGAATGGCATCCTCCTGTAAGCAAATATCCCATAAGGACATGTGAAGGCTGTTTTCTCTTGATCTTCAGGTGCCACCGCAATTTGGTTGTATCCGGAATACCCATCCAAAAAGCAGTAGTACTCATGACCCGCCAACCTTTCGAGCATTTGATCAATAAACGGTAATGGGAAATGATCCTTCCGAGTAGCTGTGTTTAACCGTCTATAGTCTATGCAAACTCTCCAGCCAGTGACAGTGCGAGTTGGGATCAATTCATTTTTTTCATTCATCACCACTGTAGTGCCACCCTTCTTTGGAACAACTTGGACCGGGCTCACCCACGAACTGTCAGATATAGGATAAATGAGACCAGCTTCAAGCAACTTGACTACCTCCTTTCTAATCACCTCTTTCATGGTAGGATTGAGCCTCCGTTGTGGTTGGACCACCGGTTTGTAGTTCTCTTCCATTAGGATCTTATGCATACACACAGTAGGACTTATACCCTTCAAGTCTTCAATGGACCACCCTATGGCACCCTTGTGCATTCTCAGGACTCTCAGGAGCTTTTATTCTTCAAGTTTATTCAGGCTTGCATTGATGATGGCTGGATACTCTTCTTTCTCACCCAAGAACACATACTTCAAATGAGGAGGCAGTTGTTTCAGCTCAACTACCGGTACTTTCTTTGACTTTTTCTCAACAGCTTCTTCATTCGGATGTAACTCCTCCCATTTAGTCGGTGTGCGTCGGTGATAGGACGGGAAGGCTTCTAACATGGCCAGAACATCAACTTCTCTGGGATCTTCACCTTCCTCAACAACTGCTGCTGATGAGCTTAATACTCTCTCAAGTGGTAAAGCTGGAATTTCGGCTTCAAACTTGTCTTTCACGATTGAACTAAGTATGTCAACCCTGTAACATTCCTCCTTTTCTTTCGGATGCTTCATTGCTTGGAGAACATTGAGCTTCACCACCTCATCGTCAACCTTTAGAGTCAACGTACCATCTTCTAAGTCAATCATACACCTTCCAGTTTGTAGAAAGGGTCTCCCCAGAATCAGCGGTATATCCTCATCTTCTTCCATCTCAAGAACAACAAAGTCAACTGGGAATATGAATTTGTCAACCTTTACAAGCACGTCTTCCACAATACCATAGGGATATTTGTAGGATTTATCTGCAAACTGCAAGGTCATTCTTGTATCTCTCACCGTACCAATCCCCAACTTCTTGTAAATAGACAAAGGCATTAAACTTACACTTGCTCCAAGGTCGATCAGTGCTTTCTTGAAAGTTCTATCCCCAATGGTACAAGGAATAGTAACACTTCCTGGATCCTTGAGTTTCTTTGGAATTTTTCTTTGTAACACCGCACTACATTGTTCAGTGAGCATCACATCCTCATCACCAATGCTTATCTTCCTTGAAATGATGCCCTTCATGAATTTTGCATAGGTTGGCATTTGTTCGAGAGCTTCGGCAAAAGGAATGTTGATTTGTAACTTTTTGAACATCTCAAGGAATTTACCAAAACTCTTCTTGTCTTTTTCTTTTTTCAACCTTTGTGGGAATGGTAGCTTAATCTGTGGCTTTGGTAACTCATTTTTCTTTGGATTTTCTGGTTCTCCAGCCACCTCCTGTGGTGTATTCTCTTGGACTTCAACTTGCACTTCAACTAACTCATCGGATGACTCACCCCCACCTTGTGTATCTTTAGGTTGTTGTGAGTCTTCAACCCTTCTGCTTCTGGTCATGACTGCATTCACACTTTCGTGTCCTTTGGGATTGGTAACTGTGTTGCTAGGCAGATTTCCAGGAGGTCTTTGTGCAATTTGTTGGGCAATTTGACCAACTTGAATCTCAAGATTCTTGATTGAGGCCGTGGTGTTCTTTTGTGAGGCCCTGGTTTCTTGAGTGAGAGAGTTCACGCTAGATGCCATTGCTTCAATGGCCAATTCCCAGTCAGCTTTCTTTGGTGGAGTAGGATTTGATGGAATTCCTTGTTGTGGATTCTGGAAGCTATTTTGTGGAGTTTTCCACGAGAAGTTAGGGTGATTCCTCCAGCCTGGATTGAAAGTGTTGGAATAGGGATTGTTCTGCTGACGACCCCCTTGGTTACTAAGGAAATTCACAGCTTCTACTTGCGCAGCATCCATGGGTACATCACAATGCATGGTAAAATGAGGACCTGCACACCAATCACACTTCACAGTATTCATTTGATTAACCGGAGCAATTAGAGGTTGGCCTATATTGAGAGCTGCCAATCTCTTTGTTACTTCAGCTGACACTGCTTCTTGAATCTGCTTGCTGGTGAGTATGTTTTGAGCATTTTTAGCCTCAAGTTGATTCAAGTCTATGAGTCCTCCTCTTGTGTCATACATCTCCATTTGTTCATTAAGAGCTACCGCTTCAATGACTTTGATGATCTGAGAAGCGGTTTTGAAATTGATGGAACCACCAGAAGCTGTGTCGAGGACTTGTCTAGTAGAAAGGCGTAGACCATTACAAAAAATCTGCATATCTACTGTGTTGTCATAATTGTGGTCTGGACAGGCTGACAACAATTTCCTGTACCTCTTATAAGATTCTCCAAGTGATTCTCCATCCTTCTGTTGGAAGTTGGAAATGTCCTGACGTCTGCGCACAAACAACGCTGTAGGAAAGAACTGCTCCAAGAACTTGTCTTCCATCTCGTTCCATGTTGTAATACTCCCAGCTGGTAGAGAATCAAACCACTCCTTAGCATCATCGGTTAGGGAGAATGAAAATAACCGCAACCGTTTGGCTTCTTCCAAGTTCCCATCCACCTTCGTTGTCTCACATATCACAAAGAAATTCTTCAAATGTTTGTTGGCATCTTCATTGTACTTCCCAGCAAACTGTTTTTCTTTTAATTCACGGAGTAATCCTGGGTTGATCTCAAACTTGTTAACCATCACAGGCTGGTTAGCAATGGTCAACCTATTGCGGTTTCGATCACGGGCACCATAGTCTCCGAGGAGTCTCTCTTCAGGTGGAGGAAGAGGTGGGTCTAATTCCGCCATCCTTTCAACAACTTCTATCTCCTCAGTGACCTGTTCGTCTGTGTTGACTTCAATTTCACTCGTCCCTTCCTTCTCTCTTTGCTTTCTTAATTGAGCTGCTTTGCGATTTGCACGGCAAGTCTTTTCAATTTCTGTGTCAAAGAGAAGTTCAGCTGAGGCCTGGCCTCGCATACAAGATTAGACAAAAGTGAGATATTGAAAGTGAGAACAAAAATAAAAGTAAAAATAAAATTCGTAACAGCAAAAGTAATTTTATTGCAGAGCAAAAAATTTCAATTGAGTAAAAGAAATTACAACTCAACAGTTAATTGGCAGTCCCCGGCAACGGCGCCAAAAACTTGATGGCGATTTTCGCAAGTGTACGAAATCGTTCAAGTAGTAAAGTTAAAACGGTAAACCGAGTGTCGAACACAAGGACTGCGATAACGTTTAGAATGTAATTTTTGGAAACTCAATTGAACAAAAGGGTACGAAGTTTGTTTAATAGTTAACAAAAGAAAAGTGCGTAAAATAAAATGGTTTTGAATTTCAGAGATAAAAGCTTGTCAGGGATGAGCTTCACTAGACTACGAACTCAAGTTAAATACCTAACCAACGATCACTGAACTTGTTTAATGAATCATGACCTAATTCTCTTGGATACTCTTGCCCTAATTCCTTAGCGACAGAATCTTTAATTCTAAAGTAAACCCTAATTCCTTAGCAAGTTTTACAAATTAGAATAAAGCATGAACGAACTTGAATTACTCAATGGTTTCTAGGGTTTGTATCTATTCCTAGATCACAAAGGCCAAAATTTCTTATCTTAAGCATTCATACATTCCACTTCCGTTTCACAATATGAATCATACATCAATTTAAAGGTGATCAATCAATAAACGCATTAAGCACAAAGATAAGAAAACATGATTCAATAAATTCATCCAATGATCAGATTAGGGTTACAAAACAAGAGTCATAATCTAGCTAATCTCATCCCTAACAATGGAGAATTTAGCTACTCATAATTGGATTACAAAATAGCTTAATCAATAAGAACATAAGAACATACAAAAACTGACTGTGAGTTGGATGGAGTGGCCACCGCTTCAGTTCCTTGCTCTCAAAATCGCGCTTCTATTCTTCCAATTTTCGAACCCTCAATCTGAAAACGCTTCTGGCTTTTATAATCCTTGGTTCTGAAACTGACCCATCGTGCCACGACACAGGTCCATCGTGGCACGATGGCCTCATTAAAACCCAGGTCAATGCTATTAAAGTTCCATCGTGGCACGAGGTCTGCTCCCGTCGTGGCACGAAAACTCCAGTGACAAAATCAATTTCCAACCTCTTCTCATCGTGGCACGAGCTCTGCCATCGTGGCACGAAAACTCCAGTGACAAAATCAATTTCCAACCTCTTCTCATCGTGGCATGACACAGGCCATCGTGGCACGATGCTTGAGCTTCTAAACATCTTCAGCTTCTGAACATTTTCCAGCTTCTGATGACCTTCTCCTCATCGTGCCACGACATAGGTCCATCGTGGCACGATGACCTTCAGACGCTGGTTCCAGCCTCGGACTCTGAAACTTCTTAAAATCTTTCAAAAACCCTCATGTTCCATAATTGCTAATTCCTTCCAACCAAGATTACTTTCAGCAAGAGAAACCAAAGTAAAGACCCTCTAAAATGTACAAAATAACATCAAAAAGGGGAATAAAACTAAGGCATGACTCAAGGTCATCAGGCTTAATATACATGTTCATATCCATGTGTTTCAGTTGTATCCTAGAATACCTCTTTATTGTATCAGTTATGAGGTTTAGATCCAACAACGACTGTCGAAAAGGTCTCGCCTCAATTGTAGCTGGATGTCACTACTTATTTTATGGGTTGTTTGGAAACCCTATTAAGTTGAACCTGAGGTGGAGGATTCCTCATGGATGCTCTTGATTGGCCTCAAAAGTGTTCCCCATAGAAGTTCATGAACCACCAATGTATTATATTGGTAAAGTGAAGTAGCATTTCATGATTGTTCACCAACAGAACCAATAGCAGGTGTCGTCAAACCCATCTTGGATGGAACTGTTTTTTTTAAGAAGTTAAATTAGCCCACCCAAATTGACACCAGAGAGAATCAAACTTAAGACCTTAAGGAGGAGCACACACCAAGGTCCTCAATCCAACACCACGAGGCCAACCCAAGCGGGTTAATACATTGATGGTTTCATTATGTTGTGGGACTACCCGATATAGGTGGGTAAGATCTCCATGGTCATTGAACTACATAAACCACAAATGGCCATTGTGTTCCTACTATTGGATAGAAGGCTTGTCTTCCATGATAAGACATGTTATTCGCCTGCATAGGGTTACCAAAAGGAGAAACTTGTGACATGGAAATTTGTCCTAATACTATAATGGGTGGCCTCCTTTCCAGATGTACCTGTCCAACTTAAAGATTAGCATGTTTGTCTTTATCATTCACCATTGGGTTCCTTAGGGTTAGTCATGACAAAAATACTAGGCTAGGAAATATAAGAAGTAAAAGGTACGTATTGTATATTTATAAATTGAACTTGAGAAGGTCCTACGAAATTTAGGATTGAATCACTTTGAGTAGCAATGCTAGCCTGACCTGGGAGCCCTTGAACTCATTATATACTGGAGGTGACATAATTGTCACCAGAATTGGCTTGTCTATCCTCCAACTCGTTAGCTTGTTGAACCTCATTTTAAACTATGAGTTTAACAATGACAACTAGTTATTAAGAGACCTGATACATGATTTCCCCATGTATATCTAATGTCTAATGAAAGACATTTTCATTACCATTCAAGTCTTAGACGTATCAACCAATAGTGCTTCAAAAACACTAGGAGTAGTCACAAATGTTGGCATTCATAACGTTTGGGAAGTTTTATTTCGTCTTTGTTGTTCAGAACTTCTTGATGTTAATGATGATGTTTGAACCATACTTCCCATAATCTCTCCAGACCTCAAATGCATAGGCCAAAAGTAATCTTGACTTAGAGAATTGAATTCCCAAGATGTAAAAGCCGTAGTGTCTCATCATGAGTGACAAACTTTGAAGGCAATTCCACTACTATTTTAGGGAGGGTACAAACTATTCATAATATTAATATAGTTAAAACGCTCCTCAGTCCCAAATACTCGCATATATAGTCATTCTTATGATTTTTCACCTAGTTTTGGTTTGAATTCTCTGGCGAGTTTTCATCAAAGGCATCAACAGAATTTCATGTCAAATTGTCAAAACAAGGATTTAATGTCAGGTGCATAAATCTAACTTCTTCTCATCATCATAGAATATTAATTCCTTTATATTCTATATATTTTGTTATCTTCATACAAAAAGATCAAAACCTCTCTCACACAATAGTTTCACCGATATCATATCAGTAACATCTCTTAATTTTTTTGATTCTCTTGCAGAAGAAAAATACGTCAAGAGTAAAGAGAAACAGGAAGAAAACTATTTGGGAAGTAAAGAGTTTTACAAGAAAATTGTGTTTTTTTTTAAGGGAAAGAAGAAAACTATGTTTAAAGTAAGGGGAAAAAATTTGAAAGAAAAAACTAACAATCATATAGGGAAAGACATGATAAGTGTGTTATCAGATGATATTTTGCATTGCATAATATCTTATCTTTCTATTGATGATGTTTTTAGAACAAGCATTTTATCTGATAGATGGATAAATTTATGGAAGAATGCATTGCATCTTGATTTTGATTGGACACGCATGAACAAACCCTTGTTTTTAAATCCAAAATCTGCCACTGAACAAGATGCTATCAAATATGCTGAAATTGTTAACACTATATTGCTTCAACACAATGGTAATTTCATTAGTTGTTGCTTCAAACATTTTCCTGAAAGTCTTAATCTTGGAGATGTGAAAGCTTGGGTTGAGTTTGTTTTGGAGAGAGAAAAGTTAAGTTATTTGAGTTTGGAGTGTAAGCCTTCAATTCATGTAGCTAACAAATTTTTTGTGATGCCTGAGTTTAAGCCTAAGGCATTTTCGAATTTGTGTTCACTTGAGCTGACAAATTATCAACTTCAAAATTCGGTTTTAAACGCGTTTGAAAGTTGTCAAAATTTGAAAATTTTGAAGTTCAGGAATATGTTTATGGCAAATAGTACCATCAATGGAATTTTGGAAAATTGTTTTGGTTTGGAGAAGTTTAGTCTCCTTGAGTCAAAAGGGTTCACTAGTCTCAAAATTGAAAACCGAAGTCTTAAAACTTTGGAGCTTATGTGGTTGAATGTTAGTGGGATATATGTTAATGTTGAGGAGCTTCAAGTTTTGGTGATTGATTCTTTAATTTGCCCTCCAAAGTGTCTTAGAATTTACTCTGAAAAACTCTTGAGTTTCTCTTCTGCTTGCAATCCAAGTAATCAAAGAATTCAAACCTATTACATGAGGCGAAGCATTTTGAAAACTCAAGATATTCTTGAAAATTACAGTGATCTTTTTGTAAGTCTTCTTTAACTCTATTAATATTTCTTCTATGGTTATAATTTGTAGTTTCTGTTATGATATTTCTATATTTTTTATGATCCTTGATTAACTTTGGTCATCAAAGTATGTGCTATTTGAATTATCAGTGTTGATTTCTTAGTTTAAAGATTATGCTTGAGTTAATATGATAAAAATGGTTGAAGTTTAGTTAAAGCATCAAATTATGCTAACTATCTCTTCAACGCAGGAATCTCGACCGATCAGCATTTTTCGAAATCTTTTGGCCTTGTCAATTGATTTGGATTTGAATAACATAAGAGAAGCTATGGCACTTTTGTATGTACTAATGTCCTGCAACAAACTCAATACTCTAGAAATTACTATACCGGTAAGTCTCTAGAAACCTTATTATACATTTATACTTTAATCTTTGTTATGTAGTTAATTTTTTTTATTGAATATTTATATTAGATAATGACATTTTATGTGCATAAAGATTATAATGCTTGAAATGTATTTGTGTTTTACAGGTAGAGAAAGCTTCAGTTTCCTCTGTTACTTTTGATGATCTACCATATTCTAAGTCAATGTTCTGGGAGACACGAGAAATGTTCTATTTTGAACTCTATAAAAAGGTAAAATTTGTTACACTGAAGGGATTTACAGACAAAGAGCAGGAAGTGAAACTTGCCAAACTTTTGATTACTAGAGCCAACATGATGGAAACAATATATGCATCTAAGTAGCTATAAAATTTGATTTTCAAGAGGGAAGAGTTATAGAAGTGGATCTGAGGATAGAATGAATGGTTTAATTTGAGCATTTCTTAGGCTTCATTGTATATTTTGTTAAAATGAGTTAATCTCTAGTAAGAGAACTTGGACATATCTTATGAAGTTCCTTTTATATAGGTAGATGAGTTTGAAAGTAACTTATTTATGATTATGCAAAAATTGTTTCCGTATGCATAAATTATTAAAGATTGATAACATGAATGAATCAAATAAGGGACATGTTAAAGAATGTTCTTAAGACATTGGTTAAGAGAATCAAAATAAAAAAAATGTATTGGAAAATGGTGAAAAATTGTGAATTCAACTTTTTATAAGATAAAAAATTATTGATTTCAATGTCAACCTACTATTTTTTGGTTTCCTTACCAAGTACTGTTAGGGCACTTGTTAGCGTAATCCATAAAATAAAAGTGATATGTGGGATGAGCTAAGTTGTATTCAACAATGTTGTTGGTGATGATATGATGATATTGTTAAATATCCTATCATATGCTCCTATAACATTTTCATGCATTCCTTAAAATAAAATAAAAACATTTTAATGCATTGTTTCATATGTTGTGTGATATATGTTTATATTATATTGAAATAGTTTATGTTAAAGTTATAAGCTGTGCAATTGAGTATGTCCTTATGTTTTTGAGTATAATGACACATCTTTGTTTGTTTTTTATGTAGGTGCTTGCACATCGTTTATACGGGTAGATGATGAGTTAGACATAAGGTGAAATTTAATATGAAGTTGAGGAGTAGTCATCTTGACGTGATAGCATAGATAGTTATTATTATTTATTATTTTATTTAGTTATGTCACCGTGTTGACTAACTTTGATATTTAGTATTTAGTTATTATTATTTATTTAGTTTTTTATGAATGTTTTCCATGTTTGATTAAATGACTACTTTTATCATAAGTATTTTGATTTTGGACCGAATTGTCTCTAATTTGAATTTATTTAGAACATTAATTTCTTTTGGGAGTAAATGGTGTCAGTGTGACACAATTGTTCGAGAGTTTAGGAGATCTATGGTTCGAATTTACGACTAACATTTTTTTTATTTTCCTCTCACCCCTTACAAACTAACCACTAACACTCATAAAAAAAAATAGTTTATAACCAAATTGAAAATCAACCGTATTTTTAAGAGATAAACGAAAACTTGTCAACGATATTTCATTGTGTTCATATATGGAGGAGGAAGGAGCACTTTGAAAACATCTATTTATGCTAAGTCTTGAATAGTTCTGCAATTTTATTACACTGTATTTTTTATTTTTAAAGGGCCAACAAATATTATTAAAATAAATCAATCTCAACATAAGAAGTGCTAAGATTGAACACCTGGTGAGAGTGAGCATCGGTGTTGGTTGGTGTGGTTTATCTGTGGTGGTGATAGCGGTAGTGCGAGATGGTCGGGGGAGGAAGTGTAGGTGTTGGTTTGTTTTGTGGCGGTTGTAGTGGTGTGGTTTGGATGAGGTGTTGTGGATAATATGGATTCGGATCTCTCGGTGGACAGGAAATAACTAAGAGGGGGTGTTTGGGCAATTTTTTTAGGTAGGGAGTTGGATGTGCTGAGCTCTTCGAGTGTTTCGTTGTAGGCCGCCTCTGTGTAGGGTTCATATTCGCCGTCGCTAGCTCTTGTTGCGTTTTGGGTTGCTTTGAGTTTGGGTGATTCGAAGGTGGGTGGTCTTGGAGCTGAACCTGTTTCCTTTTCTGGCATGATTTTTGTTTTCACACCGCACATCCTGTCGGAGGCCTTGCAAATTTGTGTTCTGGATTCTAGTGGGCCGACTGCTTTTGCTTCGAGATCGAGAGTTGTAATATCCCGCTTCAAACTCAGGTATTTATCAGTGGTGAGACAATGTGATAGAGATATTTTGAGGAATGACAATTTGGTAAATTTGAGGGATTAGGCTATATAATGCCATTTTTCCCATTTTTCCCTCATAACTTCTATTCCTCTCTCTCTCTCTCTCTCTACAAAGTTGGAAAGCCTCTCCCTCTCTCTATAGAAAATCGGCCCTCACCCCAGCATGCACCAATCCATCAGTTTTCTTCCCAAATTCTTGGTATTGCAAGCAAGCAAGCTTTTGAGAAAGATTGAAGCAAGAGGAACTAAGGAAACCAAGTCAAGAGGAGGAATTCCAAAGCTAGGGTTTTGGTAAAAGGAAGCTTGGCAAGATCAGCAAGTATTAGGTGAGTTCCTCAGAGAAGCTTAATCCTTTTGGGTTATATTTATGTGAGAATTACAACTCAATTTCTAAGATTTTAGAGAAAAAGGATAGTTTTCCCCTTTTGATACATAGGCTAAATTCTTGCTTAATCCTTGATTTCAGTATGTTTTTATAGTTAAAATGAGTCCCTGGCATGTTTCAAAGATCACTAGGCAGTTGGGTACCAAGATTTTTGAGGTTAGAACACGATTTCAGAACTCTGAGTTCTGTTACGATCGCAGAGCGACCAGGACTTTGCTCTGCGAAGCTTTAGACTCACCCTTCAGACTCACCCTTCAGACTCTGACTTCAGACTCACCTTTCAGACTCTGATTTCAGACTCACCCTTCAGACTCTGACTTCAAACTCAACCTTCAGACTCAGACTCAACCTTCAGACTCAGACTCAAACCTCAGACTCAGACCCAGGATGCTTTTTTCTTAACTAATAGATGTGCCATGCCATTGATCTTTGAAATGCCTTGGAACATAGATTACTCAGGAGCCTTCAAGGATTAACCTAGGATAAATATATGTATCATACAGAGTGATGGGTAATTTATCCACAAAGTTTCAGGTAAAAGGAACAGGAAATTATTACAGATGGGATAGTAAGCCCATAAGTACGACATATGATAACGATATGTCTAGATCCTATGATAGGATAGCAAGATGAATGTACACAATTTATGTACGAAAGCACAATGAATGTTACAACATTCAAAGCTTCAGATAAGCTTAAGGATTTAGAATTCTAACCAAGTAAGAGGCTTATGAGAACGATAAGCTTAAAACCTTATATTATAGGTTAAATAGTACATGATTAAATACGTGATGAATGCATTAGATATGCATATGATTAGAGAAATGTATCAGATATACATATGAGTAATAAAGTCAAGAATTAATTATAAAGATTATACGTGTTCAGCAGACTCCGGATTATGCCGGATGGGACTTCTCCGAAAGGGTTGTCCACACGTAAGATTACAAGTTATATATATGTAAAGAATAATAAGAATATGTTAATTAAAAGAAAGTCGTGACTCTATGACTCCCCGCTAGTAGTGGAGTTAAGGTACCCCGTTAGTAGTGGTTAGGCGTTCTTCGGATGTAAGTCCTACACGACAAAGGATAAGTTAAGTCGTGATTCTCAGGCTCCCCGTTAGTAGTGGAGTCGAGGTTCCCCGTTAGTAGTGGACAAGCATTGTTTTTACGTAAGTCCTGCACGACGACAAGAGGAGCCCGGTGTTAGCTTGATATGATAGGAATTTTAACCGGTATAATGGGAGATGTACTTCGGGGTTACTCCACCCGGATGCACTCCGTAAAATGAACCAAGATAATTATTGTATGTTCAATGCTAACTTTCTAACTTAATGTTATATATATATATATATATATATATATATATATATATATATATATATATATATATATATATATATATATATATCATACAAAGAGAAATGACAAAATAGTCATCAGCTATCAGGAAGTGATCATAGGATATCCCCCGATCACTAATTATGAGTTTATGAATATGTTAAGTAAATGATAAAGGCATATAGCGATCCTAGTTTTTCCCTTGATCGCAAGATATGTAGAGTCTGACGGCGATCATAGGTTTCCCCGAGATTGCCTAAAGTTAGTGCATGGCGACCCTAGTTTTCCCCGAGGTTGCCAACAGTAGGTTGGGTGGAGCTCACTGAGACATTATGTCTCATCCCAATCCTTCTGGTGCAGGTTTACAAGTAAGCAGAAGGTTCGTGATGAAGTTCTTCAGGAAAACGCTGGATGGAGTGCAGTTGTTCGTCATGTACCAACTCAGGAGTTTATTAGACATTTGTATAAGAATATTTAATGGTATTTGGATAAATGTATAAACAAGCCAATTTGTACTCATTCAGTTGTATTATTATTGTTGAAAATTTTAATGCATCCAGTATCAGGTTAATGCCCATGCTAATATTCTAGATAAAATTATTATGTTATAGGAGTTAGTATCTAGTTGCAAGTTTGTGTGGCTGATTTTGGTGTCTTCCTCGGTGGCTTGGGGATGAGGGGTACCTTACTCATTTGACTTTGGAGTCTGGAGGGCCGATCACTTTTGATTCGAGATCGGGAGTTAGTGCTTTGATTCAAGTTTTGCTTTGGTCTTATTATGGTGTTTTTCCTCGGTGGACCGGGGGTAGAGAGATGGTGGAAGCCGAATGAGTGTTGGAATAGGTCAGATGTGGCTCAACTATGGGGAGGTGTAGAGGATGTTTGATTTGGGGTTTTTTTTGGTGAGTAGTGGCGATGGGTGTGTATGAATTTTGTTTACGGTGGTTGTTTGCATTGAAGTTTGATTTAGGTGGTGAAGTTGGTTTTTAGTGGTGGTGGGTCTTTTGGGTGTTGAAGGTTCGGGCATTAGTTAGGTGATGATTGTATTCGTGTCTTTATTGATGTTTATTTTGGGTGTTCCGCTTACATATGGTGCCACTACTAGAAAAAAAACAATTAGTGACATAATGACTTTATTTGAAGAAATCGAATTAATGTATAAAGAAATAAACAATACCTTGAACGAAATAAATAAAAATATCATTGTATTAATAGAAAATACTAATAAAATTTTAGATTATACATTTAACTGAATTAAAATTGAATGTAGTATACAAGAAACATTAGACAATTTAAATAGAGAACAAGAAATTAATGAAGATGACAATATCTTTAAAATTAGAGAAATTCTTCAACAATTAAAAAGCCTCTTAGATCATGAAGAAAATAATAGGAGTATAACAATAAAGGACATAGAAGAATTATTAAATATTAAAACAAAGGAAATCAAACAGTTAGATAAAATAGTTAAACCAACTATGTTAATAGAACCAATATCTTCATGGAGGGGATAAAACTGAATGCATGGAGGCTTTATATATTGTGCATGATACATGATGGTATTAATTTTGGTTTCATCAAGGATTTTTGGGAGGATTTGAAGGATGACATTATGCGTTTTATTTCAGAGTTTCATCGGAATGGCAGATTAACAAAAGGTATCAACAATACTTTCATTGCTCTTATCCCAAAGGTGGACAATCCTCAACGGTTGAATGATTTTCGGCCTATCTCTCTTGTGGGGTGCTTATATAAGATTCTTGCTAAAATTTTGTCTAATAGATTGAGGATGGTTATTGGCAGTGTTGTCTCTGAGACTCAGTCAACGTTTGTTAAGGATAGACAGATTCTTGATGGGATCCTGATAGCTAACGAGGTGATGGATGAAGCTCGCAGGTGTAACAAAGAATTGCCGTTATTTAAAGTTGATTTTGAAAAAGCCTATGATTCTGTTGATTGGGGTTACCTAGACCTGGTAATGGAAAAAATGTCTTTTCCTGTGTTGTGGAGGAAGTGGATGAAAGCTTGTGTTTATACTGCTACGACGTCTGTGTTAGTTAATGGTAGTCCTACGGAGGAATTTCCTCTTGAACGGGGTTTACGTCAGGGTGATCCGTTGTCTTCGTTTCTTTTTCTACTGGTGGCTGAGGGGTTGAATGTTCTTATGAAAGCTATGGTTGATTCGAGTATCTTTACGGGGTACACTATTGGTTCGGGTAATCCTACTTTAGTCTCCCATCTTCAATTTGCTGATGATACCCTTCTTTTGGGGGTTAAAAGTTGGGCGAATGTGCGGGCCCTTCGGGCGGTTTTGGTTCTTTTTGAATTGATGTCGGGCCTGAAGGTGAATTTTCACAAGAGTATGTTGGTTGGGGTCAATGTTTCTGCATCTTGGTTGCAGGCCGCAGCTATGGCTTTAAATTGTCGCGTTGGTAAAATTCCTTTTGTGTATTTGGGCTTGCCTATAGGCGGTGATCCACATCGGTTGTTGTTTTGGGAGCCTGCGTTGACTCATATCCGTGATCGTTTGTCTGGGTGGCGTAGTAGATTCCTTTCTTTTGGTGGCCGCTTGATACTCCTCAAGTCTGTCCTGTCCTCTCTGCCTGTCTATGCTCTTTCCTTCTTCAAAGCTCCATCAGGTATTATCTCTTCTATTGAATCTTTATTGTTGAATTTCTTTTGGGGGGGGGGGGGGGGGGGGGGGGGGAGTGAGGGACCTAGGAAATTATCTTGGATTGCTTGGAGTAATATTTGTAGAAGTAAGGAGGATGGCGGTTTGGGGGTGAGGCGGATGAGGGAGTTTAACATTGCTTTGTTGGGTAAGTGGTGCTGGAGGCTTTTGGTGGATAGAGGGGGTTTGTGGTATAGGGTGTTGGTAGCTAGGTATGGTGAGGTGAATGGGAGGTTGGAGGTAGGGGGCCGGAGTGCATCTTCTTGGTGGCGGGAGGTTGTGAAAATCCGTGACGGGGTTGGAGGGGCGGACGGTGGGTGGTTTGCAGGGTGCGTCGATAGATCTGTTGGGTGTGGTTCAATGTCGTTTTTTTGGACTGATCTGTGGCTTGGTGGGGTTCCTTTTTGTGAGAGGTTTGGTCGTCTTTTTGACTTAGCTGTTAATAAGTCGATATCGGTGGCAGATATGTGTGATCTAGGGTGGGGGGTAGAAGGGGAGGCTTGGCAGTGGCGTAGACGGTTGTGGGCGTGGGAGGAGGAGCTGTTAGCAGAGCTTAGGGTTTTATTGCTTGACATTTCTTTGCAGCATAATGTTTCAGATCAGTGGAGGTGGAAGCTTGACTCTAGTGGGGGGTATTCCGTTCGTGGTGTGTACCAGATGCTCTCTAAACAGGAGTCTCTTCCGGTTGATGATGTTTTGGATCTTTCTTGGCACAAACAGGTACCCTTGAAGGTGTCTATCTTGGCTTGGCGGCTGGTTCAAAATCGATTGCCATCTAAAGATAACCTGTTGGCTCGTGGTATAATTTCTTTTGACGAGCAATCTTGTGTGACTGGGTGTGGGGGCAACGAATCGGCTGAGCATTTATTTCTTCATTGCCCGTGTTTTGGCCCTTTATGGAGTCTGGTTCGGGGCTGGATTGGTGTTTCATCGGTTGATCCATCCACTGTTAAGGATCATTTTATTCAGTTTGTTTCTTCAGCCGGTGGTTTGCGATCTAGACGTTCTTTTTTGCAGCTAGTGTGGCTTTGTACCGTCTGGGTCATTTGGAATGAAAGGAACAACCGACTTTTCAACAATCAGGAGAGTACCATCTACCAACTTTTAGATAGAATAAAAATTCATACTTTTTGGTGGGTGAAAACTTGTAATATTAATGTTCGTAATAATTCTCATTGTTGGTGGTCGAGCCCCTTTGTTTGTATGGGTATTGGCTAACCAACTCTAGGTTGCTTTGGTGAACTGTGTATTTGAATTTTGGTGGAGCTCTGGGTTGGCACACCTTGTGCTAATTCAGAGGCTCTTCATCTAGCTATATATATTCCACTTTTGCTTCTTCAAAAAAAAAAAAATTTAATTGTCACCTTTTTTATTATCGATATTACTTATATTTATATATTGTGCATATAGATATTTAATTTAAAATTTAATTTTTTATAAAAGTATCTCGGTGTCGTATTTTAAATTTTAAATTTTCTCGTATCGTCGTATCAGTACCAAATCGTATATGTGTCTATCAATTATTGCTCTTTTTTTTATTGCTTCTTGAATTATTGCTCTTTTTTTTTATTGCTTCTTGAATTATTGCTCTTGCCAGTACTGGTGTGTTGTTTCTGTCAATCAGTTATTGCTCCTTGAATTATTGCTAGTACTAATGTGTTGTTTCTCTCTATCAGTTTTTGCTCCTTGAATTATTGCTAGTACTAGTGCGTTGTTTTCATCTACTTCTTCTATCACAAAATAAATGATTTTGTTTGATTATACGTACCATTCACGTTACATTTTTATCATATTTTTCTATTATTACTATTTCGGTTCCTTTTTAATTTTCACATTTTGATATTTTACACAAATTAAGATAATCAATATATATTACTACTTTTGATACAATAATTTATCATTTTTCAATAATAACATCATTCATTTAATATTTTGTTTCATATATTTCTCTCATTGTAATAAATAACTAAGAGTAATATTGATAAAACAACATTTAATATTACATTGAACTTTGAAAGTGACAGTTAAATAAAAATAAAACATTTATACAAAAGAGACACTTAAAAAGGAACGGAGAAAATATTATATAAAGTTAAATGATGGTATATAAGATATTATTAGGTTTGTTTGGATGAGTACTTTTAAAATATCAAATTTTTATAAATCTTGCTTTGGTCTTATTATGGTGTTTTTTTCCTCAGTGGACCGAGGGTAGAGAGATGGCGGAAGCCGAATGAATGTTGGAATAGGTCAGGTGTGGCTCAACTATGGGGAGGTGCAGAGGATGTTTGATTTGGGTTTTTTTTTGTGAGTAGCAGCGATGGGTGTGTATGAATTTTGTTTACGGTGGTGGTTTGCATTGGAGTTTGATTTAGGTGGTGAAATTGGTTTAAGGTTCAGGCATTAGTTAGGTGATGATTGTATTCATGTCTTTATTGATGTTTATTTTGGGTGTTCCGCTTACATATGGCGCCACTACTAGAAAAACCAATTAGCGACATAATGACTTTATTTGAAGAAATCGAATTAATGTATAAAGAAATAAACAATACCTTGAACGAAATAAATAAAAATATCATTGTATTAATAGAAAATACTAATAAAATTTTAGATTATACATTTAGCTGAATTAAAATTGAATGTAGTATACAAGAAACATTAGACAATTTAAATATAGAACAAGAAATTAATGAAGATAAAAATATCTTTAAAATTAGAGAAATTCTTCAACAATTAAAAAGCCTCTTAGATCATGAAGAAAATAATAGGAGTATAACAATAAAGGACATAGAAGAATTATTAAATATTAAAACAAAGGAAATCAAACAGTTAGATAAAATAGTTAAACCAACTATGTTAATAGAACCAATATCTTCATGGAGGGGATAAAAACTGAAGACATGGAGGCTTTATATATTGTGCATGATAGATGTAATTGATTAATTGTCACTTTTTTTTATTATCGATATTACTTATATTTATATATTATGCATTTAAATATTTAATTTAAAATTTAATTTTTTATTAAAGTATCTCGGTGTCGCATTTTAAATTTTAAATTTTCTCGTATCGTCATATCAGTACCGTATCGTATTAGTGTCTATCAATTATTGCTTTTTTTTTTATTGCTTCTTGAATTATTGCTATTGCCAGTACTGATGTGTTGTTTCTGTCAATCAGTTATTGCTCCTTGAATTATTGCTAGTACTAATGTGTTGTTTCTTTCTATCAGTTTTTGCTGCTTGAATTATTACTATTTACTAGTACTAGTGCGTTGTTTTCATCTACTTCTTCTATCACAAAATAAATGATTTTGTTTGATTATACGTACCATTCACCTTACATTTTTATCATATTTTTCTATTATTACTACTTCGGTTCCTTTTTAAATGTCACATTTTGATATTTTACACAAATTAAGATAATCAATATATATTAGTACTTTTGATACAATAATTTATCATTTTTCAATAATAACATCATTCATTTAATATTTTGTTTCATATATTTCTCTCATTGTAATAAATAACTAAGAGTAATATTGGTAAAACAACATTTAATATTACATTGAACTTTGAAAGTGAAAGTTAAATAGAAACAAAACATTTATACAAAAGAGACACTTAAAAAGGAACGGAAGAAGTATTATATAAAGTTAAATGATAGTATATAAGATATTATTAGATTTATTTGGATGAGTACTTTTAAAATATCAAATTTTTATAAATTTTATTAATATATATTTAAAAATATCAAAGATCATATATGTGCATTGACACGTATATAACAATAAAAAAGTCATTTATTTTGGTCGGGATGATGTATTAGTTATTGCTCCTTGAATTCTGTTTCATCATTATTATTTAATTATCAAAAATAAAATAAAAGAATACACTAAGTATGATTGATTTCTTAAATATTTTGTTTTAAAAAAAAATCAGATGCTTTGTAAACTACTATATCATATCATATCATATCTTTTTAACAACACTCTCACAAATTATACTGTGTGAATTCAATCTATCAAAAGCTTGTGCACCTTATCCACTTGAGAGAAAAATGGCTGAAGGTATTCTGTTCAACATGATTGAGAAGATGATCGGGAAGCTGAGTTCAATAGTTGTTGAATGCTGGAACATGAGAGATGATCTTGACAAACTGGTGAACAATATGTCTGAGATCAAGGCTGTGGTTTTGGATGCAGAGGAGCAGCAGCAGCAGGGAACCAACAACCATCAAGTTCAACTCTGGCTGGAAAAGCTCAAAGATGCTCTTGAAGATGCCGATGACTTGCTTGATGACTTTAACACTGAAGACTTGAGGCGACAAGTGATGACCAGTAACAAGAAGGCTAAAAAGTTTCACATCTTCTTCTCATCATCCAACCAGCTTCTCTTTTCTTACAAAATGGTTCAGAAAATTAAGGAACTTAGTAAGAGAATTGAGGCCCTTAATGTTGACAAGAGAATTTTTAATTTTACAAATCGCACTCTTGAGCAACGAGTTTTGAAACAAAGAGAAACTCATTCCTTTATTCGTGTGGAAGAAGTTATTGGAAGAGAGGAGGAGAAGAAAGAGTTGATAGAGTTGTTGTTTAACACCGACAACAATGTGAAAGAGAATGTTTCAGTTATTTCTATAATTGGAATTGGAGGACTTGGAAAGACTGCGCTTTCTCAACTTGTATACAATGACAAGAAAGTGCAACAACATTTTGAGTTTACAAAATGGGTTTGTGTTTCTGATGATTTTGATGTAAAAGGCATTGCTGCAAAGATCATAGAATCTCAAACTAATGTTGAAATAGATAAAGTGCAATTGGAGCTCCGCGAAAAAGTTGAAGGTAGAAGATATTTGCTTGTATTGGATGACAATTGGAATGAGGATCGTGATCTTTGGCTTCAATTGATGACACTGCTGAAAGACGGAGCAAAAGGAAGTAAAATAATTATCACCACAAGAAGTGAGAAGGTTGCCAAGGCAAGTGGTACATCTTCTACCCTCAATTTAAAGGGTCTCGATGAAAAACAATCTTGGAGCTTATTTAGTCAATTAGCTTTTGAGAATGATAGAGAACTAGAGAATGAGGAATTGGTGTCAATTGGCAAGGAAATTGTGAAGAAATGTTCAGGGGTTCCTCTCGCCATTAGAAGCATTGGAAGCTTAATGTATTCCATGCAGAAGGAGGATTGGTCAACATTCAAGAACAGAGATCTTATGAAGATTGATGAGCAAGGTGATAATAAAATTTTTCAGCTTATCAAACTAAGTTATGATCATCTACCATTTCATTTGAAAAAGTGCTTTGCTTTTTGTTCATTGTTTCCAAAAGACTATTTAATTGAGAAAACAATATTGATTCGACTTTGGATTGCACAAGGGTTTGTTCAGTCATCAGATGAAAGTACAAGTTTAGAAGATATTGGTGATAAGTACTGCATGGATTTAGTTCATAAATCTTTCTTTCAAAATAACACCAAACATTATTTCAAAATGCATGATATTGTGCATGATCTGGCAAGTTTTATTTCAAGAAATGACTATCTTTTAGTTATTAATGAAAAGGGACAGCATATTGACAAACAAACCCGTCATGTCTCTTTTGGCTTTAATTTGGATTCTTCCTGTCTGCTTGTGATTCCATCCTGTCAAGTTCTAGACGATTTCGTGTGCTGAATCTTAACTTCATAAATTCAAGGAAGATTCCATCTAGTATTGGAAGGATGAATCATCTAAGGTATCTTGATCTTTCTCATTCTTATATTGAAGAGCTCCCAAGGTCTATAACTCAATTAGTTAACTTGGAGACTCTTTTACTCAATCGGTGTTCTAAATTGAGAGAGTTGCCCAAAGATCTTTGGAAGTTGGTAAGTCTTAAACATCTTGAGTTGGATGATTGTGATAACTTAACTTCTATGCCACGTGGAATAAGAAAGATGACTAATCTTCAAACACTGACACTATTTGTGTTGGATACGACTTCTAAAGACAGTGCTAAACCTAGTGAGCTAGGAGGATTACATAATTTGAGGGGACGACTCAAGATAAAAGGCTTGGAACATTTGAGGCATTGTCCAACAGAAGCTAAGCATATGAATTTAATAGGGAAGTCACATCTTGATCTGTTAACATTGAATTGGAAGGAAGACACTGTTGGTGATGGCAATGAGTTTGAAAAAGATGATATAATTCTACATGACATGATTCTGCACTCCAATATCAAGGTCTTACGGATAATTGGATTTGGTGGTGTGAAACTTTCTAGTTCGGCCAATCTATTTACAAATTTGGTTGAATTGTGGTTATCCAATTGTTCAAGATTGCAATTTTTCGAAGTCTCGTTGTTGCATGTCAAACGCCTAGCATTGATTGATTTGCCTTGCCTAGAGTACATAGTCAATGATAACAATAGTGATAACTCATCATCATTTTGTGCGTCACTCATAGAAATAACTCTTATTAATTTAAATAATCTTAAAGGATGGTGTAACTGTAGCGAAGAAGAAATCTCAAGGGGTTGTTGTCATCAGTTTGAGAGTCTTGAAGGCTTAGCGATTCATGATTGTGATAAACTAGTTTCAATTCCACAACACACATATATCATGAAAGTATATCTTTTTAATGTCACAGAGAAGATATTACAACAAGCAGTCGATCATTCCAAAGTAGAGTATCTTCATATACATTCCATACTCAATTTTAAATCTCTCCGTGGAGTCTTTCAACATCTAAGTACACTGTCTGAATTGTGTATCGAAAATTGCGAGGAGTTTGATCCATGCAATGATGAAGATGGTTGTTACAGCATGAAATGGAAAGAACTTGCGAACCTCAAAGTGTTGGAGTTCTCTGTAATCCCAAAAATGAAAGATTTACCTCAGGGGCTTCAGCACATTACCACTTTACAGACTCTAAGAATCAAAGGTTGTGTCAATCTTACATCTATACCTGAATGAGCAAGATCACTGCAAGTGTTTGATATCAAAGATTGATCAATAGGTTCTACAATAAGGTAAATAATAATATGTTATTCATATACTAATACAATCATATCAAGACATGATTTCTAGCTAGCTTTTGACACTTGTTTTGTCACGTCTTTCTTAGGTTGCTGAGTTGTCCTTTTTTCAAGAATGATAGAAGGATTGTAACTACTCAAGTCAAAGCCCCAATACGAGCATAATAAGTGACTAAGTGTATGTTCTCTCTCTTAAATTATAAAGTATTTTATGTTGTTGTTCATCATCTGTAATAATCTACTATGTTCATTTTTGTTGGCAGATTGAAACTTATGCTGATTGTGTGTCTCATTTCAAGCGTGTTTCTCAGGAACCAGAAAGTGTCTTTACATTTTACTTTGCATATAGTTTGTTAAAATAATTAGGGATATTTAAGATGATTGTTTGTGATATTGTATTGTTCAACTCAATTTTTTTGTGTTTCAAATATTTTACTTGTTTAATTTACTTATAGGATATTGTTTTGGTGAAATGGTGAATCGCCAATTTTATTTAAGAAAGTTTAGGGGGATGTTAATTTGTTGTAAAAAAAAACATTGAGGAAGAGAAAGATTAATGTTTATTAAAATGATACTGATGACAATTTTGTAACAAAGAAGATTTGATGGCTTGAGGGTTACAAGAGGAAACTCTCTCTGTATGTTTACGCCGACAATAAGTGAGTTGAAGGTAAAGTGATTGTGTTTGGACACAATAACGTAAAAATGATTTGAACAATCAATATGCGTGTTAAAATCAATTTCAAACTCAATTCTAGATGCAAAATAAATTCTATATGAAAACAATCAAACATGTCATAATCAATTTTACACCTACTTAATCAATTTTGGCCCATCTAGAAGTTGAACCAAACATACATTTTTTTTTTCTATTAATATAATAACGAGGATATGGTTTTTTTTTTAATAATGAAGAGGATATGGTTGTTGTGCTAACTTATATCTGTTTTGTGAATTCTTTTAATTTAATTACATATTGCTAGTTCTTTCTGGTAGGTCAGTCACATTAACTTGGTTTGTCAAGTTGTTGTTGTTGTGGATTTCATCACTAATGCCGCTGATTATCCATTAAGTTTTAGAATGAGTTTTCTTGTCTTTTTTGCGGTTTATACAATGGTGAAGAGTAGTTTATGCAATGATCTTTCGTGTAGTTTATACAACTAGACTCTAACACGTGCGATGCACAGAGCTTCATATATAACTATTAAATTGACTATATTATTACTTTTATAGTTACATTCAGTATTATGTTATCAAACTGCCTCAAAAAGCAACAAAAACAAAAGATGAACTGCAATAAAAATGACAAATCAAAAGAAAAAATATATACAAAAGTCTGCACCAAGAAATTGGTCATAACCACATAAGCTGTTAAATCTATAAAAATGATAAGGAATAGAAACGGTTATGTGGTAATCGAAAGAAAAAAATAATGAAAAGAAACTGCAATGTGGTAACCCAAAGAAAAAATAATAAAAAAAATTTGTTATGTGGTAATGGAAAGAAAAAATAATAATGAAAAGGAACCGCTAATAATGAAAAGGAACTACTATCAAAAAAGAAATTGCATTGGCGTTAGTCGCTTTTAAAAAAATGACAGTTTTATGTGCTACCTGAGTCAATTCCTTGCAGACCTTTTTTTCATAAAAATTAATTAGGTCGGTCAAAAAGGGCGGGGTTATGGTTATTAGGTTCAATTGCATGATGATGAGAGAGATGAAAGTGGGTGAGAAATGATTTAGGGATTGTGAGATTGAGAGAAAGAGGACCCGAGATTTTTGTTGAATACACTACATTGAATCAATCACATGTCATAAAAAAACATTAGTACCTTGGTGGTAAGAGTTGTGAATTGGAAGCATGTGGTAAGAGTTGTGAATTGGAAGCATGTGGTACTTGGTTCAATCCCCACCAAGAGTTTTTTTCATAATTTTTTTTCAGAACTAAAAATTAGGACTAATCATTAGGGCTAGGGCAACACTACTTAACATTTAGTATAACTAGACTCTAACCCATGCATGTTTCGTAGAGCTTCATATAAAGTTACATTCAGTATTATGTTATCAAACTACCTCAAAACGCAACAAAAACAAAAGATGGACGACAATAAAATGACAAATCAAAAGAAAAAATATATACAAAAGTCTGCACCAAGAAATTGGTCCTAACCGCAAAAACTGTTAAATCTATAAAAATGAAAAGAAAAAGGAACTGCTATGTGGTAACCGAAAGAAAAATAATAATAAAAAGGAATTGTTATGTGATAATTGAAAGAAAAAATAATAATGAAAAGAAACCGCTAATAATGAAAAGGAACTACGTGAGTCAATTCCTTGCAGACCTTGTTTTTCATAAAAATTAATTAGGTCCGTAAAAAAGGCGGGGTTATGGTTATTAGGTTCGATTGCATAATGGTGAGAGGGATGAACGTGAGTGAGAAATGATTTAGGGATTGTGAGATTGAAAGAAAGAGGACCCGAGATTTGTGTTGAATACATAACATTGAAGCAATCACATGTTATAAAAAACAATAGTATCTTGATGGTAAGAGTTGTGAATTGAAAGCATGTGGTACCTGCTTTGATCCCAACCAGAAGTTTTTTTTCATAAACTTTGTTCAAATAACACACCTCGTTATAAACAATGTTTCCTTTGTAAATTTTTTAATTAATTTTTGTGTAACATTTAATTTCAATTTAAATAAAAATTGTATTTTAATACTTCCATATTATATAAACTTAGGTTCATAAAAAAGAAATTCTATAATGATGATTCAGAAGAAAATATTAAAACGAAAACATAAATGAACAGTTTAAAACAAGATAATACTTCAGATGGAACAAATAAATTTTTCATTGTCCAATCAATAAATTTGTAAAAGAACCAGAGTTGAGACAGTGAAAACATGAATAACAAAGTGATGATGAAGTCGAAGATGAAAGGCTGGTTCCTGCTTAGATTGTTGCAGTGGAGGAATGTTTACCTAGGAAAAGAAGACATCATAATTAAAGAATGAAAGCCATCTCTTTCCTAATTGATAATAGATAAAATACAGTTTATAAAAAACAAAAATTAAATGATTGTAGAATTGAAAATACAACATAAAAGTAGCCAATGGTGGAGAAGAATAACTACATAGTAAAATGACGCCCATTTTGTCATGTGTATCCAATTAACCACTCTATTGAGACATCTCTAATATAACTACGATAAATAGTAGAATCAACAATAGAATTAAATAACACAACCTTTTTTAGGTGTATTAAACTTTTTTGGTGGTGCGCACAACCTGATTATAGGAAAACAACTTACTTTAATTTTTGAAGCATCGATTTCATATAAGTTTATAATAATTACATTTTTCGAAACCAAACATCGCCATTCTAAATGAATAACAAAACAAAATATAGAAAACATAGTGTCAGATTAACTAAGCCTAAAAAAGAAGTAATGAAAACCTAAATTACGTTGTGGTTGTCAAAGTGAAGGATTTCTCCCGAATCATACTCATACGTACCTCCCACGTTTTTTTATGAATGAATCACACTTTTGTGGTTCTGAATGGTTTGAAAAAAGAAGAATGACAGGTTATATCCAAAAATAAACATAGTAACACTGATTTATAGGAAGAACTTTTTCAAAAAATGAACAAATCAATAAGTATACATACTACGCTATGCATATAGAAAGTACTTAGCATCCTCCTAAAGTGATTTTTAGGGCAATGGATTTCGTCGTACATTAACCACCAATACGGAAACATTTGCATGAGTCTGACATGAAAGAAAAAACTCAGCATCAATATAAAGAAAACAAATCAATTTCATAATTAAAAGAAGTGTGACAATAAAAAGACATAGTCAGAAAATGTATACAATTAAAGACAGAAGAAGATGAAAATAAAGAAGGGAAAAAAGGCAAAGAAAAAGAGTGTTACTGCATCGTCAAGTGCGACCCGTTGTTGATATCTAGAAGTACCTTATGTTATCTAGAATTGCTGCACCGTCAACCAAAATAAGCATATAGATAAATAATAACCATCAGACTCACATATTTTGCAAAAAGACAATATAGGATATGTGTGAATTATGATGCAATCTGAACTTGTATTTCTTCATAATCAAGCAATGAAACAATATAGGATATGTGTGAATTATAGATGTCATTTACATTGATTTTTGAAACAAACAAACAAAAGTGGGAAGTCACTACTATGGTATGATACCAAACCTTTTCTCTTTATGGTGTGCAAAACCGCAAATGTGGGAAGTCACTACTATGAAATGATAAACGGCAAATTGAGATATCATGCAGCCACGATGGATAATGGATATAACTACTTTGAGAAAATTAAACCAACAATTACTGTTTTGCTGTATGCGGTTACCTTTTTTATTTTACGAATAATTGTATGCATAAATGTAAGATAAATACTGGGGGGCAGTTTTAGAGGTTTGTTGATGAGGTGTAACTAATCTTTATTAGTGTCTTGAATATATATTTTGAAACCAAAATGAATTCAACAATAATTTGTCTGGCTTGATGGCAAAAACGGTGGATGGTTATTATTTGTAATTGTGTTCAACTCCCTCCAAATAATTTTTTCAAAGATTTTTTAAGCTAATAAAAAAGGGCCTTAAATTTGGCTGCAAGTTGTATTTGGGGAAGAATTTGAGGGTTTAAGTTCTATAACTTTCTGTTATAACAAATCAGTTGTTTCTTTCTCTTTATGTCTCTATATTGTTGTCAATGTACAATTTTGATCTTAAATATTTTTAATAATTTATTGCAAAAAATTATGAAAATTTGATATTTTGAAAATATTTATCGAGACAAATACAACAATATTTTATATGCTATAATTTGTCTTTGTATATTAGTAGAAAAATATGATCGAAGTATATTATATGAATAATGCATATTTTTAAATTAAGTCATTTATATTCTCTTGAAACTACCGTCTATTTATATTCTCTTGTTTGGGTTTGAGTTTCTCACATCACTTAATGGACTTAGTTTCTATCATGTTTATTCTCTACAAATAAAACATTACTCATTTACTCACTTAAACCTCATATTTACTCATACACCTCTATTTCCTTAATTTCTCATAAACTCTTATTTTCTAATAATTAACCAACTCATCAACTTAACCACATTATAATAAGACAATAAACAAATAAATTCTAAATAATACTAATATTACGAATATCGCATAACATTAATATTAATAAACTAATATTAAAAATCGGGATGTTACAGTTAGAGTTTAGGATTATTTTGGGTGAGTAATACAAAGATCTCATTCCTCTCCTTTAAGGATTTTAATACTCTTTTAACTCTAAACTCTTCTAGTAATATAACTATTATCTTTTCATTCATTTCTTCTCTATTTTTTGTTTCTGTGTTTAAGCTCTTCATGAGCTAAACCCTTTAGTGGTTGAGACATGACGAGGTTATGAACTTATGATTATGTTTGCATAAGTTTAGAACGTTCCAGCTTCGAGCTTGTTTTTAATAAACTATTTTAACACTGATCTTTAAAAGTAAAACTTGACCACTTTTACATTTATTGCCAAATTCCATGAGATTGAAAGGATATGGGAATGCAATTATTTATTTAATATGAATTACTTCCTTAGTCTTGAAAGAGATAAGGATATTGAAATACTTCTTGATTGACTATAAACTTAGACAAGGTGTTCAAAGGTCTACTTAGATTTTCTGTCATATGCAAAAGGCTCAGACTTTACAAGAGGGAGAGCAACTGATGACCTGACCTAAATAATGTGCGTGGTAAGCATTGTGAAGTGTACCTCGAAAGAGCAGTCGCCACATATTTACCATGATGGTTGAGTTGAAAGACCCCTAAGGCCACTTGGTCTCCAAGAAGCTGTATAAAGTTACAACTCTCTGTATCTTTGCAAATTCATGTCATAACTGATTCATTGTTCTTATCCACACTTTGTCATTTGAGATCTTCTAAGTACTTTTTGCTGCTTTCCAACTATTCCTATTTTTAACTTTATTTTAATTGTTGTGACTTTGAATGATTTATTTTATTTTTACGCAAACAAGTTTACAAACTGAAAAGCTGTAGAAAGATACATTGCCCCAATCCATGTGGGTTCAATACTTTATACTATTATTTGAGATAATGTGTACATGCACTAGTTAGACTCCTGAAAATATAAGAGTGTTTTCAGAGCTACTGAGTTTTTGGCGACGTTACCGGGGTGCATGGTGTTTTAACTTTTTGAAGTTTTTCGTAAAGTAGTTAACATGTTTGTTTTTTGTTACCAATATTTTAAGGCGATTTCTTAGCAGGTTTGACGTGAATTCTCAGGTCACAGTCTTCACTTGATTTTCATATTGATACTGAAACAGAAAGGACTTTCAAGTGCAGAAGAAAGTTATTCAAGTTAAAGATAAATCATAACTTAGAGTAGTTAGATCTTAACTTTGTAGCGAGTTGTAGCTCCAATAAAACCAGCTCAAAGGAGGATCATTCAGATAAGATGGCGAATAACAACATGGTTGACATGGCAAATGACAAGGATAGGTCCATCAAAGAATATGTTATGTTTGATCCAAAATCTCTTCATCAAGCATAGTGCGACCATATATCACTATCGCTCAGTTTCAGTTCAAACCTATGATTTTCAAATGTTGCAATCTATTACCAATTCTCAGGATAAGTCACTGATGACCATCATCTACACTTGAAGTAGTTCAAAGAAGTACTTGAGAATTTAAAGATTCCTGGAATAGAAGATGATGTTTTCAAGCTCAAATTGTTCCCATTTTCTCTTAGTGGAAGAGCCAAAGCTTGGCTCAACTCATTGGAGCCTAATTCTGTCACCACCTAGAGAAGAACTTACTGAAAAGTTCTTAGCGAAATACCTTCCTCCTGTCGTTAATGCTAGAAATAGGAATGACATTACCTTCCTCCTTTGGTTTTCGATGTTAAAAACCTACATGGGGTAATGCATCCCATGCCTTCACAATAAAGATGTCAAAATACTATTAATTTTACTTTACTTTGATATCATATTTGCATTTAAACTGTATTTGATAATGGTTCTATTAGTTCTGTTTTGATCACTACTTCACATAAAGATTTTCTCTTATATACCATGCACATACAGTAAGAAAATAAAACTATTTATTTCAGCCTAAGACTTTCATAAGTTGAACTTGCTATAATATGATTAAATATTTTTGTTTACAAAAGATAAGTTTTAATCCTTTGAAAAAAAAAGGTAATTTTCAATGTTGTCAAATATCAAAGGGATAACTCCTAAATTTTAACACTTCAGCAACTTTCAACTTTAAATTTCTACCACACTATGACGTTTTTTATTTTTCAACGCATGTTTTTTTCTCACCAATTACACTTTTATAAATTGTTCTTGCTTCTTACAGGAATGAAATATATGACATAAAGGCTCACCATATGTTCGTATTTTTAATTTAAATGTAGGTTGAGTTGGTGACTTGTTTTGTTGGCACATGATTATTTTGTCTCATAACTGTGCTGCCTCTTTTTCAAGTTCAGATCATTCCACAAAAATAAAAGATAAATTTTTTCTTGCATCTATAGTGGCTTATACTTGCTGCCCCACTCTTTTTATATAATATTTCTCAGTGTAGCTGCACAAGCTGAAAGATGTTTCTAATCATGCTACTATGATTCCTTCAATTCTTGCAGGTAATAGGAGCTATAAATTGCATTGTCTGGAGAAATTTGATGGAAATGTAACAGCTTTAGTGAATACATTGGTGATATCATAAACGGTAAACCAATGCATGTAATGACTATTTTTTGGCCGATCATCAAAGCATAAATGTTTATTAAATCTAAATGTAGGGATGCTGGTCCTATAGATAAACCTTCCTTTTATTTTAGTAATATTCTATAGTTAGATTGTCAAATTCTACTAATAGTAAAGTTTGAAAATTCTGAAGATTTGCCGTTGTCCATTGTATGAAAGATATTGATTTTTACATCTTCCCATTAATTGTCTCATCCCTTTATTAATGAAGAAAAACAACAATGAATGTAATTATCAATTTTCTATTCTATTCTACGTATTTTGACCCAAAAAAATTTGTACTCCGTAATATAGTATATAAAATTTGCAACGAGCACAATGCAAATATGTGATTTTCGCATATAAAATAGACGAATCTATTACTAATCTACTATCTACTACTTCTACAATTTCTACAGCTCATAATCTTTCAAATTTTGAGGGTTTAATGGTCAACTACAATAAAATAATTATTGATCTAAAAATTAAATAAAACAATATAAAAAAATCCGTCGTTACAATCTAAGCCTTAAACTTTGATAACAAATTTTGTATTCAAATCGTTGTTATTTTAATTATTAGTTAATTTAATAATTTGTTCCCTAAATTTGTTGAGATTTTTTAAAATCACAAATCATTTTTTGAGTTAGTTTTTTTTTCTAATATATTGCCGATTTATCTTTTAATCTCACTAATTTGCATATAAAATAAAAAAATTATTTAATAGACATATTACATTATTTTTTTAAAGGAGAAACATTACATTAATGTGGATATATATTTTTAAAAAAGTCACGGGTTTTCAAAATTTTATCATATTAACTTTATCATATAGATAAATAAAAATCACTGCAGATATAATCACATAAACTCCGTAATGAACGCGTTGCAAATATTTAACAGTGTTTTATATATAAAATAAAAAAATATTTAATAGAAGCACGGTATTAGTTTTTTTTTTAAGTATAAAAGCACTGTGTTAGTGCTCATTATAAATATAGTCATATCGTCATAAATTTTCAAAATTTTATTATATCGGTATATAAAAAATTTCTTTTGCATATATAAGTTAATAAAATTTGCAACGAGCGCAGTGCAAATATTTTACAAATTTTTGCATATAACAAAAAAAAAATTACTTAATAGAAACATTAAATTAATGTTGATGTTTTAAAAATAGTTATGAATTCTCAAAATTTTATCATATCGATTTTTTTATTTTATATATAAAATAAAAAAATATTTAATAGAAGCACGGTTTTAGTTTTTTCTTTGAAGTATAGAAGCACCGTATTAGTGCTCATCTTATAAATATAGTCATGAGTTTTCAAAATTTTATTATATTGGTATATACAAATTGTCTTTTGCATATATAAGTTAGTACGATTTGCAACGAGCGCAGTGCAAATATTTTACAGATTTTTGCATATAACAAAAAAATTACTTAATATAAACATTAAATTAATGTTGATTTTTTAAAAATAATTATGAATTTTCAAAATTTTATCATATCAATTGTTTATATAAAAATTTGCATACACAAATATAAACACAGAAAATCTGCAACGAACGCGGTGTAAATATCTAATAGATTTTTGCATATAAAATAAAGTAATATTTACAAAAAATATCAAAATCTTACGTGATCTATGCGAATGCACTAGTCTTTTACTAGTTTACCTAGGAAAAGAAAAAGAAGACATCATAATTAAAGAATGAAAGCCATCTCATTCCTAATTGATAATAGATAAAATACAAGTTTATAAAAAACAAAAATTAAATGATTGTAGAATTGAAAATACAACATAAAAGTAGCCAATGGTGGAGAAGAATTACTACATAGTAGAATGACACCCATTTTGTCATGTGTATCCAACTAACCATTCTAATGAGACATCTCTAATATAACTACAATAAATAGTAGAATCAACAATAGAATTAAATAACACAACCTTTTTTAGATGTATAAAACTTTTTTGGTGGTGCGCACAACCTGATTATAGGAAAACAACTTACTTTAATTTTTGAAGCATAGCTTTCATATAAGTTTATAATAATTACATTTTTCGAAACCAAACATCGCCCATTCTAAATGAATAACAAAACAAAATATAGAAATCATATAGTGTCAGATAACTAAGCCTGAAAAAGAAGTAATGAAAACCTAAATTACGTTGTGGTTGTCAAAGTGAAAGATTTCTCCCGAATCATACTCATACGTACCTCCCACGTTTTTTTATGAATGAATCACACTTTTGTGGTTCTGAATGGTTTGAAAAAAGAAGAATGACAGGTTATATCCAAAAATAAACATAGTAACACTGATTTATAGGAAGAACTTTTTCAAAAAATGAACAAATCAATAAGTATACATACTACGCTATGCATATAGAAAGTACTTAGTATCCTCCTAAAGTGATTTTTAGGGCAATGGATTTCGTCGTACATTAACCACTAATACGGAAACATTTGCATGAGTCTGACATGAAAGAAAAAACTCAGCATCAATATAAAAAAACACAAATCAATTTCATAATTAAAAGAAGTGTGAATGTAACATCCGGCTAGCTCCCTTACGGGGTTAAGTACAAGTTCAATGCATTCCCACTACCAATTGAGCTACTAGCTCAATTGGTAGTGGGAATGCATTGAACTTGTACTTAAGCCCCAGGTACAGAGTTCGATTCCCACGGAAGGCAAAAACTCCACATGGGGGTGGAGAAGGTCGTGAGTACATCTCGGTCCTTGAAAGATAGGGAAGTCAGCCCATAAGGGAGCCAGCCGGATGTTACAAAAAAAGGCGCCTACCGCGATGGGGGTGGAGAAAAGACATAGTCAAAAATGTATACAATTAAAGACAGAAGAAGATGAAAATAAAGAAGGGAAAAAAGGCAAAGAAAAAGAGTGTTACTGCATCGTCAAGTGCGACCCGTTGTTGATATCTAGAAGTACCTTATGTTATCTAGAAGTGCTGCATCGTCAACCAAAATAAGCATATAGATAAATAATACTACCTACCTCCGTTCCTTTTTAACTGTCACTTTTTAATATTTTACACAAACCAAGACAATCAATAAATGTTACTACTTTTAATACAATAATTTATACTTTTACTATAATGACCTTATTCATGTAATATCTCATTTAATATATTTCTCTCTCCGCAATAAATAACTAAGGGTAATATTGGTAAAACAACATTTAATATTGCATTGAACTTTGAAAGTGACAGTTAAATAGAAACAAAAAATTTCTTCAAAAGAGACACTTAAAAAGGAACAGAGGGAGTAACCATCAGACTCACATATTTTGCAAAAGACAATATAGGATATGTGTGAATTATGATGCAATCTGAACTTGTATTTCTTCATAATCAAGCAATGAAACAATATAGGATATGTGTGAATTATAGATGCCATTTACATTGATTTTTGAAACACACAAACAAAAGTGGGAAGTCACTACTATGGTATGATACCAAACCTTTTCTCTTTATGGTGTGCAAAACCGCAAATGTGGGAAGTCACTACTATGATATGATACACGGCAAATTGAGATATCATGCAGCCACGATGGATAATGGATATAACTACTTTGAGAAAATTAAACCAACAATTACTGTTTTGCTGTATGCGGTTACCTTTTTTTATTTTTCGAATAATTGAATGCATGCGGTTACTAATATATGGGAAGTGGAAAATGTGATTTAAGTAGTGGGGGCAGTTTTAGAGGTTCGTTGATGAGGTGCAACTAATCTTTATTAGTGTCTTGAATATATATTTTGAAAGAAAAATTAATTCAACAATAATTTGTCTGGCTTGATGGCAAAAACGGTGGATGGTTATTATTTGTTTGTGTTCAACTCCCTGCAGATAATTTTTTTCATAAAGATTTTTTAAGCTAATAAAAAAGGGCCTTAAATTTGGCTGCAAGTTGTATTTGGGGAAGAGTTTGAGGGTTTAAGTTCTATAACTTTCTGTTATAACAAATCAGTTGTTTCTTTCTCTTTATGTCTCTATATTGTTGTCAATGTACAATTTTGATCTTAAATATTTTTAATAATTTATTGCAAAAAATTATGAAAATTTGATATTTTGAAAATATTTATCGAGACAAATACAACAATATTTTATATGCTATAATTTGTCTTTGTATATTAGTAGAAAAATATGATCGAAGTATATTATATGAATAATGCATATTTTTAAATTAAGTCATTTATATTCTCTTGAAACTACCGTCTATTTATATTCTCTTGTTTGGGTTTGAGTTTCTCACATCACTTAATGGACTTAGTTTCTATCATGTTTATTCTCTACAAATAAAACATTACTCATTTACTCACTTATTACTCATACACCTCTATTTCCTTAATTTCTCATAAACTCTTATTTTCTAATAATTAACCAACTCATCAACTTAACCACATTATAATAAGACAATAAACAAATAAATTCTAAATAATACTAATATTACGAATATCGCATAACATTAATATTAATAAACTAATATTAAAAATCGGGATGTTACAGTTAGAGTTTAGGATTATTTTGGGTGAGTAATACAAAGATCTCATTCCTCTCCTTTAAGGATTTTAATACTCTTTTAACTCTAAACTCTTCTAGTAATATAACTATTATCTTTTCATTCATTTCTTCTCTATTTTTTGTTTCTGTGTTTAAGCTCTTCATGAGCTAAACCCTTTAGTGGTTGAGACATGACGAGGTTATGAACTTATGATTATGTTTGCATAAGTTTAGAACGTTCCAGCTTCGAGCTTGTTTTTAATAAACTATTTTAACACTGATCTTTAAAAGTAAAACTTGACCACTTTTACATTTATTGCCAAATTCCATGAGATTGAAAGGATATGGGAATGCAATTATTTATTTAATATGAATTACTTCCTTAGTCTTGAAAGAGATAAGGATATTGAAATACTTCTTGATTGACTATAAACTTAGACAAGGTGTTCAAAGGTCTATTTAGATTTTTTGTCATATGCAAAAGGCTCAGACTTTACAAGAGGGAGAGCAACTGATGACCTGACCTAAATAATGTGCGTGGTAAGCATTGTGAAGTGTACCTCGAAAGAGCAGTCGCCACATATTTACCATGATGGTTGAGTTGAAAGACCCCTAAGGCCACTTGGTCTCCAAGAAGCTGTATAAAGTTACAACTCTCTGTATCTTTGCAAATTCATGTCATAACTGATTCATTGTTCTTATCCACACTTTGTCATTTGAGATCTTCTAAGTACTTTTTGCTGCTTTCCAACTATTCCTATTTTTAACTTTATTTTAATTGTTGTGACTTTGAATGATTTATTTTATTTTTACGCAAACAAGTTTACAAACTGAAAAGCTGTAGAAAGATACATTGCCCCAATCCATGTGGGTTCAATACTTTATACTATTATTTGAGATAATGTGTACATGCACTAGTTAGACTCCTGAAAATATAAGAGTGTTTTCAGAGCTACTGAGTTTTTGGCGACGTTACCAGGGTGCATGGTGTTTTAACTTTTTGAAGTTTTTCGTAAAGTAGTAAACATGTTTTTTTTGTTTACCAATATTTTAAGGCGATTTCTTAGCAGGTTTGACGTGAATTCTTAGGTCACAGTCTTCACTTGATTTTCATATTGATACTGAAATAGAAAGGACTTTCAAGTGCAGAAGAAAGTTATTCAAGTTAAAGATAAATCATAACTTAGAGTAGTTAGATCTTAACTTTGTAGCGAGTTGTAGCTCCAATAAAACCAGCTCAAAGGAGGATCATTCAGATAAGATGGCGAATAACAACATGGTTGACATGGCAAATGACAAGGATAGGTCCATCAGAGAATATGTTATGTTTGATCCAAAATCTCTTCATCAAGCATAGTGCGACCATATATCACTATCGCTCAGTTTCAGTTCAAACCTATGATTTTCAAATGTTGCAATCTATTACCAATTCTCAGGATAAGTCACCGATGACCATCATCTACACTTGAAGCAGTTCAAAGAAGTACTTGAGAATTTAAAGATTCCTGGAGTAGAAGATGATGTTTTCAAGCTCAAATTGTTCCCATTTTCTCTTAGTGGAAGAGCCAAAGCTTGGCTCAACTCATTGGAGCCTAATTCTGTCACCACCTAGAGAAGAACTTACTGAAAAGTTCTTAGCGAAGTACCTTCCTCCTGTCGTTAATGCTAGAAATAGGAATGACATTACCTTTTCAACCAAACAAATGAAGAAACTCTGTTTGAAACTTGTTAAATGTTTAAGGAGTTTTTGAGAAGGTATCCTCGTCATGGGATACCTATATATATCCAAATGGAAACCTTTTACAATGGAATTGTGTCCTCAACAAGACTAATGTTAGATGCCTCTTCTCGAGGAGCAATGTTGAGTAAGTCTTACCAAGGGTGTTATGATATTGTAGAAACTATAGCTGCCAATAGCTACCACTGGCGAAATTGAACAAATGATAGCTCAAAACAAGGTCAATGCCACATCAGAGAAGAAGGTGACATGTCTTTACCAAGTATTCGGGAATACAAATATGGATGCACATGCCCAATTGACTCACATGGTTTAGAAACTAACATTAGAACCCAAATATGGATTGTCATATGATGATGCAGTGTCAGAGCCCATTTCAGGGATACCTGAAACAACCAACAATGTATCTTGTGTATATTGTGGGGGAGGGTATATGTATAAGGAGTGCCCAAGGAACCCATTTCTGTCAACTACGTTGCAAGTCAACCTAATAGAGCTTACAACCCCTAATCAAACACTTAAAATCCTGGTTGAGGGGATCACCCTAATTTCTCATGGGGTGGTCAAAAGAAGAATGCACAGCATCTAAGCCTACTCTCCCAGCAAAGAATGCTAAGGAAGTATTCAAATTGTTTTGCTAGATAACAATGTAATATTTTTTTAATAAAAAAAATATCATATATGTCCAATTATTATTCATGTGTCAATTTTTTTTAATTTATATGCACTGATTTTGTTTTATGGTTATTGTTAATGTATGTTGACTTTGTGGTTAAATTCATGCAAGCATTAGAAAAAATTTGATTGCGAAATTTAAGGGTGAAATTGAAGAAGATTAAGCTCATGCCTTTGATAATTACAAAAATGGAAAGATATGTGGTTGAAGGAAAGATTATATTCGGTAGCAGTATTGGTCAAAAGGATTTTATTCCAAGGTTATCACTAATTTCTTCCAATAAAAAAATCCCTTTTAAATTTCAATGTCGACAATTTTCATTGGTTGTTTCATTTGCTATAACTATCAACAAGAGTCAAGGCCAATCACTTAAACATGTTGGAGTATATCTTCCCCGGATCAATTTTTTTTTCATGGCCAACTATATGTTGCAATGTCAAGGGTTACTTCAAGGAAAGGCTAAAAGATAATGACAACAGACGATGAAGATGAAGATACGAGAAATAGATGGTTTAACTATTTATCTATTACTCATACTATGAACTTTTCGGTCACTCATATTTATATGGAATGCAATACTTGTGCAGATAGGCTAGCTAATTTATACTTGTCTATTAACATTTGTTTTTAATGGAATAGGATACCTAGTGAGATTATAAATGAGTACATTAAGAACATGTTTGGTTTGCCTAATTTCATATTTGTAACCTTTTGAAAAAGTTTATTTAAAATTTTATATTTCATATGAACATATTTAAATAGTAATCTGATTTTTGTTTAAATAGATTGATAAACTAATATGATATTGAGACTAAACTTCCTTTGAATATTTAACATGACATTTTAGAGAATTTGAGTATATGATATCATATTTCGATTCTAGTTTATAATAATACATTTAAATATGTAAAAAATAATGCTGACAAATAAGTTTAAATCATTGAAAAGTTAACAAATTTATAATTTAATCTGAAGTATAAAATTTAGGGCTAAATATGTTATTGATCACTATAAATGTTCAATCTTTTGGTTTTAGTCGTCCTACAAGTTTGCTTCCACTTTTAGTTCCCCAAGAGTTTTTAATCACCATTTTTAATCTCTGCTTTTTAGTCAACTCGTGTGTATCATTCGAAATTTTTAATGAATTTTTGCATGAATGTTTAAAATATTATAATAATCTCTCCAAAAAATAATAAGAATTTTTTAACAAAACATGAATTAAATGAGTTTTTACGTTTTTTTCCATGTGCCCTAGTTGTGAGATTTTATTTCCAATCGTTCCTAGTCAAGATATACCAAACTACCCTAGTTTGTATTTTCGAGTGTGGCCATCTAAATGGCGCAGTCATTAGAAAAAAAAACTCCCAAAAGTTAAAATATTGGACCAAAAACATATTTAACCCTAAACTTTAATATTTTTATCTTTATCTTTATCTTTATCTTTATCTTTATTATATTAAATGTTAAGAAGTGTTGCCCTAACCCTAATGATTAGCCCTAATTTTTAGTTCTAAAAAAATTATGAAAATAACTCCTATCAAGGATCGAACCAGGTTCAAGATAGAGCTAATTCCAAGAATTGCCACTACTGTACTAATGTTTATGATGTCTAATTGTTTGCTTCTAAAATAGATATACATATACTAAAGGTTTTTTTTTTTTATAAAGCCACTAACTATTCCAATTAAATTATTATATCCTTGAAATTCTCCATGCAATTCTCTCTGCATCGTGGGTTATTTTTGGCAAACTTGATATGTAGTTAAGTGATTTTACCCTTAAAAACAGGAAAACATGGGAGAAAAAGAATATCGTGGGTTATTAATGACTTCTTCGGTCATTAATTACACCTTTGAATGATGCAATACGTGGCATTTTTTTTATAGTTATTTCATCATGTGTGCTTGGATGAAATTTGCCTCTTATCGCTTATGATTACAAGCTGAACATATTTGTATATATGTTCCATAAAATATGGTGTAAAAGTCCCTTAATTCATTGAATGAATGATGAAAGTTGGTAATGGTGAGAAGCTTAAGATATTTGTTGTTGTCTTCATACTACTGGATGGGGAGCACGGTGGAGCTTTTAGGTTAGTACAGTTGGTTGCAAACATGTTTCTATTATGTTACTATATTCCTAAAGATACTTATTTTATTGTGTGTCTCTTTGGGTTTGTTATCTTTTTTATTTTTAATAATGGTATTATGGTTATTTGATTCGTCGGTTTTTAATTGCCAAAATTGTAAGGATAATAGCATATCTTTGTTTAGTGTTGTGTTTGTGACATGTATAACTCCCCATTATGGAATTGGTTAACAAAATTCTTTAGGTAATTTGTAGAATTGGTCGATCACATTCTAATGGTATCTCAAAGAGATTGAAACATAAGGCTATTCTCCTATCTCAATTTGTTGATATTGACTCTCATTGGTTTGTTAAACTTTGTAATCCCTATATCCTTTTTCATTTTTTTAGATCATTTCATGTTTGCAATATGGCATGTGCAACTGAATTTACAACAAGGGCATTCAAATGAGATTGTAGCATGAGGAGCCTCAAGAAGGTATGCATATTGATTTAGCTACATTATTTAATTATGAAGCTTTATGTGTGTGTTTTTGTTGAAATATGTTGTATGTTCTGTTTAATTTCATACTTTCTTCATTGTATTGGTTTGTTATCAACTTATGACTTACCATTTAGTTTGAATATGCATGGAAGTATCAAATTTCTTCGGTGATATGAAAGTATAATTTTGTTTAAACTTTTTCTTGGTTGAACTAGACTTAAATTTTGGTTACAATTAGTGATGACACGACAAACTGCAGATAGTTGATATTGCATTTTGATCGGCTATTCAATTGTGATTTGTGAATATGTAGCTATTTGTACGGATTTAAATATGTAGGTATTCATGTATTGTAACCATAATTGTAGGTATTCAATTGTATTGGATTCAAATTTGTCATCCAACATATATTGCTTTTGGATTGTTTTATGATTATATGGAAGTCTTTTAGTTACTTTTTAGTGTAATTTTGTCAGATTCTTTTGTTTCTCTTATTGTTTACTTTTTAGTGTAACATTACTTTGCTTTCTCATTTTGACTTTTGAAGCATGTTTATTATTTTTAATTTGTTTATTTTAGTTGTTCTTTTAGTAAGAATGTAATCACATATGAAGGTAATATAGTTTTTGCACCTTTTTTGTTGCTTTTTTCAGTGGTTTGATGACATATTAGTACTGAATGTAACTTAATAATATAGCCAATTTAATTTTTATATATGAAATTCTACAAAACCCGTGCATCGCACGGGTTAGAGTCTAGTAATACTAAATGTTAGGTAGTCTTAACCTAACTCTATGACTAACCCTAATTTTTGGTTTTGAAAAAAAATTATGAAAACAAATTCCTGCTAAGAGTTGAACCGTGCACCAAATGCTATCACAACACATGTTTTACCACTCAGCCACCTAAATTTCAACTGAAATAATCTTGCTTCCAAAATTAATATGCAACATTTATGTCATTTTCTCATTTCGTCTCTCTTCCACATTTTTTCCGTATACTAATGAATTAAAATTATAATTAATTAAATTGAAGCATCACTCCATCCACGTTCCTATTATAGAACCACTATTACCGCGGTAACTACACCATGTTATTATTAACTTCCCGCTATAACTTCCCGCCATGCCTTTAGGATTATAAAAATATATGATTTCAGGCTATAATATACGAGTTTAAGCTAGCTAGAATTTCCTCTTAGAGAAAATTTTAAATCCAAAAGGATTATAAAAATATATGTATCATAAGAAATTCTATAAGAAAAGGTTTCTGTTACTAACATTGTAAAGGAAAAACATTTTCTTAGTTTACTATAATTCTATTGCATGAGAAACACATAATGACATGTCTTTTAACCTTTTCATATGCTACCAATTCACAACTCTTACCACTAAGGCACTAATGTTTTTGATGAAATGTGATTGCTTCACTTTTATATATTCAACACAAATCTCGGGTCCTCTTTCTTTCAATCTCACAATCTCTAAATCATTTCTCACTCAATTTCATCCCTCTCACCATCATGCAATTAAACCTAATAACCCTAATCCCGCCCTTTTTGGCGAACCTTATTAATTTTTATAAAAAAATGGTCTGCAAGGGATTGAATAAGGTAGCACATGAGAACACTTTAAATCTTTTACCACTTTTACTGAAATAATGTTGCTTCCAAAATGAATATACCGTACTAAAGGTCTTTTTTTTTTTTACATTTTTTTAAAGTCATAAATGCTATTGCAGTTCCTTTTTATTATTTTTTTCTTTCGGTTACACAAAGGAGTTCCTGTTAATTATTTTTTTCTTTCTTTCGATTACTACATAACAATTCATTTTCATTTTTATAGACCTAATAGTCTTTGCGGTTAGAACCAATTTCTTGGTGAAGACTTTTGTATATATTTTTTTCTTCTTTTGATTTGTCATTTTTATTGCAGTCCATCTTTTGTTTTTGTTTCTTTTTGAAGTAGTTTGATAACATAATATTGAATGTAACTATAAAAATAATAATATAACCAATTTGATAGTTATATATGAAACTCTACAAAAACCCGTGCGATCACGGGTTAGAGTCTAGTAATACTAAATGTTAGGTAGTCTTGACCTACCTAACCCTAATTTTTGGTTTTGAAAGAAATTATGAAAAAAATTCATGCCGAGAGTTGAACCATAGACCAAGCTCTAACAACTCACAAATGTTACCACTAGATCACTAAAGTTTTCTATGACTTATAATTGCTTTCATTTTATATATCTATCAGAGATGCGACTAATTTACAACATAAATAATTTTGTACGATGCATTAAAAATATATTTAATTGAATAAATAATAAATTAATAAAATTGTGTATGAAAAATTACAAAAAATATGCTTCTCCCCATTTCTTTGATTTCTCTCCCATTCTCTTTTGTTTCTAATTTTAAAAAATATGCTTCTCCCCATTTCTTTGATTTCTCTCCCATTCTCCTTTGTTTCTAATTTTATTTATTTATCTTTATCTTTATCTTTATAATACTAAATGTTAAGTAGTGTTCCTCTAACCCTAATGATTAGCCCTACTGGTAGGGATCGAACCAGGTACCACATGCTTCCAAATCTCAACTCTTACCACCAAGGTACTGATGTTTTTTATGACATGCAATTGATTCAATGTTATGTATCCAACACAAATTTGAGTCCTCTTTCTTTCAATCTCACAATCCCTAAATCATTTGTCACTCACTTTCATCTCTTTCACTATCATGCAGTTGAACCTAATAACCATAACCCCGCCCTTTTTGACGGACCTAATTAATTTTCATGAAAAAAAAGGTCTGCAAGGAATTGAATCAGGTAGCACATAAAAATGTCATTTTTTTAAAAGTCACTAATGTCATTGCAATTCCTTTTTTGATAGCAGTTCATTTTCATTATTAACGGTTCCTTTTCATTATTTTTTTTCAATTACCACATAACAGTTCGTTTTTATTATTTTTTTCTTTCGGTTACCACATAACAGTTGTTTTTCCTTTTTATAGATTTAACGGCCCTTGCGGTTAGGATATGTTTCTTGGTGTACGCTTACTACGTGCTACGATATTAAAGCTGCATCTTTAAAATTGTTGATAATTTGACTAATTCAGATGATAATTTTATCATTAGAAACTTCACTTTTTAGTGTAATTTTGTATACCTCTTTGTTTCTCCTATATTATATTAATTACTTGAAGTTATTTATTCTGTCTTTTTATTTGCAAAAATAACTACAATAGATTATAACATTACTTTGTTTTCTCACTTTGACTTTTGAAACATGTTTACTATTTTCAACTTGCTTATTTTAGTTGTTCTTTTAACATGAATGTAATCGAATATGAAGGTTGAAAAAGAAGGAATTCGGGAACACAAACTGGTAATATTATTTGGTAACAAAATAAAGTTAATAACTTAAATTGGTGTAATTTTTGCACCTTTTCTTTTGTTTTTTTTTCCGATCGTTTCATAACAAAGTACTGAATCTGTAAGTAAAAATATAATCAATTTGATATTTATATACAAAATTCTACAAAACCCGTGCATTACACGGGTTAGAGTCTAGTTACTATAATAATAGTAATAAAAATATAGTTTATATTTACGTAGATAGACTTATCTAGTAGACCTACAAGACTGTTTCTATGGCTCGTGACCTTGTTTTTTTAGCTAAACAAACTTGTAAAAAAAATCTTAGCCTTCCGACCTAGACAAACCTAATGTATGCTAAGTTGTAGTCCTGTGTACGTGGATCTGCCATATTTCCACCCTATGTGGAGGAAATTAACACAAAAATGTAATATTGAAACAAAATTAAATATTTTTTTAGTTAATTTTGTTTCAATATTACCAAATTTAACTAAAAAAATTAACTATTATCTTAATACATGCGTTCAAGTTTATGAATATTTAAATTATTTAATTATTTATCTATTTTCCCTTATCTCTAAAATAGTGGAAGAGGGTACGACGACACGGTAAATTTCCAATTTAGTTCAATGTATACTCTTTTTTTTTTTTAAAGAAGTTCAATGTTCTTTATTTTGTTACAATTGAATTCAATGTATACTAATATTTCTAAAGGAAAGCAGTTTTCTTCAAAATAAATTAAGAATCATATTTGTCCATATATTATATATCCTTACATTTTTTTACTATATAACCACTATATTTTTATATTTTGAGACCTTTAGTTTAAAGTTTTTATTGGTCTTTTAAGTATTAAGGTGTACCCAAGATAGATCTCTCAATAATATTTCAAAGATAGACTTTTACCATTTTTAGTCAAAAATGGATTTTATAATAATAAAAAAATGAAGAATAATTTTTTTTATTAAAATTTACTAAAAATATGAGGATCCACCTTTGAACCAGATTCAAAAACACTAACTTTTGTCCAAAAAAATGTATATCACTAACTATGCTCCAAAGGTATTTGGGTTCAATGTATAACATTCTTTGAAAAGGTATTAGGTTATAAGTATCATAATTGTGGGTATATTATATTATATATCCTTACAATTCGCTAAGGGAGATTCGAACTGAGTATATTGTTATCTTTAAAGGCCCCTTAATTTGAAGTTTTGATTGGTCTTTAAGCATTAACTTGAACCTATTAATTTAATCTCTTACCATTGAACTAACACCTCAAATATGTATGTATATATATATATATATATATATATATATATATATATAAGATTTTGAAAGGAGCACACTTCAAAGTCTCGTGACAACGTCACATAATTCATCTTTTTATCTCATGGGACATTTTTCAAATCACACATTCCTCCCTAAATGTTTTTAATAACAAAAGTTCTTTTTTGATTCTTAAATAAATACATTGCACCATTTTGATAGGTGGGGGAAATTAATGCAAAAATTACTATTAAAATAAAATTAAGCATTATCTTAAAATCTATGTTAAAGTGTTCATATTTTCCCCAAATTTTTTTTATTAATATCTACACTTGATTTGCTAGCTCAGTGGTAAGAGCATAGTCTTGTAACTTCTAAGGTACTCAGTTCGAATCTCCCTTAGGACAGTTGTAAAATGGCAAGTAGTGTCACTTTAATTAATAAAAACTTATCTCTTCTCAATTTTTTTCTAAAATTTTATGAATATATAAATATTTAGATTTCTTCCCATCTCATTACAATTTAAAAACTTTGATAAACTTATACGATAAGAATTGTAATGCTTAAGAAATAAAATTATAATTATATTTCACTAAATTTTTTTAATTTTATTTTAGTTTTCTATTTCATAATTAATTATTTATGATATTTAAATTAGAGCTAATAATATTCAAGAATATGTTATATTTATTAATTATTTTTATAATTGGAAACTACATCAATTTTAATATGTATATACGTTTATCAATTGACATAGCCAAGAAACAAAATAAATAATAGAAAACATACATCGATGTATATCATCCAAGTTATTGCAATTTTTTGTGTGTTAACCCTCCAAAACTAAAAGAAATTTGGACTTTAAATTATTAGGAGTACAAGTAGAAGAAAAGTAAAGTCTGATAAAAGATTATTTGTTCATAGATCAAACACTAATTAGTTCATAACCATATGAATAAAATATATTGGTTAAAAGAGAATACAATGTGAGCTCTTGTTAATTGAACTAATGTATAATATTTCAAAAAGGAAATCAGTATTATTAATAAGAAATTAGTTTATAATAATTATTGTTTTCCATGTATTATATATTCCTTAAAAAAATCTCTATTAATTAATATATTAATTTATACATTTTCTCATCTGGTCAAAACTACCTAATTATATGAGCAACTGATTCTAGTCACTATATATGTAGTTGAAACTTGCAAGAGAACAATACAACCCACATATCAAAATAGTGCAAAAGAGAAAGGAAGGAAGGAAAATGGAGAGTGAAAGTGAGATCCCAATTTTGGATTTCCGTAGGAGTAGTGGAGTGACATTAGAAGAAGGGAGTGAAGGGTGGAAAGAAATGAGCAAGAAAGTGAGAGAAGCATTTGAGAGTCGAGGTTGCTTCCTCTTAAAGTGTGATGAAATCTCAAAGGAATTATGCGGAGAATTGTTCACGGGCATGAAATCTTTGTTTGATCTGCCTGAGGACACCAAGGAGAAGTTCACTAGTCCAAAACTTTATATGGGTTACATCAACAAAAACTATGCCATTCCCAATTCTCAAAGCTTTGGGATTAACAGTGATCTTAATCATGATACGGCTCGTCAAGAATTCATTAACCTCATGTGGCCTCAAGGAAATCCAACTTTTTGGTAATTAATAATAATTTTTTATTTTATTAATGTACAAACACTCACACACACATATTAACTTTTGATTTATATTGAATACAATAATATATTTAGTAATTTTTGTTTCAGATTTTTTTTTATTTATAATGAAATTGGACATAATAAATTATATTATATACACAGTGAGGCACTAAGTTCAATGTCCTCAAAAACACGGGAACTAAGCTCGCTTATTCTAAAGATGGTTGCGGAGGGATTTGACCTTCCACAACATTACAACTTGGATGTTGAGGAGTTGGGTAGCACCAATGTCACACGATTGACTAGGTACCAGCATCCTGAAGAAAAGAAGGACGCTGAGATTGCTTTTGTACCTCACACCGACATTGGCACCATAACCTTCATATGCGAAAATGAAGTCCAAGGCCTGCAGGTGTTATCTAAAACTGGCAATTGGATTGACGTAAATATTCCTCCAAATGGCTTTGCAGTAATTTGTGGCGACACGTTGAAGGTAATTTGTCCTCATATGTAATTGAGATATTAAGTTTTGGTGTAATTGCTTTTCTTTTAACTTTATCTAAAAAAATAGTAAAGGTTTATTAATTAAAATGAAATTAATTAGCATGTTATAACTGTCATTGACCTTATGGGTATTTGAACTATCCACCCCGAGGATAATTGTCATTGACTTTGAGGAGATTTGAACTATCTACCTCAGGATAATTGTCATTGACCTTGAGGAGATTTGAACTTACTACTTCGAGGATAAATGCTAAGCTTTTATAAGTGAGATAGAATAGCACAATGTCATTCTTTCGACAATCAATTTATTTTTAATAATTGAAAAATAATTTGTAATCAACACTTTTAAATGTGATGTCAAGTTTTATATTAGCTCTTTTTTCTTCTAATTTTAGCGTTCATTTATATTATTTTATTTATAATTTTTTTCTTTAACTAATCAAATAACTTTTTTCCCTTAAAAAAATAACTTATTTTTTTAAATAATTTCACAACATATTATAATTTTCATTGCAAATGTATATTTTAATTTTTTTTTTTATGGTTAGTGGTAAGTCATTTAAATTCTTGTAAGTATTTATAAATAGGTATAATTAATTAATTTAATCACGATGATTCCAATTATTAATATATAGGCATGGAGTAATGGAAGATTTCAGGCAATGACACACAGAGTGGTGACAAGGGGAGGTGAAGAGAGATTTGCATATATTATTTTCACAGTGCCAAAGGATAGTACGGTCATTAAGGCCCCCACTGAGTTGGTGGATGAGGAAAATTACCCTCTTCGTTATCGTCCGTTCAAGTATGAGGACTACGTACATTATCAATATTCAACTAGATCACAAAAGGAACGACTTGAAAGTTATGCTGGAATTTGATTTATCATTATGTGATGAAAGACAATATCCCTTTTATGTAATAAAGCAGAGTAATTAGACTCTATTTTGCAATAAATTAGGATCAATCAAATAATATATGTATTATATTTATATAATACAAACTTATTTATGTTCTTGCGGGTTAAACTCTTCTTTTTTTATATTATAGTGCGGTGAAGGTAGGTAATAACGTGTCTATCTACATTTTTTTCTTCTTCAATCTATCGGTTTCTATTTGATCTTTTTATTAAGTAAGGAAAATACACCAACAACAAAGTCTTATCTCATTAAATGAGATTGACTATATGAATCAAATAATGTTATAGTGTTCTATCAAAATACATGTCTTTCTCCAACTTATGAATCAAATAATGGACTATATCATATGCCATCTTCAAATCAATGAAAACTAAGTGCAACTCCTTTTGATCCATTGGATATTGCTCCATCACACATCGTAGTAAGTATATTGCTTCTATTGTCGACCTCCCAGGCATAAATCAAAATTGGTTTTTCTTTTTTAGGGTTTGATTTGTTAGAGTAGAGAGAAAATGCATGGTTTATATTTGGTTGAGTTTGAAGGTGAATGATTTGATTAGTTTAAGTTTCAGTATATGTAACAACGAAAATTAATTACCGTTCATAAGCAAACGATAATCAACTACCGTTTAGTAGTGAATAATAGTTAATTGTCATTGGAGGTATTTTTGGTAGTTCGATGTAGTTATAAGCAAATGGTAAGTGCCTAAAGAGCAACCTCCCAAGAAGTTTGACTCTATTAAGTCCATTCACATTAGGCCTACGCTGATTTTGTTTCAATATTACAAAAATTGCTTTTCTCACATGTGGAATTGCTTAAAAACACATGAAATTTACGCATTTGCCTCCAACGGTAGTTAACTACCGCTCGGTGATTTCGAATGTAGTTAACTACCGTTCCCCCAACGTTAGTTAACCATCGTCGCAATTTTGCCTAAAACCAGCATACCTACTCCTACCTCCTATTCATACACCATCTTCTATACCTTTTTTTTTATCAAAAAAACACCAAAAAAGATTGCTAGAAGGATTACTATAAGGTTTCTACACACATTTGACGTCAAGAAACAGGTACCATGTGTAGATCAAGGGGCGAATAAAGATGAAGACATGTGAAAAATGGTTTATTCTCCTCGGGTTATTCGTGACGATAGTGACGTAGAATTTATGTTTAGGTCGATGGTTGAAAATAATGTGTTATATCTTTGTGTTCGTTCCAACTGCAGCTGCCCAAATTGTCAGTAGAGATTTGATGTCATTTTGTGGGCTTTTAACTTTATTCGTGTATTGTTGTGTAATGTGTTGCCTAATGCTGCACTCTTGTTGAATTTCAAACATTTGTGTAATGTTAACGTAATGTTGAATTGATTTAATGTTATTGAATTATGAAAGATTATTTAATGTTGTTGCTTATGACTTGGTATAGTTGGTGTATTGGTTGTATTTCCTCTGGAATTGTGGTTCCGAATTACAGGTCATAGACAAACCAAAAATTGGCTTGGTAGAGATTACAACATGCACCTCCTGCTTAACTAACATCAACAGTAGGTAGTTAACTGCCGTTGAGGAGTCAAACTACAGTTAACTACTGTTGTGATCACAGAACGGTAGTTAGCTACAATTTGGGATAAAATAGTGTCATAGCAATTTCTCAGCTATGTTTGGATTGATGGAATGTGATGGAGTGGAACAAAATGGAGTGGGATGAAGTCATATTCTATTGTTTAGATTAGTAAAATTTTAATGGAGTGGAATGGAACATGATAAAATCCATTCCATCCTATACCACCACTTCTTATTTTTCATTCCATCCAATTTGGGAGGTAAGCAATGGAATGGACTTTCTTAATTAATTAATTACCATTTCACCCCTATTTTTTATTTCATCACTTTCCATATCCTCCTCTTCTCGTTTTTTTTGCCATTTATTTTCATGTGCGTCAACTACCGTCTTCTTCCTGTTTCTCTTTTTATCTTTCTTCTATGGGGAATATAATTTCAACGTATGGACAAATAATTTAGAAACATCGTGGGGTGTGTATGTGAGAAATAAACATAAAATAAAAGACGTGCATAAAAATATGGGGACGAATTTGGAGAAGCTGCACCACAGGTACGGAGCTCATGCTCATGCGAGAATATATATTGGATAATATATTCAAATTTCTTGTCCTTAATTTTGTTCAGCTAGTCAATATTGGTGAACCTAGCTCTTGCGCTATGGTTGAGATATTTGAGCTTTAGTTGTTTCAACTATATTGATTTTAATTGATATTTTACTTCGTTTCACATGTTACAAAAGATAATCCATTTTTATTAAATACATAAAAAAGTGTTGAGTAAATATTATTCCCTAAACAACAATAATATTATTTTATTAAAATATAACGAGTTTTATATTTTTTCTGTCAAAAAAAGAGTTTTATTTTTAAAATAATAGTGTTTTTAGATAAGGGTAAAAATGGTAAAAGAAAGTTATAATTCATTTCATTACGTCGATTTACCAAACAATGGAGTGAAAATTTGCTCTGTTCCATTGTAAAATATCTAAACAATGGAATGACAATTTTGTCCTTCCTCCGTCCCTTTTTATAGGAGTAGTTTAAAAAAATAACGTGTATTAAGAAAAGTTGTTGAAGTAATAAAGTTGTCTCAAATGTGTGTGACTATTACTAAATTACCCTTAATAAAATATATATTTAATGTTAACTTTTCATATACTAAGACAAATTGATAGTATTAATAAGAGGTATATTTGGAAAAAAGCAATTAATGCATCTAAGAATTTGTATATAATTTTATATTTAAAAACAAAACTTTTTTGTAAACTACTCTGGTAATTAGAGACGGAGAAAATACCATTTTATTTGGTTCCACTCCATTTCATTATATTCTATTATGCTCCGTTCCATTATGTTACATCGATGCAAAGCTTAAAGTGGAACAACAATTTTCCAAGAAGTTTGAATCTACGAAGTCCATTCACATAAGGCCCACTTACTCTCGTTCCAAATCGTGACGTATTAACGTGAATTTCGTTACAAGCTGCAACTTCCAACGTTTTATTTTGTCCTACAATCATGGGATCATATCATAAATAGATTGTTTTCCATGGTTTTGTTTAATTTTAAACCCTAAACCTAACTCTCAGTTTCTCCTCATATCTCGCGACCTGCAAATCTACCGCCACTGTCACTCACCTGTAAATTCATCTCCCTTTCTCTCTCTCTCTCCTTGAATTTTTTAATCGCTTTGTTTTTTAGTATGTGTTTTATGTGTTACTGGGTATTTCTTGTTGTTGATAATGATTTTGTCGCTGTTGAATTAATTTTCTCAATATGAATGTAATTGATGTGTTGAATTTGATGCCCTCGCATAAAAATATTGGTTTCTTTTTTTGCCTTGTCGTTTAGGGTGTGTTTGGATGGAGGGTTTAAGAGTCGTAGGGAGGGAAGAGTTTACTTTTCGTTTTTAAATTACAGACATTGGAATGTTTTTTTAAAAGTTAAAATAATAACACCATAAACTATTATATAATAATTCAATCACACTTAATTTATTTTAGAAAAACATGTTATATAGACAGTGATTTAGAAATGAAAAGTAAACACTCCCCTTCTCCTAAACCCTGAATCCAAACACACCCTTAGGGTTCAGGGTTTAAAGTTTAAATTTTTTGATATACAATTTAAAAAACAATGGCACCCCAAACTTTTTCTTCAAGCTCCTCCACTAGTTGGTTGTATATAAGAGCAAACGAAAACTGAAACCCTTAATTTCTTCCCTTAACTCATTAGGGTTTAGGGGAACTATAGTAGAACGGTTTAATTGCAGGGTCCGCATGGCATACGGTCTAATTCGCCATTTATTTCTTTTTATTTTATAGTTTTGTAATGAGCGTTCTCCTTGCACTCGCACACCAATATCTGTAAATTTGGGTGTACCCAGTCGTCAAATTACTTGAATTCGGCACACGCGAACCTAGTGCAGTGAATTATGTTATTGTGTAATAATCCACTGGAAATCAACAACTTTTGGACTTCTTTTTGAAGTTCAATGTCTATTGGCTATTGAATCTCTTGGATTGTTTGAGGAAAAAAGATTACATCTTTTAGTCTTATGATTTTTTCAGTTTTGGATTTGAAGCTCTGTTATGCTTGTAATCCAGTCTTTTGGGATCTATATAGCACAAACGCTTTATACACCAAATTCCTACTACATTTTTCTTCGGACTTTAATACATCTTCATAACTTTGTCATGTGCCTGATCACTCTGTCCTTAAGCTGCTTGATGAGTTCTACAACTATCGTCTATCGCATTTCAATCCTTGAAAATTTTATATATCGGTTAGGATCTATGTAGCACAGACGCTTTGTGTATTTTGAGTGTCCCACACCGACATGATAAACACTTGTGGTTACATACAATCACTTCCATTTTCGTAAATTCTTACCGGAGTCTACATGTTGATGTCAATGTTGTGTCTGGTGTCTGCTAGGGCTTCATAAGGTAGGATAGCCAGCTAGAAGATTATGTTTGTAAATAATTGCACTGGCAAGTAGCCAATGTGTCTAGTGTTGGATATCAGAATGTCTTACTTCCTTGTTGGTAATATATTCTGCAGTGTAGTTTATTAAGCAGATTTCAGACACATTTTAATTAATCTTCAATGAACTCGTCATTCACAATCTTTAAAGTTTTCAAAATACTAAACTACTAGTTCTTTAAGTGGTCACCTAAGTGTTGGCTAAATTTTAAGGAAACGAATACCAACATAAAACAAGGGAATGATAATGGGTCGAGTATTCCCTGAATTGTTATGCCTCCTTTGTCTGAGCTGGAATCTCTAAAGTTGTAGATTGCATGAGGGTGTTTTTCAGCTCCACACTGGTTTCACAGAACCCAACAAACAACACTGTTAACCTCATTTTTCATATGAGGAACTCATTATGTCATGTGATGGTTCTGTCCAACTGATGTTTGGGCAAAGATATCGACACTTAGTTGGTCATCCTCAAGTAGATTAGTTTTCAGTGTCCTTTGGCGTTATCCATGCCTTTCTTATTCCCCCCACTTTTCTTAAGAACATGATGCATTTGGATGTAAAAAGAAGCACTATCACAACAAATAACAAAATCTGATTGTTTTTTTACCTCTCATCTTATTGGTTATCGAATCTTTTGGTTTGTTTGAGGAAAAGGGATTACATCTTTTTCCTATGGTTTTTCTGTTTTTGGATTTGAGGCTCTGTTATGCTTGTAATCCAATCTGTTATTTGGTGCCTGTTGGACTTTTTAATTCTATGGAAGGCTTTGTTTTTTTTTTATTTGTTTGGTTTTATTAGATCTGGCTATGTTTTAGTGGCTTGGTCTAGTATCCAACTATGAAGCACGGACACAGGCACGGACACCGGACACGACACTGACACGGACACATCGACACCGATAAAATTTTGAAAAAATGACATAATTCAATGTAATCACAAGTGTCGGTGTCGTGTCGGACACGACACGTGTTGGACACGGGGACACTCCTTCAATTAGAAGTGTTCGTGCAACATAGGGACCCAATGTGGTGGGCTTGGTGTTCCTGTTTGTTGTTGTTATGTGTCACTGAACAATTTTGCTGAGTTGCTATTTTGTACCATCTTTAATTGATCACATACTGTGTTCCAATTCTGTTCTTCATGTTATTTCCTTTTTCCTTTCAAAATAAAGGTAAAAAAATTGAAAGAAAGTAAGGTGATAATAGTGTGTGTAATAGTCATTACAATGATAATATGTTAATGTTTGATTAATTGGTGCTTAGATCCTCTGAGTTGCTCACCTCTTTCGTGGTTAATTAATTGTGTATGCTCCTTGTGAAATTCGAAGCATTTGGTCTAAAACTCTATTTTTAAAAGGCTAAGCATGATTTCTCTTTCTCTTTAGGATTGGAGGGAATACAATCATTTTTTGAGATAGTGCAAAAGAAAGAAGAAGAAAAAACAAAGGAAAATGGGTATTGAGAGTGAGATCCCAATTTTGGATTTCCCAACTAGTGGAGTGATAGAAGAGAGTAAAGGATGGAAAGAAATGAGCAAGAAAGTGAGAGAAGCATTTGAGAATCATGGTTGTTTCCTCTTAAGGGGTGATGAAATCTTGAATCAATCACGTGAAGAATTGTTCACGGGCATGAAATCATTGTTTGATCTACCCGAGGAGACCAAGCAGAAGTTCTTTAGCCCAAATGCTTGTAGGGGGTTCACTAACAAGGGCAACCACATTCCTCATGCTGATAGCTTTGGGATTTATGATACTCTCAAGGCAGATACAGTTGATGAAGACTTCGTTAACCTCTTGTGGCCTCAAGGAAATCAAACTTTTAGGTAATTAATTGTTTTTTTATTTTATTACTATACATCATATATATATTATGCGCCGTTTGATCCTTGTAGATGATCCCGCTTATTGGGATAAAGCTTCGTTGTTGTTGTATATGTGTGTGTGTCCCATTTATATGAAAAAAGGGAAAGAACAAAATAAAGAAGGGTTATGTTGAGGGTGAACACAAGCTCTCCTTTTTAGTTGATGCTTAATTGTTTTTCTAAACAAATTCAAACAATTGTTAATCTCACCAATGACAAATCCAGTAGAAGAAATTACAGAGCAATTGTTATTCCCTAAACATAGACGACGACCAATATCTTTAGAGTCAAATTTCTTTTCAATCTTGTTTGATGTTTTTTATCCTCAAAAATTTGAAGGTTGCCTTTGATATGAATCAAGTATCGTATAAATTACAAAAATCTGAACGATTCGTGGTGGTTCCAGAATCATTGTCGACAGAGGATGGTGAATGTGCCGTTGAATCTGACTTTTTTTTTTAACTATTTTTAGTTTTCTCGTGAAATGGTTTAAACCGTATGACTAATTAGTAATCACAGCTGAGGTTTTGTGTAAGGAAAAACACTGACATGTGTCAATGGATCCTATCTCTTACTAGACATGTACAGTCAAAATTATACTCTTGATTTCAGCCATAACATGCATAAATAATTAACTATTTACTTTTGATTTACATTTTTTTATGCAACCTTTTGATTTATATTGAATAAAGTTTACGTTAGTCATTTTTGTTTCAAATTATTCTATTATTTGGTAACTTTTGATTTATATATATATACAGCAAGTCATTAACTTCCATGACCTCAAAAATGCGGGAACTAAGCTTGCTTATCTTGAAGATGGTTGTGGAGGGTTTTGGCCTTCCACAACGATACAACTTGGGCGTTGAACAACTGAATAGCAACAATAATACACGATTGACTAAGTACAAACTTCCTGAAGACAACAAGGATTCTGAGATTGCTTTGGCACCTCACTCTGACAAATGCACCTTATCCCTCATATGTGATAATGGAGTCCAAGGTTTGCAGGTGTTATCCAAAACAGGCAATTGGATTGACGTAAACATTCCCCAAAATGGCTTTGTAGTGATGGTTGCTGACGCATTGAAGGTAATCTTTTTTTTTGGGGTCAAGTAGCCTAGTGGCTATATATATTCACCTTTTAAAGGTGAATAAGTGGGATGTCCGGAGTTCGAATCCTGGCCCCTGCATATATTATGTAATATCCCTACCAGCTGAGCTAAGCTCACGGGGGCGCATTGAAGTTAATCGTCTTACCTATATAAAACTGAGATACTAAGTTTTAGTGTAATTTTTTCCTTTGCCCAATCAAAAAAGTGTTTTTTTCTTCAAATAATCACAGGATATTTTTTTTCATTGCAAATGTATATTTTAATCCTGTTTTGGTCCATCTTCCTCACAATATATATGGTTAGTATCTACTCATTAATATCAGATTTTAATTATTGTGAAGTACAATATTTATTAAATAGTTCTTATTTATTAATGTATAGGCATGGAGCAATGGGATATTCCAAGCATGCAATCACAGAGTGGTCACAAGGGGAGACAAAGAGAGAGTTGCATTTATTCATATGGTAATTCCAAAGGAAAATATGGTTATTGAGGTGCCCTCTGAATTGGTAGATGATGAAAATCACCCTCTCCGTTACCGGCCATTTAAGTATGAGGAGTACATACATTATCGGTATTTAAATCCAACACAAGAGGGAGGACTTGAAAAATTTGCTGGACTTTGATCCCTCATCATGTGATGCAAATCATTTTCCCCCTTATGTAATGAAGTAGGGTAGTTGGACTCACTTTTGCAATAGATTATGATCAATCAAATAACATGAATTGTTTTGGGGTGGGTCGAGTATCTCTTGTACTTCATCTTCTTTTGTTGGTTTAGTACCCTTTGTACTATGTTTTCGACCTTTTTATCAATAAATTTATAGATTTGATGTTCAGAAAAAGAAAAATAATCAAATAGCACGTATTTTGTGGATGCATCGGAATTATGTCGAATTATTTTGAATAATGCTAGCAACAGTCTACACATTTCATCACACTTTTTTTTAATAGTTGAAATTCATATGGATTCCACTAAATTATATAGGTCTTACATAAATTTTGTTAATGTGATTTGTGAATCAAATAGGGTTTGATTAAAAAATGACATTTTTAAAAGCTGTGATTCAAATCACTTCTGAACCTGTTTTGAATCACAAAAAATTGGAAATATTTTAAGGGTTCAAGCTTAACTGAGTGGTTTGAATCACATTTTTGCAGATTTCTTATATTTAATGACAGTGCACACATGATTCGAATTATACACTTGGAGATTTGAATCATGGGGAGCTTAACTTCATGCCCAATGGCATGATTCAAATCATGTTTCAAGGAGGGATGCTTGATTATTTGAGATTTTGAAATCAGATACAGAAAAAAAAAAACCAAATGAAATATCATATTCTATTGGCACCAGATCTGAAAAATGAATCCTTGTTCTGTATTATCATCAATAATGACCTTTGGAGTACTAACACAAACACAAACACAAATACCGAACAAGACATTAACACGTAAACACTGGTAATAATTTAGAAAATATTAGAGATTAAATATAACCACATATTTTGATGTCTTGTCCGAATTGACCCCAACAAATGTCAAATATCAGATACGCCTTTAATCTGAATTACCGTTGTTATACAGAAAGTAACACTTCACGGAACCTAAAAATACACGAATCATAACAGCATCTAGCTTTAATCTTTATCATGGAAACAGTATCTGGTTTTATTGTGGAAACGATGTATTATTCGTCATCTCAATGTTGCATATTGCTCATACTTCACCATCCCAGAGTTCTTCAATGGTCTTAAAAGCACCATAAGTGTCGTTAACGAAAAAGGTACCCTTGATTAGCTTATCCTGCATGTGTAAGTTTCAATGTGTTAATTCAGATAATGAACCTTACTTATTGGATTTACACTTTGAAGTAAATAATTGAGTTTAAATAATAATAATGTAAGAAATCTAAATCATAGTTCTAAACTGCATTTGCCAGCAGCAATTTTCCGCAATATCAAGAGGCTCCTATCACAGCCCCTATGACAACTGCAACTCAAAACCATCTCAACCATTGATAAATAAAACAATGATCAATGGTACAGACACATATTTATCAAACCATGGATATATTAAAATATCAACAATTGATTTTTCTTTTTCATCAATAGTTCAAATGTCTTCAGGAAATTAAAGCCAAATTTGCATTTGTTATAACACCAATTGCGTAGTAATACAGTTATGGCGCTATGCAGATAAAATAAAGAGTTTAATTTCTATACACTGTCAGTTAAAAAATTTACATCGTCAACAAAACAGAACCAATTAAATGAATGACTTTAAAAGTAGTTCGGAACAAAGTCAAACATTTTTAATGAAGTGAATGAAGGTTATGATTAGTTGACAAAGTAAAACATTTCACACTGAAAGTGTATACGAATTAAACAAAAACTAAACTAGATTAAACTAACTACCAACTTGCCTGGTTAATTTCAGAAAACTTGGGAAACAGGTCTTCCGGAATAGACCAATCGTACACGTCAAGATTTTCCTTGATCCTAGCCTCATTAGTGCTCTTAGGTAGCACGCTGTGTCCTGCTTGTAGACCCCATCGAAGGGCAACTTGTCCTGGTGTCTTCCCTAATTTCTCTGCAATTTCTTTGACAACTGGATTCTTAAGAATGTCACTTTTGAGTACTCCTGGTGAGCCTAGAGGAGAATATCCCTAAGAGATAAGAAAAAAAAAAGTTTTTAAGATATCATCATTTGAATTTGAATACACAGAAAAAATCATTTTACACTAGCTCAAGAGTCCATAGAATATATATGATTTAATACATGATCAGTTACAAAGTTGGTTACTACTAGCTAGTTCATTAAGCCCTCTATAAATAGGAGCATGTGTAAGTCGTTCACTATCTTTTAGACCTGTTTGGACACACAACTTAATTGAGCACTTATAGCATAAATGTTTATCATTTAAGTGTTTAAGTATAAACTATTTCTATACAAAAGATAAAATAAAGTTTTTTATTTAGAAAAAAGGATAAAATAAAGTTAAACTGTTTTCATATAAACTATAAGTTGTTTCATAAATTGTCTCGGATCACTTATGAAAATAAGTTTGTAGAGACATGTCATAAACGGTTACTATAAAATATCCCAAACAATCTCACAACAAGTGCTTATGTCAATAGAAAACTCAAATATAACAATCCAAAAAGGCCCTTAATCAATCAAAATGTTACGTTTTCATATTTCAGTTTTCTCAAACTATCTCGCTCTAGCCTATGAGCTATATGATCAGTCAGGAAGTTGGTTACTACTAGTAAGTTCATTAAGCTCTTTATAAATAGGACCATGTATAATTCATCACTATCTTTTCAATCCTGTTTGGATAGACGGCTTAATTGAGCATTTATAGCATAAGCGTTTACCATATAAGTGTTTAAGTATATACTATTTCTATTACAAAAGATAAAATGAAGTTACTTTTTTTTATACAAGCTATAAGTTGATGTCATAAACTGTCCTGGATCACTTATGAAAATTAGTTTATAGAGACATGTCAGAAACGGTTACCATAAAATCTTTCAAACAATCTCACAAGTGTTTGTGTCAATAGAAAACTCATATCAGTCAATCCAAAACGGCCCTAAATCAATCAAAATGTTACGTCATATTTCATTTCTCTCAAACTATCTTGCTCTAGACTAAGATCTCTATCCCTCACATCCGCTGATTACTCACAAGATTCCTGATCCCTCAAGATTTTGCAATAATTCAATGGATGTATTTGAAAAAATATCAACTCTTTTAAGTGAATTATATATGTGCTAAACTTACAGATAGATGAATTCCTTTTGATTCACAAAATGCATGCAACTTTGCCTGCTGCCATCCAGGGTGCAATTCCACCTGATTAACAGCTGGAGGCACTCTTGCTACGTCCAATAGGTCTTGAAGTTTCTTTGTAGAGAAATTGCTGACTCCTATAGCTTTAGCCTTGCCAGAGTCATACAGTGCTTCCAATGCTTTCCATGTGCTTGGTATGTCTGCACGATCAAGATTTTCAACCTTAAATTCACCTGTTCCCCTTTTCATGCTCACTGGCCAGTGGATCTACAAAACAAAATCAAATTCAGCAAAACATGATTCAACTCAGCATCACATTTCTTGTGTAAAACCAATGCAGATTACTCAATTGAGAAAAAAACATAATTCAATTCATCAGCACAAGTTATCAAGCTATGAAGCACTGACACAAACATGGACACCATACACGACATTGACAAGACCAGTAATGGTTGAAAATTTTAATCACATGTGTCACTGTTGGACATAACACCGGTCGGACACCCAACATGCCTTCGTTCGGTGCTAAAGAACTATCATTCTATCAACCATTCATAAACACTATCCAACTCCCAAATAAGTAGCAATGACACATGGTGTCCAACACGTGCTAGTGTCTAACACTGACCAGACACCAACACATATGGTTACATTCAATCACTTTAATTTTCTCAAGTTATTATCAGTGTCAAAATATTAGCATCAGTGACATGTCCGCGTATGTTCTTCATGGTCAATGCCACACATTGGATGCCTCAAACCAAGTATAAAAACTCCCCGAATCACCAATGTCACATGGTAACAATTTAGTGTGTTTAGTCTTTCACCAAAATATCAACATATATTCACAATGCAGAAAAGTTAATGCCTACCAGATAGAGGTCAAGGTAATCAAGTTGCAAATCATTTAAGGTTTTATCCAATGCTTTAGGAACATCTTCTGGATGATGATCTGAACACCTGAAGACAGTAAACAAAGAGGAGGATTCGTGTTAAAAGCAACCTAAAACAAACATTTTTCCAACATTCTTAAAAACAGAACACAATTTCACAAAAGTAAATAAACAAACCATAGTTTTGAGGTGATCCATAACTCCTCGCGCTTAACCACACCATCCTCAAAAAGCTTTTTGAGTGCTGAACCAATCTACAAAAAGCCAAGAAAACAAAAAACAGCCAATTAGCTTGTATCAACAAAAATAAATATAGTAACAAGCAAATCCAATAAATCATGTTCTGAAATAGCATCATCCGAAACAACTAACAAATAATAACTTTATCACAATTCACATCCTAAAATCATGATAGAGTAAATACATACATGGTAAATGAGAACAATTACAAAATTGGTACAAAGCCCTTAAAATAAAACAAAAAAGCTTACCTCTGCTTGATTCTTATAAGCCTCAGCACAATCAATATGCCTATATCCAACCTGAACAAAAATAAAGACATCTACAATGTTAGCTCACTTGAATAAAACCTAGGAACATTCAAAACTACTAAACTGTTTATGTGTGTTTGGTTCTGCTATAACAAATTGATTTTAGTTATAATTGAGTTGAATGTAAAGTGTTTTATGCTTGTATAAATTTGAGTGAAGTCAAAGCTATAAATCTTAGAATCATTTCTAGAGTCAAATTCAATATAAACAAAATTTATACCTGAACAGCAGTGGTGACAGCTTTGGCAACAACACCAGGTTCAGCTTGCCAAGTACCTAAACCAACAGAAGGGATTTTAGCACCAGTGTTCAACTGAAAGAATTTGATTGCTGTGGCCATTTTGTTCTATGGATCTTTTTGTTTTTCTGTTATAGCTAGCTATTTATAGGCAAATTAATCTAAGAATAATGAATGGTGTGTAAAAAGAGAAGGAAGATTCAATGGTTGTGATTTGGCTAGATGGGATCTCAGATGGTCTAGTCTAGTGTGTAAGAAGAATCTTGAGTTGTTGAAAATTTGGAAAGTGAAAGGGTGATGATATGTGCACATATGTCATCATAAATTAAATGAAATGTTAATGCATGATAAAGGATATGTGTAATCATGAATTTAATTACTATCCACATATGGTGTTACAAAATTTTAAATTACTATGCATTTTTTCCTTTTTATCGACTCTCTTTAGGTAATTCTATTCATTCGAGATATTGTCAGATACTAAATAAAAATAATTTTTAAGTTGAGATTCAATCATTAACTCATTATAACTTACTCCCTCCGTCCCAAATTGTATGTCGCTTTGGGAAAATTTTTTGTCTCAAATTATATGTCGTTTTACAATACCAATGAAACATTAATGTTACTTTTCCTATTATATCCTTAAATATTTATTACTCTTTTTTTTTCAATTCTTTAATTTATCTTTCCCATACAATTTATTAAGGACAATTTTGTAAAACAACTCATTATTTCCCTTTCTCACACAAAATTAATTATATTTCTTAATACGTGTGAAATGCCCAAAACGTCATACAATTTGGGACAGAGGGAGTAGAAGACTAAGTCATTTCAATAGATCTAACTTTGTTGGTTCTAAATATAATTTTACATAAATGTAAAATTATTGTCCACAACACTAAAAATAGGGGTGTGAGATAGGTCGGATTAACGGCCAAATAACTACTTTATTACTTAAATTGTATTTATATATATAATTAATAAATGAGCAATTGATTAAATAAATGTAGAATAAAATCAATTAATCATACTCATAAAAAGTTTGCTATCAAGGTTATGGGTATTGATCTCTTAAAAAAAAGGACATGTGTACTGATGTGGTTATGATAGATTAAGTAAAAAGTTTGAATACGTAGTTGAAAAAATATTCAAATTGTGAATTTGCAAATGCTTTTTCAGTGCTGAAAAAAAAATATTATGCCATTGATATAATATTTTTCCATAGCAATACAAGCCAGAGTCCACATAATTTCTTTTTTTAGGGGAAAAGAGTTCACATATTGTTTCCTATGTTTGCTAGCATGTCGGTGGCCAGCGGCACATTTGTCTAATGGAAGTCGGCATTTTATGTCGGCAAGTGCTAGACAATTTTAATCAAAACACACCAGAAGAATTTTGATTTCAATTTTTTTTTTAACTCTCTTGTTCTCATAGTAAAGAGATTATAGAAATATGTAGTTCAATCTAAAGGTAGGTAAAGTTTAACTAAAAAATTGTTGTACTAAATTATTTTTTAGTTCAACTAGGGTCTATTTGGCAAAGTCATGAAACCAGTTTAGCGTATAAGCTCGTCTAGCAAAACACGGTCATGCAATGTGACACACTTTGTTCGTGTTTTGTTTTTGACCTAACATGAGTAAACTTCAAAACATATCATGCAACGTCGTTGTATGAGGTAACACACCCTAGTTGTGTCTGTTTTCATACTCAGCTAGGAAAGGCTCCAATTCGAAACATAAAACACGGTTGTGTAAGGCGACACATCCTAATCATGTTTCTTCTCATCCCTCAAGTTTACTTCCAAATTGCTTTCAAACTCCATATCAAATTATTCAAACCATTTTCCAACGCTAAAGTTCTCATTTCCTGCAAAAAAAGACATATCAAATGCAATTGTTTGATCTACATATCAAATTCAAAATTGATGTATTTGGTTTAAAATTTGGTTCATATACGTCAACTTTTCTTCTGACTCACTTTTACTTGTATTTTGTAACGGAAGGAGTACCAACGTAGGTGAATGTTCACAGTCCACCCCTGTTGGAGAACTCACTGTCGCACTCCACTACGTTCTAGACGTTCGGCCAGCTCTCACTATCCACATATGATCACTTACTTTATTCCATTAATAGAATATTTTTCCATAACAATACAAGAGTTCATAACGCAATGTCATGATTAAATCTACATACAAAGGTCTTGCATGAATTCAAAATGAGCCATTCCTTGTGTTGTGCACCGGATTGGCTCAAATTGATAGCTTTATTACAAACTCTAAAAATGTGACGAGGGATAAACAGGAAATTACATTAATACATAAAAATGAATACATGAATCATAACAGCATAGGGTTTTATCATGGACTCTTCTTCTCAATGTTGCATATTGCTCACAGTTCACCATCCCAAAGTTCTTCAATGGTCTTATAGGCACCATATGTCTCATTCACAGAAAAGGTACCCTTATTTAGTCTCTCCTGCATGAGTCATGGGTTTTTAGTGAATTGGTTTAAAACTAGTTTTTCAGTGAATTATTTTAGAAACTGGTTTTTAAGTTCAAAAGCCATACTTTTTTTGTTCGAACATGTTTTTTTTTTTATTGTGATGAACTTGTTTAAATCTATTATGAGAATTGAATATTGATGCAAAATCAAATATAGTAAGCGTACTTTCAAAAGTATCTCGTTTTTCTTGCGGGCAAATTTTATAATGTACAAGTGCGATAAGTCTTGCACTATGCACAAGTTTGTTTACATCATTGGATCGTAAAATTAACTTGTGCATGGTGCAAAATTAATTTACTTGTGCATATTAGACACAATTTTCTTGCAAGAGGCTAGAAGTTTAGACCGTTTTATATAAGTTTTGATAATTGGTCTTTTTCCAATTTTGCAGCCGTCCATAAACCATTTAATTGGATGAGCTATTCTTATACGGACGCAAGTGATTAGGCATACACGCAATGAGATATTTCTTCTAATAATTAAGAAAAATTATTTAACATTTTGGGGAAAAAGTGAATATTTATGTGTTAGTATGTCTAAACACTATACATTTGGTCTTATGACCATACAAAACTATCTCTAATTGGATTGTTCGTTTTTAAGTGTGATGTGGTCTCGTTTATTAAAATCTTATGTTAACCATATATTTTGCACACCCTGGCTGAATGTTCGATGTAGAAATTAAATTTCAGTGGTAAGAATAATAAGAAGTAGAATGAACAAACTAACATCTTGCCTGCTTAATTTCAGAGAACTTGGCAAGCAGGTCTTCAGGAATAGACCAATTGAATAAGTCTAAATTTTCCTTGATTCTGGCCTCATTAGTGCTTTTGGGTAGTACACTGTGTCCTTTTTGTAGACCCCATCGAAGGGCAACTTGTCCTGGTGTCTTCCCTAATTCCTCAGCAACCTCTTTGACAATTGGATTCTTAAGAATGTCACCTTTGAGGTTTGCTGGTGAGCCCAGAGGACAATATCCCTGAAGAGGTATATACATTTTATTTTAATGGCATGGAGATTTACAATATAACTATCAGAAAACACCAGATTGGTTTCTAAGGTACCCACTACCATAGTATGAATTTCAAAGCATATATACAAGAATCATTTTAAACTAGGTCAAGAGTTTAGTCAAGTAATTGAATATAGTTAGTGGTACATTGTAATCAGTCTTATTTTTGGTTAAGCCTTTTAATTCAATAATCTCTTTAAAAATAGGAGCATTTGTAATTCATTCAATAAACCCAAGTTGGTTGGTCTAGTGGTGTTGGTTTGAGACCTTGAAGTATGCTGATCTTAAGGTCTCAGGTTCTATTCACACCGATGCCAATTTCCGTGAGCTAATTTGGATTCTCAAAAAAAATTGTAATTCATTCCATATCTTTTAATCAATGAAAATGCCAATTTTTCATATTTTAATTCTTTAAACTAGTTGGATGGATTTATCTAATATGACCCAACTAAAAGGGTTCAAATGGACATTTATCATTTTTAGGAAAAAAATAATTATAAAAAAAAGGAAAGATGTAATATTTTATCAAAATTTATTAAAAATATTAACGGCCCTATTTGATGGTCAGGATAAGAGACATGATATGACAACTGTATCATATCATATCTCAATCCAGTGTTTGATGTCACATCATGATATGATAAGTTAATCATGAAACTTATTCTATCCTGCCTCATCACTAGTTATAATTCTTATTATGAGTATGAACTGGGTTAGAACCAGCTATTGGAACATATGATCCAATGATGGGTAAACCTAAGTTGAAACATCAGAACGAACCTCAGGGATCTAAGAGCAAGAGTGCATCTCGTCCTTGGGTATGTCATTATTGTGGTAGAAAAGGACATATAAAGCCGTTCTGTTTCAAATTGTATGGGTATCCTAAGCAGTTCCAGCAAAGAAAATCTGAACCTGTTGTAATCAATGTCAAGAAGGAATGGAGACCCAAAGATGGTAATGTAACTAGGAACAAGGCCCTCTTAGTATCTCATGGGAACAACAAAGGTGAAATTGACAAAAGTAGGGTGAAGAATTTTGCTCTTATGAATGCAAGACATAAGAGAACATCTGATGCAGCACATGTGAAGATAATCAAAAAGGATAATGGTGTTGATATTGATCAATGGTGTTGTGATGCAGACTGGGCAAGTAGTTGCTTATATGAGAATCTATAGCAATTACAGGTGTTGAAACGTGCAAACAAATTCTTTCTATTTACTATTACTAGAGTTGCACGAGAAATCAGGGAAATCATTGGCATTTTGAAGACTGCTGAAAATACTTTGTTGTTGAAACCAGTTCTGAGATTCCTCAAACTGATTCTGATATGGTTGAGTTTCCTGAGAACCCTCAACCTGATCAACCTGATGTGGGTTAAAATTTTGAGGTTCAAATATGTTAATGCTCAGAGGTATTATGTTCAGATGTGGTTACTGTTACTATGTGTGTCTGAGTGGTTTGCTATGAGAAGTGTCTCTAATGTTATCTCTGCTGGTATGTATCTGATGTTTTCAAGAACAATGTGTTTCTTATGCCTCTGTTGGAAATGGTATGTCTCCTATGGTGTTATCTTTGGTTGTAGCAGCTATGTGCACTGTATGATTTCAGGGCGTGTTCCCTTTGTTTTTCCACTGTTTGTGTGCATGTGGTCTGTAACCTCTGCTGTTGTTCTTGTTCTTTCTACTCCTGGTGAATGCATGCTTGTGTTTTGTCATAATTGTTTGGCTAAAGAGGGGGAGATAAGTAGTTTAAAAGCAATACACAGGAGCTGATGTGTTTCAGGGGGAGTCTCTGTTTCAGGGGGAGTATATGTGTGGAAAGTTAGTATGTTTCAGGGGGAGTTTGTTTATTTTGTGCCGCTGCTGTCTCTGTTGTTTTTTGGTTGCTACGTTTAAATTCTTCATGGTTGCGTTCTTATGATGAGTGAAGAATTTGCCCTTGTGATATTTTTCTGATCTCAGATTGATTTTAGCCAAAAATTTGCCAAAGGGGGAGATTGTTGGATATTTGGTTGTTGGCTTCATGTTTGCTAAAATCAAATATACAAGCAAGTTGTGTGCCTTCAGAAGCTGAACTTTCAGAAGCACTGTTCAGAAGCTGAACCTTCAGAAGCACTGTTCAGACGCTGACCTTCAGAGGCTGACCTTCAGACGCTGAACCTTCAGACGCAGACCTTCAGAAGCACTTCTTCAGAAGTACCTTCAGAAGCTGGTTTTCTGTGCTCCTGTTTTCGTGCCTTGGAGCTGTTTACTTTCTCACCTGATCTTTTGAAGATTTGATTGAAGAATTCTCCAAGTTGCGTGTGTTTCTAGAAGAAAGATTATTTTCGTGAGATATATTTTGAAGATTGGATATTTTTAATTGTGAATATATTTTCAAAGAGATCTTTGGAAAATATATATTTCTGAAGAATATTTGTGTCAATATATTTCTGAGAAGAATATTTGATTCAAATATATGTTGTTGCTGAAGGCTATAAATAGAGGACGCCACTATTGAAGAAAAGAACTGAAACTAGAACAGAAGCCATCATTGAAAGATTAGTCTTAGGTTTCTAGTCTGTTAATTGTGAGCCTTTCTTGTGTCACCTTGATGCAAGCATAGGACTGTGTTTAGTTGAGTTGTATTTGTGTATCAATCATGAGCTTTTAAGCAAGAGTGACTTTTGTGTATTTGGAGTGTGTCTCCTACTTTGATTGTTATTTGAGTTTAAGATCACTGGGGCAGTGATTGTTTGAGGGGAAGTGAGATGGGATCTCAGGTCTAGGAGTTCCTAGGTTGAAGTCAATACGGGTAGTAGCTAGGTGATAAGTTGTAAACTGAGAGTTTGCTGAGAACTTAGAACTAGGACTACGCTAGTGGATTTCCTTCCTGGCTTGGTAGCCTCTAGACGTAGGTGTGTTTGTCACCGAACTGGGTTAACAAATATCATGTGCCTTTTACTTTCAGTCTGTTATTTCTTTCCCTGTTATTGTTTCGTGTTTTACTCTGTTTTACATCGTGTTCCTGTGTTGAATCATTACGTTCAGCATCTGAAATCTATTGTGCCAGAATTTAAAATTCTATGAAACCATCTCTTTGTGAAAAAACAATTATCTCAAAACTATCTCACTCAAATTGCGAGAACATAAACATAATTTTTTTGGAAGGTTTTGATGGCTCAGCTGGTTTAAGCTAATGGTTAAAGGAGTTAGGTGTCATGTGTTCAAACCTAAATAAAAGAGTAAATATTAATCTAACAACATTTAATTACTAACTTTTTCCATAAAAAAATATATATAATTTCTTTTTCCTAATCCCTCAAGATTTTGAAATAAGTCAATGGGTTTGTATTTAAAGGAACAAGTGGATATAAGGTTGACTTGGCAGTTGGGGTATAGTTGAGGAGTAAAGTGATAAGGAAGTCGAAAAGTTTGATATATCATATATCCCCTCCCATCATGCACTAACATATATTTACCCTCTCAAAAAGAGAATGTATTTGAAGGAATATCAACTTTTAAATTGAATTATATAAGATACTTACAGATAGATGAATTCCTTTAGATTCACATAATGCATGCAACTTGGGTTGTTGCCATCCTGGGTGCAATTCCACCTGATTAACAGCAGGAGGCACTCTTGCTATGTCCAATAGGTCTTGAAGTTTCTTTGAAGAGAAATTGCAAACTCCTATAGCTCTAGCCTTGCCGGCATCATATAGTGCCTCCATTGCTCTCCATGTCTTGGGTATGTCTGGATGATTAAGATTTTCAGCCTTAGACACACATGTTCCCCTTTTCATGCTGACTGGCCAGTGGATCTACATAAAAAAATAAATCAAATTTAACAAAGAATAAAAAAAAACCTTGATTATTCAACTCAGCATCACATTTGCTTGTGTAAAATCAAATGTAGTTTACTCAATCTGAAAAAATTCATAATTTCAATTTTTTAGCAAATTTTTGCACATGAAGGCATAGGGATATTTACGAGATGTTCCATTTAATCGAGAACATATTGCCTTATTTGGTCTGTGGATTAGAGGAGTCAAAGTGGTCAACATCGGACCGACTATATGGTATGTTTGAATTGATTTATTTGTCGTAAGTTTTGTGATATTGTCCGAGAGAACTTCCAAAATAGCTTATGACATTTTTCATAAGTTTTTTTTTCAACTTATTTTCATAAATTCTCCCAAATAGTTTAAGGAACAACTTATGACACATTCAAAACCAATTTCATTTTATCTTTTTCTATAGAAAGTGCTTATGCAAGCTTATATATAAGCACTTAATTATCATAATAAGCGTTTGTGCTATAAGCTCCAAATAAGTTGTTTATCCAAATATGGCATATGAACAATTTGTTACTTGAGACACAGAGACATTAAAAGCACTTTCTATTTTAGAAAATTTATGGAATCAACTTATAATGTGTGTATCAATACTTGCATTTATATCATTTTTTTGCAGTTTGTCGAAAAAAATCATTTATTTGCAAGTTAAATATGTTTTTGAACTCTACAAATATTTCAACTTTTTGTTTAAGTCTTTTAATATTTTTCTTCGACTTTTGGTCCCAATAGTTTTACATCACCACTTTTGATTTTTACTTTTAAGTCAGCACATGTGTATAGTTCAAAATTTTGAATGTATTTTTACAAGAATGTTTAGAATATTGCAAGAATCTCTCCTGTAATTCTCTTCTCTTTTAATACTTTTTGGGTTGGCTAGCTCTTTGCTGCCACCTTATTTTGCTAAAAAATTATAAGAATCTCTCTAAAAAAATTAGATTTTTTTTAACAAAACATAAATTAAATATTAATGTTTAAACACCAAAATCATAAAAATTCTTATTCAATTCATCCCTTATTAAAAAAAATAAACTTTTGCAGGAGAGAATTCTATAATGTACTAAACATGACGGTGGAAAAAATTCAAAATTTCGAATGATACAAATGAGTTGACTTGAAAGCAATGACCAAAAGTGGTGATGTAAAGCTTTTGGGGGACCAAAAGTCGGGAAAAATAATTCTAGAATGATTAAAACAAAAAGTTGAAATATTTATAGGGAGCAAAATCACATCTAACCCTTTAATTTACTTTAAAACTATAATTATGGACACTCCCATTTCATTTAGGAAATAGAGAGAATCTCAACCCGTCAAAGATAATTTATGAAAATGGCCTATAATATATTGGGTTAATTAAGTAAATGGTCCCTATAAATAACTAAAATTTAATTTTTATTCCCTATAAAAACAAATCTCACTTCTTAGTCTTTGTAACATTTTTCTTTAGCATTTTTAGGGGCCAAAAATTATGACGGAAAATTTGTACAATGACTAAAAATGATGATGGAAAATTTTACAAAGATTACAAATGCTGATGAAAAATTTTACACGAACTAAAAAGTGTGATTTTTTATATGGACTAAAAATAAAATACTTGCAGATCTTCTTGCTAATATTGTTTTAACTGTAACCTGACATGATGTGGTGGGATGGTTATCCAATTGGGATCAGACAAGAAATAGTTAGAAACAAGTTGGGTCTCCCTAACTTCAAATTTGCAAACTTTTAAGGTTGGCTTTGGTTCTGTCCTCTAATCTTCTCTTTTGTACTTTCTTCTCTTTGATATAATATTTTGGTGATGCCTTGCATCACTAGTTAAAAAAAAATAAAAAAAATTCTGAATATTTATAAAGAGAATTACTTGATTAACTCTATTTTATATAAAAACAATTTTATTTTATTTTTGTTGTAAAAATAGCTTATACATTATATAAAAATAGCTTATACATTATCACTTATTATAATATGTGCTTATGCCATGAACGGCAAATTGAGTAGTTTATTCAAGGGCTTATATATTACTTTATCAATTTAGAATGTTTACTTATTTTCTTCACCGAATTATAAACATATATATGATCACCCAAAAAAATTAACAACACCACAGTGGATAAAAGTTGGGTTTTTGTTTGACATGAAATTCTTAAAAAGGTTCAAAGGTTGATCTTTACAATTTTCTATAATTAGTGAATTTTATTAAAAAAAAGGGAAAAACAATACTTATATTTTATTAAAATTTACTAAAATTAGTAAGGGTCCATTTGAAAACTTTTATTTAAAGGTCAATATTAGGTTCACTATACAGAAAAGTTAATGCTTACCAAATAGAGGTCAAGATAGTCAAGTTGCAAATCCTTTAAATTAGTTTTACCCAACGCTTTAGGTACATCTTCTGGATAGACAATAAACAAAGAATAGGATTTGTGTTAGACAACCTTGGACTATCAATCTTATCATCTAGGACACAAAGCTCTCTAGAAGGGCTTGACGCCCTTAAGAAAGGGCTTAGCACCCTCCACAAGGGCCAGCAAGGCCTTAGGCGAGTCTGCCAGGGGCGCCGCCTCAGAGAGCTTCTAGAAGCCTCTAGAACGCTCCAGAATGCTCTAAGCGTAGTTTTGGGCCCAAGCTACTTGGGGCCAAAGCCACGGGAAACCAAGCTCAAACAAGGTTATAAATACCCACTTGAGAGGTATTCTCAAGGCATCACAAAAACAGACTAAACCCTAGTTTTCTAGATTGTACTCTCTGCAAGTACAAACCTAAAACAAACATATTTTCTATCATTGATTAAAAAATTCAGAAAAATTTGACAAACCATAGTTTTGAGGTGATCCATAACTCCTCACGCTTAACCACACCATCCTCAAAAAGCTTTTTGAGAGTCAAACCAATCTAATAGTAAGAAATCAAGAAAACAACAAACAGTAATCAGCTTCTATTCAAACAATTGTTCTAAGCATATATTCAGATTCAATAATTTTAGGTATTTTTTGAGTTCTCGATTAAAATTTTGTTTGTAGTTTGTTTTTTTATCAAACAGTCTCGTGGCTAGAATTCACTTTTTAAAATAAATAAGTGGGGTTAAAATAAATAAGTGGGGTGTCTGGATTGAAACTCTGACCCCTACATATAACAATGTAATGTTTCTGTTAACCGAGTTACAAACACACCCAGAGTGAGGCATGCATGTCAAATGAAAGCAGTTGAAAAAAGAAACAAATATCAGTGTTACCTCTGCTTGATTCTTATAAGCTTCAGCACAATCGATATGTCTGTATCCAACCTGAACAAAAATAAAGCATCTTGAAAGTTTAGTACTCTGCTCCTATATATAACCTAGGATAAATCAAATCTACAAATAATTGCTTACCCAACCAAAATCATTTAAAAAAACTATAGTAAAGCTTATTGGTAATAAATAATAATATAAGCAGAACTCTAAAATCAACTACCAATAACTACTAATGTCACTCGGATATTTTCTAACAAATTTATCCTTAACAACCATGTAATTTTTTAAATTTTAAATTCAAATATGTACCACAATTAAAGGAAACTACAACTTTAAGTTAATATTTTTTTAGGGGAACTTTAAGTTAATATTTGTTTCTAAACTTTTTCTCTAACACATTTTTTTTTCAAATTTAAATTCAAAATAAAAATAAACAACAAGAATATTGAAAATGAAATTTAAATAACTTTAAATGACAGATATTATAAAACTGAAACAAATAAATTTAACAACACTAAATATATAATAATAATTAACTATATAAAGTCTTTAACTTAGTTGGTCCCAAGCATTGGGACTCAAGCTCCACCATTAGGATGATGGTCAAGGCCAACTATGTGCCTACGCAATGGTCCCCAACTAAATTGGGTGCCCTACACATATACCAAAAGTGGTTAAATTGATGGAGTTTAGGGATCTAATTTGACACTTTTTTATTTTTTATTTAGAGTCTAATTTTGAATATTAGAACATGGTCTTTAGAATGTTTAAAACGATGATGATGATTTCTAGAAGCTGGACTGATGGACGAGGATGGCTTAATATGGAGAAACAAAGGGCACACTTTGGGAACACTTGGATTAATGCAACATTAACTCGTTAACTCACTTTAAATAAATCTAACATTTTTAGTAAATGTGTGTTTTATTCCTTATTTAGTAATTTCCATACGCAAGAAGAGTAAGATATCAAACCTCTACGCACTTATTTAAGGAGTTCACATAACTTAGCATTTGAATCAATACATTGTAATAGAGGATACAAGCTCAACAGTGGAAGATACAAGCTTAAACAAAGCACAACCGGCTATACCAAGTATTACTGCCAGCTCATCACCTTCATAAAGTCACTATTACACTAGAAACTAGTTTGTTATAACTGGTTACTGGTTGCCAAGTTAACCATGTAGATAGCTTCTACTATATGTACTCACCTTGTAACCATTTTGTTCCTAGATCAATTCATTCTACTGTTACAGTTTTCTCTCTTCTCTATCTTGTTCTTGATCTCATAATATGGTATCATGAGCCTTTCGAGCTCATGCTTCCGCATTCGTTTTCTCCTTGATTTTCCTTAATTTTCTTCTAGATTCTGGTTGAATCTCTGAATTTCTTCATCAAATTCTCGTTAATTTCGGTGTTTGATCTTCAATTTTGCTTTCCCATCACTCCTACTCTGTTTCTTCGTTCTTGATTTTTTTTTCTTGCTTCAATGGCGTGAACCGCGAATGCTTCTACAAGCATTGTGCAGAATAACGCAGTCACCGATCCTGCGTTGAATCAAGCATCTGAATACTATGTGCATCCCAGTGACGGTCCTAATTCGGTTGTGGTTTCTCCGAAGCTTGATGGTTCCAATTACTTGGCTTGGACTCGAGCTATGCGAAGAGCTTTGGGTGTGAAGAACAAGTTTCAGTTTGTTGATGGAACCATCCCTGTTCCTGCCTTGATTCACCCTAACTGCCATGCCTGGGAACGGTGCAACAATCTTATCCATACCTGGATTACAAATTCGGTGAATCCTCAAATTGCGCAATCTATTATTTTTATTGAGAACGTTCTTGATGTTTGGAGGGAATTAAAAGAGCGTTTTTCAAAATCTGATCGCATTCGTGTTGCAAAACTTCGTTCCACCATTAATGGTTTGAAGCAAGGTTCACTTTCTGTCTCTGACAATTTTACTGAATTGAAAATTCTTTGGGATGAATTGGAGAGTTATCGTCCTCTTCCTTCATGTACTTGTCACTATCAGTGTCAATGTTTAGCTATGCGTAATGCCAAAGAATTTCGGTTAGAGGACCAAGTAATTCAGTTCTTGACTGGTCTTAATGACCAATTTTCCATAGTTCAAACTCAAGTCCTCCTCATGGAACCTTTACCTTGCTTGAATCGTGTTTATTCTCTGGTTTTGCAAGAAGAGAGTAAGATCGTGATGGATATTCCTGTTGTTGATGAATCTAAGACTCTCATGAATTATGTTGATTCTAAGAAGATTCCTGGTAAAGGAAAATCTTACTCTTCTGGTTATAAGAGCAGGTTATGCACTTTTTGTGGCCGTCAAGGTCACACAGTGGATACATGTTACAAGAAACATGGCTTTCCCCCCAATTTTGGCAAGAATTCTTCTGTCAATAATGCTGAAACTTCACCTGCTGGTACCAGTGTGGCTGCTAATGTTGAAAAGCCCTCTCACGTTCAGGCAACTCCAGGTCCAATGTTTACTCAAGAGCAGTTTAACAGACTTCTAGCTTTGATTCCATCAAATTCAGATCTGGAAGCACAGCATCAGGCTAATCAGATCAGTTCTCAAGCAGCATTTGGTCCTTCATCAAATGTAGTTTCTGGCTCAGGTGTTGTTTCTTCCTATCCATTCACAACTGTCTCTAGTTGTTATGTTAATCATCATATTTCTAGTCCAATTTCTGATAATTTTACTCATTGGTTATTAGATTCTGGTGCTAATGACCACGTCTGTTCCTCCCTTACCTTTTTCAGTACTTTTCATTATATTACACCTGTTAATGTTCAATTACCAAATGGTTCTTGTGTCTATGCCAATATTGCTGGTACTATTAATTTGACTCCACATATTACTCTTATCAATGTTTTGTTTTTACCCAATTTTTCTTTGAACCTTATATCCGTTTTCAAATTGTGTCAGCATTCTAATTGCATAGTTTCTTTTTATGCTTCTCAATGTCTCATTCAGGATTCAAAATCCAAGAAGATGATTGGTTTGGCTGAGCAACGACATGGCTTATACAAGTTACTAGTGGATGCCAAACATACTCAAGTTCATAGTGTCTACATTGATAGTACTGTTTCTATTCCTAAATCAGCCATTTGGCATTATAGGTTAGGACATCTTTCTCATCAGAGATTGATGCTTATGAATAAAGAATTTCCCTTTTTGTCCCATCAGGATCACAAGCTTGTTTGTGATACCTGTCATTTTGCTAAACAAAAGAAACTTCCTTATGTTGCAAGCAATAATAAAGCTATTTCTATTTTTGACTTGATTCATTTTGATATATGGGGTCCTTTATCTACACCATCTATTCATGGTCACAAATATTTTCTTACTGTGTTAGATGATTACTCTAGATTTGTGTGGATCATTCTTTTAAAACACAAATCAGAAGTTACATCTCATGTTCAAAATTTTGTTCAGTTAGTTGAAACACAATTTGCTTCTAAAGTTAAAACCATCAGAACGAACAATGGTCCTGAGTTTTTTCTTCATCAGTTTTATCAATCCAAAGGTATCATTCACCAAACTTCTTGCGTTGAGTCCCCTCAACAAAATGGCAGAGTGGAAAGAAAGCATCAACATCTTCTTAATGTTGGTCGAGCTTTGCTATTTCACTCTAAACTACCTTCATCCTTTTGGTCTTATGCTGTTTCCCATGCCACATATCTCATAAATAGAGTTTCTTCCCCTTTACTTGATAACCTTTCCCCTTCTCAACTTTTATATAAAGTTGTTCCTGATTTACAAAATTTGAAAGTATTTGGCTCTCTATGTTATGCTTCCACTCTCAATGTTAACAGGACTAAGCTACAGCCTAGAGCACGAAAAAGTCTTTTTCTTGGTCATAAGCTGGGAGTGAAAGGTTTTGTCCTTTTTGATGTTCATTCTAGAGAAATTTTCATATCTATAAATGTTACCTTTTATGATCATATCTTACCTTATAGAGTTTCTTCCTCTCATCACACAGATTTTAATCCAAATTTCTCCTCTGATACATCTGATTTTTCTCCTTTTGATGATGTTATTGATTGTTGTTCTTCTGTTTCTCCTTCTTCATCCCCTCTTCCTACTCTTTCTTCTCCTATTTTACGAAAATCCATACGTTCCAGGCATCCACCAGCAAAACTTGATGCTTATGTTTGTCAATCTCTTGCTCAGCAACCATCATCCTCTCTTTCAGGTAATCATTATCATATATCTGATTTTGTTTCTTATTCTAATCTCTCACCTTCCCATTGTCATTTTGCATTGTCTGTCTCCACCTATACTGAGCCAAAATCATACTCTGAAGCTTCTAAATCTGAATGTTGGGTCAGAGCTATGGAGACTGAATTAACTGCCTTGAAAAACAATGGTACTTGGGTGTTGGTTGATCTTCCTCCCAATGTCAAACCTATTGGCAATAAATGGGTGTATAAAATCAAACATAAGGCTGATGGCTCTGTGGAACGTTTTAAGGCTAGATTGGTAGCTAAAAGCTACACTCAAATTGAAGGCCTTGACTACTTTGATACTTTCTCCCCTGTTGCCAAACTCACAACTATCAGAATGCTTTTGGCCTTAGCCTCTATTCACAATTGGCATTTGCACCAATTAGATGTGAATAATGCTTTTCTTCATGGTGAATTACAAGAGGATGTGTACATGCTCGTTCCCCAAGGTATTTCCTGCACTAAGCCAAACCAGGTTTGCAAGCTTCTGAAATCTCTTTATGGCCTCAAACAGGCTAGCAGGAAATGGTATGAGAAGCTCACTGCTTTGCTTCTTGCTCAGGGTTACTCACAAGCTCATTCACTCTTTATCAAACATTCTTCCAGTTCTTTTACTGCCCTTTTTGTATATGTGGATGATGTGATTCTGGCAGGCACTTGTTTGAATGAATTCACAAATATCAAAGCACTCTTGCATCATGCTTTCAAGATCAAAGATCTTGGTCCACTCAAATATTTTTTGGGTCTGGAGGTTGCTAGATCTAAGCAAGGCATTTCTCTTTGTCAGCGCAAATACTGTTTGGATCTGTTATCAGATAGTGAACATCTCAACTGTAAACCCATCAATACTCCTTCTGATCCCTCTATCAAACTGCATCAAGATAGTGGACCGGTGTTTTCTGACATTCCCTCATATCGACGACTTATTGGAAGATTGTTATATCTTACCACCACTCGCCCAGATATCACTTTTATTGTTCAACAACTCAGTCAGTTTCTGGCTACTCCAACACAAGTTCACTTTAAGGCTGCCTGCAGAGTTCTTCGCTATCTCAAGCAAGCTCCTGCACGAGGTCTTTTCTTTCCCACTTCTTCTTCTTTGCACCTTGCAGGCATCTTAGATGCTAATTGGGCTGGTTGCCCTGACACTCGACGATCTGTTACTGGCATGTGCTTTTTCATTGGTTCTTCCCTGATTTCCTGGAAAACAAAGAAACAAACTACTGTTTCTAGGTCTTCTAGTGAAGCTGAGTATCGAGCACTGGCTGCAGCAACCTGTGAAATTCAGTGGTTGTTGTTCTTATTGAAGGATCTCCATATCACTTCTTCCAAGACTCCTGTTTTGTATTGTGACAGCCAAAGTGCTCTTCACATTGCTGCTAACCCAGTTTTTCACGAACGCACTAAGCATTTAGAGATAGATTGTCATCTTGTGCGTGATAAAGTTCAAGCTGGTGTTCTAAGACTTCTCCCTGTGACTTCTCAAGAACAATTAGCAGATTTTTTCACCAAGTCCCTTTTGCCCAAGCCTTTTACCGGTTTTCTATCCAAGCTGAATTTGGTCAACATATACACATCTTCATCTTGCGAGGGGGTAATAGAGGATACAAGCCCAACAGTGGAAGATACAAGCTTAAACAAAGCACAACCGGCTATACCAAGTATTACTGCCAGCTCATCACCTTCATAAAGTCACTATTACACTAGAAACTAGTTTGTTATAACTGGTTACTGGTTGCCAAGTTAACCATGTAGATAGCTTCTACTATATGTACTCACCTTGTAACCATTTTGTTCCTAGATCAATTCATTCTACTGTTACAGTTTTCTCTCTTCTCTATCTTGTTCTTGATCTCATAATACATTGTTAATTGTTATATTTAATCTAATTATATATATAATTGAGTTTTTTGTCCATAATAATAATAGTAATAACTGTGAATAAGTTAAGATCACTTTAAAAATAGAAAATGTGACACTTTTTTACTTTTGACTTTACAACTGGATTCTCTAAGAATTACCGGTGATTAGTTTTTTTTTAAGGATACCAGTCATTAGTTAGGTCTCAAATGAAAAGAACTAATATAAGACAAGTTTTTTTTTTTGAAAAATAGTATAAGACAAGTTAAAATACTTTATAATGTCTGTGTTGATTTTTGCGATGATAAAAAATGATTTTGAAATTTTTTTATTAAAAAAATTATATCTAGATAAAAAAATTATTAAAAATGAGTTAAATATAAAATAATTTATATCTAGATAAATTCTTAATGTAAATGTGCGGTAAAAATAAATTGGCGGCGACAAAATATTCAAAAAATTTAGTTCAAGCTAGTATCAATATTGAATTTTATGTTAATTGTTTAACTCAACCTTACAAAATCGGATTATAAGTTGAGCGATGTTAATTTTTTGTACTCATTTCAAGCTTTATCTATATCTTATGTGAGGCTATGGTTTTTTCTAATAAATCATAAAAGCAAAATTAATTTGACTTTTAAAAAAAAAACATGGAATGTGAAATTTCATTAACAATAGTGACATCAATGGTCATATTACAACTGTCCCAGGTAGGTAGCAGGTGATATTCAAACTCTGATTTTAAGCTTACAAAGTGAAGTTTTAATCACTCACACCTATTAAATAAAAATTAATTCTGATTGAAAGCATCCAAAAGACCAAAATGTCAAAATCAACTAGTAGCATACAAATAATATTGTTTTGGAAATGTCAAAATCAACTGTACCAATAATATTGTATTGGAATGACAAATATTAGTGTATGTTTATGTTAGGTTGTAGGAGACAATACTCTCAACATTTTTAACACTTCACTTCTTAGCTCTAGAATCAATATAGTTTATTATTATTTTTCTGATAATACAATTTTGTTTATTCTAAATGTGAAACAAAACATATAAAGATAAATTTTGTTTATGTTAATTCAATTTTATTCTAAATGTACCTTAATTGCAGTGGTGAGAGCTTCAGCTAGAACACAAGGTTCAAGTACTCGCCAAGTGCCTAACCCAACACAAGGGATTTTGGCACCATTGTTGAACTGAAAACATTTGCCATTTGTTGCCATTTTCAGTGTGAATCATCGTTTTTCACTTACCTGTTGCCATTTATAGCCGGACAAAAAAACACATGAAGAAACAATGAATGGTTGTAGAGAAAAAGAGGGATCGAACGGTCAAGATTTGGTTTAAAAAATGAAAGGGTACATAGTACATACAGACACAGTGTTGTTCACGTTCCAAACACTCCAAATGAAAAGTTAATGCATTCTTCACAGACTTGTCGCTTTCCACATAGATTTCATGATCAAATTATTTTTCTCACGTGGTAGTTTGATAATTGTTCTTGTCTCTATTATAAAAAAAAAAATATATTTTATATTCATTCGATAAACGACGGATTTGATCTATATTAAAAACTAGATATAAACGACATATTTTATCTATATTAAAAACTAGATATATTGCTAAAAAAAAAACTAGATATAAACAACGTATTTGATCTATATTAGAAACTAAATATATAAAATTGAATAAATCTGAAAATAAATTTTCTCTTATAATAAAGATTGGAGTGAGTATTGTTTAGTGTATCCCATAACAAAACTTGATTATCAATAGATGGATTTTCGAAAGTTGGTTTTACTTAAAATAAGTTGAATGTAAATTTGTTTATGTTTGAACAATAAACTTCAATGTAAAAATCACATTTAGATCCAAATACTACAAATCCAAATACTTCAATGTTCCATTTTGCATTTAATTTGGTTTTCGAGTATATGAGTTATTTGGAAGGAAAGAAATAGTTGAATCTTCATAAATTAAGAGGATAGTATACATAATCTCATGGACAAAATCAAGGTGCTGTCATTTTGGTGGTTTAAGCAAAATTAGTTAATATTGTCTTTGGCAATCATAACCGGTGGTTTTATCCTTTTTCATGTTTGGGTATTGGTTAAAAATTTTCCTTTTGTTTGTTTTGGGTGTCGGTTAAGAGGTTTGTGTCCTTAACCGCACACTTGTATTGTTTGGATTTGTGTGTTTCAATCTGGTACGCCTTGTGCTAAATTGAACGCTTTTCGTTATTAGTATATCTCATTTTGGCTTGTTAAAATCAATTTTAAATCTATTGGAGAGTAACTCAAAAATATCAAAATCAAAATCCATGTCATTCAATGTCAAAATCACATTTATACTAAAAAACTGCAAATCTTTATTTTAAGTTAAAATCAATTTTATTCGAGAGTAACTAAACCATATCAAAATTAATTTTACACTTTTAAAATCAATCATGACGGCTTTAACCATTGAGCCAAACATATACTTAATGGAGAAATGGTATTTTAACATTAAAATTTTGATGTTAAACAAGATATTCTTTAGTTTTTATGTCCTACATCTGATCTCATATATAAGCAAAAAAGTTATTTTAACTCGTCAAGAAAAATTGCTAGTCTCATTTAATGCTCTAAAAAGTAATAGAAAATGCAGTTATATTCTCTAAATCATTTTTCATGAGAATTTGTTCCATGAAAATAAAAGAGTTTGTTGAAAAATAAAAGATATTCCCCCGTCCCACAATAATTGACTCAATTGTTAAAAAAATTGTCCCAAAATAAATTATTCATCTTATTTTTCAATGCAATATTAATTATCTTTTTCGAAATATACAATTTAATTAATACTAATTTCATCAATCTCAATTTAATATCTTCTAGTTTTCATTTATGTTAATGGTGAATGCACTTGACAATAACACTTCAGACAAATTTTCTCTCGCTTTCACTTATACATTTTTCTTAATATGAAGAAATGATAAAATGGTTCAACTATTTTAAGACGGTGGAGTACATTAATTTAAGTGTATTTTAGGTACAATAACATTAAGGGCCTCAGGGGCACTAGTTAAGGAAATAAAAAATGTAAGTTTTACATTGAAAACAACATTTTTTACATGTTTAAGTATTTGATTATACAAGTTTTAAGAAATTCTTACTATACTTGTTTCCTTAACTAGTGATCCTGAGACAAAGTTAGCATTTTCCTAACATTAAATATGGTAAGTTGGTTAACTTTTGCATATATTTGAAACCATAAAATACAAATTTTTCGTTGCTTGTATTTTAGATTAGAAGGGGAGGGGTATATTTTTAAAATGCACATAAGTTGTAGAGGATCAAAAGGAAGGGTTAGATAGAGATAAATTGTCATGACTCGAGCTAGGCCAAGAAAAGAATAGAATAGGTTAAGTAGCTTAAGGACTATGAATTTCCTTAATGAAGGAATCATTCAGAAGAATATAGATAAGTTTACTAAAATGAGTCATTTGTTAGTTTGTTAAAATATGGGACCACGATTGCTTGCGGTCACAACTTATATGCATTCATACATTCAGTTCTCGATAGTCGTTTAATTAAGACCAGACATTCTAGATTTTAACTCGGAATATTAAAATATATAACAAAAGTTAAAGTCTGATTTTCTTAAACCATTAGATCAAAATTGGACGACTATCAATATCTTTGATTGCGTGAATGCAGCAAAAAACCAACTACAAAGAATCAAATCTAGTTCTATCAACAAATAATTAATGAATCAATACTAAAAATGAATATGGAGAAAATATTTTTTAGAATATTTAGACATAATTTTATTCTCTTTATGTATTTCCTCTTCATTGTAGGTGTTAGGTACCATAATAAAGTGGCACCTTATATTGGTGCTTTAGCCAATGACTCTTCCTAACAGTTCGATGTATCTATATAAAAAAAAAAAAAAAAAAAAAAAAAAAAAAAAAAACAGTTCCATGTAGAACTTTATAGAAAAGTTGTTACTCATACTTCTTGCATCACAATTTCACAACCATTTATGACTCAATTATATTGTGGTGTTGTCGACAACTCAACACCAAGAGAGGATCTGACTCTAACATTCGGAGGTGTTGATAATAAGGTCGGTCATATGTAAATGCAACAAGGCCTCAAAATTTTTAAAAAGGGAAAGAAAAAAAAACTTGTACCTACGGCCATAATCTGTCACTAAATGACATATTTTTGTAGGTAAAAATCTAGAAGATAACAATTTTGCTGTCAATTATACCTTATTCATAGATAAATGTATATTTGTCTGTAGTTAAAAGTCATATTTGAATCATTGCTCATATATTTAACTACAACTTAGTTGTCTATCACTATAAATTGTGTTAGATTTTTTTTTCAATTCTTTTTAAATGAAAATTTGTCAAAATTATAACAGACTTCTGAATTGTCGGAGACGATCTTGTTGATAATTCAATAAAATGAAAGTTATCTAATTTGTTTAACTTGATCTATTATCCTATTTCATGATATGTTGTGTTGTAAATATGGAGTTTTGTCTAGAAATGAGGAAAATGAGAAAAATGAGGAAAATGAGAAAAAAGGTATCATTTGTTAGTGTGTAGAAATCTCCTACCTGGTGATGTATCTTTTGAGTTAAGAGTTGCAAGACCTGGTAACGTCTGATTTTATAAAACTAGATACCTATTGGGTGTCATTATTGTGGAAAAAAATTTGAGTACTTGATGAGTCTCCGGGTCTCAAATATGCATCTCACATATCCATGAGTCTCACACATATTTAATATTAATAAAATGAAATGTTACGATATAGAGTTATTGATAAATGATTAGTGAGTCTCGTTTAAAAAATTTGTGTGAGATGTTTGGTTGGAATGATTGAATGTTTATTACTCTCTCTGTCTCAAAATAATTGTCACTTTAGCATTTTTTCTCTGTCTCAAAATAATTATCACTTTAGAATATCAATGCAGCATTTATTATTTTTTTCCTCTGTTATACCCTTATTTATTGGATTTCATCCAATTTAACTACTCCACGGCACTAACTACAATTAATAAGGGTATTTTAGTAAATAATATTAATTTTACCATTAAAATCAACACAGTTAATCATTTTCTTAAAAAATGTACACAAATCTTAAACGACTATTATTTTGAGACGAATGGATTACATACTAATATTAAAAAATTATAACTGAATGATGTGTACGCGTGCGATCCATTTAAGTATTAAAAAATGAATTTCTCCATTTTGTATACTTAATGTGGAGTCCTCTAATAAAAAAACCAAGTCGGTCAGGATAAAACACATGGTCCCCACCTCTAAGACATTTATGGTGTTTTTTTTTTCATATTCATTTTAATTTTTTTAATAAAAATTTTAAATGAGTTGGAGTTGGGTTTCATGAATTCAAAAGAATTACGAAGATCACAAAATCAACGAACGCTTGCAAAGATTACAATTTAGATATCATTTCATAAAAAAAGAAATTCACATCGATAATATTAATGGGAGATATCTAACTCCTTATAATGTCCACATATTAAAAAAAAATATATTAAGGGAGGTCCACATATGTTTTTAGGGAAAAGTCCACATGTTAATATTTATCGTGTTTCCTAGCATGCTTATATATATATATATATATATATATATATATATATATATATACTAGTCGAGATACCAATGCTATAGCACGGGTAGCGCGGCGCAAGCGCCGCGCAAGGACGATTTTGATAGTTTATGTATTGTGTAATAGAATATTTGTTAATTTATAGAGAAGTTGTTTTTGTTTAGGACACATTAAAATATAGAATATTTAATCTAAAAGTAATTAGTTGGATATATATGATTATAAGAAATGGTAATATGAACTTGAAATAAACGTTTGCAATTTTGAAATTATTTATTACATTAACTTGGAGCATATTAACAATGTCGAGAAGATTTATTACAGTAGAATAAAGCGAAATGGAAGAGTTTATTTATTACATTAGAATAAAGGTAACTGCAAGAACATGATAATGACAATATTAATAACGTCGGAAATATTTAAATACGATAACGATGTTTTTTGCCATGACAGAGTCACATTTAAACTCTAGAGGAGCGTTAGGAGCAATGCGATTTGATGAGCATAATGTTGTCTATCCGCGTCCAATAATCACAGTTGTTGTATTTGTTTCAGGATCATTTTGGAATAACAATTTGCAAACAGTGATGGTGTTTGATGGTCCACATAATATGAGGTATTTGTGGTTTTTTAGTTGTAAAAAATTCTCAAGATCAGGTGGTAAAACCTGGAAAAGCAACGAATAGAAGAGATAAATGTAAAAGATTTATATGTGGAGGAAAATATTTTTATAAGTATTATCAATTTGAAGAAGAAAAGTGTTACCAATTTAGAACTAATTGGAAATTTGTTTGGAACCGTGACCTGAAATGTTAGATCTCGAGCAATGCAAGTAGTCAAACTATGGAAACGTGGATATTCATTTGTTGGTGTAGAACCATTGTAAATTTGGATTTGGAATACACTATTTCCAAAATATGTGAAAGAAATAAGGGGATTTGATGTGATATTATAAAAATCTCTGAATCGGTGCCAACCTTCGGTAAGTACTGATATAATGAGAATTTTGTTAAATTCAACTTGATGACAATTCCCACAACCATCTTGCAACATCCATTGTTCTTCGAGTTCATCGTAATATTCTGCAACAAAAAGTGGATCTAATTTGCAAATGATCTGACATATAAATAAAACATTGTTAGTGGATTATATATGGAATTGAAAATTTTAAAGAATTAGTTTGAAAAATAAAAAGTAATATTAGCAATACTTTTGTGCAGACGGCCATGAAATAAGGTCTACTGGATTCCATTGTTGGGTGATTTGATGGTAGTTGAGTAATAGATGAAGACATATTTTTGTAACTGAATTTAAGTTGAGAATATGATAATGAGAAATGTGAGTTGATATGTGAGGGAAGGTGTATTTATAGGAAAAGATTTTTTTGAGTATGATATTTTATTGAATTTAATAGTGTAATGTATTATTCAAAGCATAGCTTTGTTTGTATGTTGTTGGTCATTACTGTTGTGTTGTAGTAAAAAGAATATATTCCTTTTTGTTTTTTATAGGATTTTTGGGAAGTGAAATTGTATTATTGTATAGAGCATATGTCAATCAAAGGTAGAAGCGTGCATTGGAATAGTGGTGTTTGAACAACTTGTTTGAATGCAATAAATTGTAACCTATAATAGTCATGAATATATTTACAAAAAGAAAAATCATTGGAAAGTAATAATTTGAAAATTAATAGTGTACGGAGTAGTATATAATTAGTAAAAATAGTGTATAAATTAATAGTGCATATATAATGAATAAATAAACTATTGTAGTAACAAATAGAACAATAAATAAAAACATTATAATGATATGAATGAAAGCATTTAATCAAAAGCAAAATAAAACAATAAATAAACACATAAGATTAGATAATAGTTATTAGGACCGTGAGTCAATTAGAATATTACAACATTTTGATGACTTTAAAGATACAAACAATAGTAGTAAATTAGGTGAAATAGGAAATGACATAACTGATTTAAGAAGAGTTAATCTTAAAGACATAACACTTTTCAAAAGGATTGTTGTGAGGAAGTTTAAATCTAATAATATCTTCAACTTTGAAGTGATTAGTTCAGCAAAAATATTTCCAGTTAACTCCAATTTTGATTTGAACTTGATTGTTAACTCCAAATAGGTGTCTAATTTCGTCACCACTCCAATCTTCAGACTCTGAACTTCAGACTCCAGTCTTCAGACTCTGAACTTCAGACTCCAATCTTCAGACTCCAGTCTTCAGATTCAGACTTCAGACTCCAGTCTTCAGAATCTGAACTTCAGACTCCAATCTTCAGACTCCAGTCTTCAGACTCTGAACTTCAGACGATGTTCTTCAAACACGGTTCATAATTTGTGATTTCACCCTCTATTTATGGCATATCAATGTCAAGTATTACACTAACATAAACAATGCGATTTACAACGTATAAAAAATTTGAAAGGTAAAGAATCATTCAAAACCAATTGTTATTTTTAGTGTAAAAAATTTATGAAAAACTGATTTTATACAATTATAGGTTGTTATGTATGAAGATGAAATACTGATTTAGAACGTAGGTGAAAGTAAACTTTTATGTATTAATGAATTTATAGAAATAATTAAGATGGATATACCTGGATTAGGAATTAAACACTAATTTTGGTTCACAAATAATGAAAATAATAATTGAAATTGAAATAATTAGAAATAATGACTTGAATAGGAAATAATATTAACAGGAATATATTTTAAACAGAATTATATATTAATTTTAATTAATACCGATAATATCTGAATACAATTAAAACATTGGAAGTCATTACCAATCTTCAGACTCTGAACTTCAGACTCCAGTCTTCAGACTTTGAACTTCAGACTCCAATCTTCAGACTCCAGTCTTTAGACTCTGAATTTCAGACTCCAATCTTCAGACTCCAGTCTTCAGATTTAGACTGCATACTCCAGTCTTCAGACTCCAATCTTCAGACTCTAGTCTTCAGACTCTAGTGTTTCATGTAGAGCCACACATAATACACCTTAACGGTTGTTTGTCGAAGTTGGCATTTTGTGTAAGACACGTGCTAGAAATTGGTCGAGCATACAATTTAAGTAAGATTTTTTATAAAATTTAATCAAGTTGATTTCCACAAAAATTAATTAAGTTATTTAATATTATTCTTTATCTGATTGTTGTTATATATATATACACACACATCACAATTTCAAATAATTTTTGGAAAGCTCAAATTTCTTTGACATGCGTTCCTCGTCTTTTATTGGTCCTTTTCTGCAATAAAGGAAAAGCAGCTATCAGTTGTGGAAGCAGATTCAACTCGTTAGTGGAGTTAGTGAAATAATATTCACTCCACCATTGAGTGAACTCTTCAGTACAAAGATAAGAGGCTTGATATGCAAAGGGTTTAAACTCTGGAGCTTCTGTGTTGCGTCGAGTAGACGTTGATGATATTTTGCCTTTGTCATGTCGAACAAAACTATGCAACTATCCTTCTTGCCTATGTACATGGAGGCTGGTCGAAATTGGCTAAGACCAACTTGTCTTGCGACAAGATTTAGCTGATAACATATAAGTCCTAAGTTGGCTTTTCCAGTAGCCAGTCTAATGGATAAAAGTGTTGAAGTCAGATAGGCTTTCCAGATTTTGACAGTTTCCTCCTGGTACTTAGGATTGGTAGCAGGAAATTCTCTCTGAAACCACTTTGGTCCACAACTTCGACTGACAAAGGGAGCCATCGAAGGGGTAAAATAATCACATTGTAGGAACAAGTTAAAATACTCTGAAAATAGCTCTTAAGTTGAAAGTCAATTGTGTCTTCTTGTAAGTAAGGCTAACCTTGTTTCTTCTGAAGTAGATAATATAGTCACAAGAAAGGGGGGGTTTGAATTGTGACCCTTTTTAAAATCTAATCCTGTACTTAAAAATTACTTCTCAAGTTGTTTCTTGGAAGAACAAAGTTAAACAGACTTCAGAACGTTCTGAAGTGTCAGTTGCAGAATAAGAAATTTAAATTCAGTGTTGTGTGTGTAATGTGTATGCAGTAATATAAAGAGTATAGGGAGAGAAGAAAGACACACAGAATTTTATAGTGGTTCACCCAATGTGGGTTAGTCCACTCCTCACAATCTTGTGAGAGTTTTCCACTATGATGCTTGAGATACCCTCTCAAATCCTGCACCTTACAATCTTGTCCACTTAGAACAGTTACAACCTGTATTCTCTAAGCCTCAGCAGGCTCTCAACTTTCTGTACTAAGTCACACCAGACTTTGTACTATGTTACTCAACCTAGACTTTAATACCCTTAAAACTAGATGAGATTTGCTCTTTACAATTGATTGGAGAATTTAAGAAGTGAGGTTAAGAAGAGGACTTTCAGAAGAGGAGGGGGAGAGTTTATCTTTTACAAGATAAGGAGAATTGATTTACACTTTGAGTGATGATCAATTTGAGATGCTAAAGCTTCAAACAATTTGTAAATGTTTTCTTGTATGCTTTGCAATTGTGTGTGTAATGCTGAGCCTTCCACTTCTATTTATAGAGTTCTTGGTCTTTTGTAACCGTTGGAGGGTGACCAATGGTCTTGTGCCATGTGTCCTGGGCCCCACTGACTTTTACTTGAAAATCTGGGTGAACATTCTGACTTTCAGAATGTTGTTCTGTTCTTGAGAATATTTCAGAATGTTGTTGCATTCATGATGACATTCATCTGGGTTCATCATGTATGAATGAACATATGAATTTCTGGATTGCTGATAGACTTTTGTTTATGCGTGCAGTACATCAGAATGTTGCTGTGCCAAGAGCTTTGCAAATCAGTCTTGGATTGTGTGCAGGAGAGAGGAAAGTGGAACCATCACTTCATGCCCATGCTTTAGGGGATTTTGCTGATCTGTAACAGTACCAACCCCTTAGGTGTCAAGATCTCATGGATTCTGACTTTGAGATTGTGATTTGGCTTTTTGCTTAACTTTTCCAACTGCTTTACTGTAGCTTGTCAGAATTGAAGCATGTGCTGTATTGAACATTCTGAACTTCAGAATATCCTTTTTGTTTCACTTAGGATGACTTGTAAGACTTCCATTTGATGTAATCAAATCCTAATAGTGAAACATAAATGAAGTGAGGCAATTTGATCATCTAGGATGATATTCCCTTTTGGAATATTCCTGTTAATTCAATGTTCATAGTCTTAAATGAACATTGAATGTTCTTTTTGACATTCAACTTGTAGATGCCTTTATTGCTTGATAGATCCATGCAATTTTGTTTTTCTTGGACATTTATTTATGTCACGTGTGGTATGCACGTTCTTGAATTTCTGGGTTGGTGTATGAGCAGCTTTATTGCAAGGTTTCAGAACTTGTAAACAACCTTCTGAACTGCATATCAGCTTCTGAACTATGTTCAGCTTCTGATCAACATTGCTGCATCTGGACAGGATTTCACCTTCTGAACTGTGTTTCAGCTACTGATCTTCATTTTAGCTTCTGAACTATGTTCAGCTTCTGAACTTCATTTTAGCTTCTGAAATGTGACCAACCTTCTGAACTGTGTTCAGCTTCTGAACTGAGTCCAACCTTCTGAACTGTGTTCAGCTTCTGAACTGAGTCCAAACATTCTGAACTATAACAAAGTTCTTTCTTTGATTCCTTGTATCTTGGTATGGTTCATATCTTGTTCCTGTCTTAATTAAACACTCAAGAACACAAGTTAAATACCAAGAAACTAATCAAAGTCCATTAATCCTTTAATCATTTAGGGTTTGTTATCTTTAAAATTAATTAGGGATTTTGCCTCAACAATCTCCCCCTTTTTGATGATGACAAACCTATGATTTAGGATTATGGATTTTGATTAAAAATATGAGAGGTTTAAGAGCTGAAATTTATTTTTATGCTCCCCCTCATTTTTATAATTCATGACATTGAGTTTTTAATAATTTTTAAAAGCTCCCCCTTATTTTTATAATTCATGGCATTATTAAGAGATGCAGATTTTTGAACCAAATGCATTTTTTCATTAATTAATCATGCTCATTACATCATATATGGTTCAAAAGCAAAAACTTAGCAAACAGAGGTGATCAAGCAAAAGTTGAAGTTTTAAGAACTCTAATAACTATTGATCACTGACCTACTTGGGCCTAAAACATAAAAACTTAAAGATTTAAATCCTAAAGCTTTTCCCCCTTTTGTCAACAGCAAGAAAGGTAGGGAGGGATAAGTGGAGGACACTCAGGGAGTTGAGTCTCCAGAATCTGAGGAAGGCTCAGAATCAAAGACAGATGGATCTTCAAACACTGGAGGATTCATGGCTAATCCAGGAGTAGCAACTTCAGAAGTCCATTTTGCTAGGACACATGCAATCTTATGGGTTTTAGTTGCAACCCTAAGAGAACGTCTAGCAATCTTTTCAGCTTTGGATATTTGTGATGTGGGAGCGGAAATGGGGGCATCCAAGTTTGTTTTTGAGTGACCTTCTTTTGAGACAAAGGTTTCAAGTGAAGCAAACAGTGTAGGAATATCAGGTAGTTGAGTGGTTGTTTTGAGTGTGGCTGGAGTAGGAGAGATATTTTGCGAAGTGTGAAGAGGGGATATCAAAAATTTGCTACAAATAGCTTCTGACTCCATGGTGGAGGTAGACTGATTTGGGAGTGGTGGTGGTGGGTAGTTAGCCAGAGGTTGGATTTGTTCAATAGGCAGAGATCCTGAAGCTATAGGAGCAGGATCTGCAGATACTTCGCAGATGGAGGGAGTGGTATGATCAGGGAGAATGTTTCCTTCAACATTTTGTACTTCAGTTTCAGGCATTGTTTCAGGATTTTCTTTCTGAGAGTCCTCAAAAACACCATCTTCTGAGTTGATCCCTTCCATATTGAGATCAAATCCAGCTTGATTTCCATCTGATTGTTCAATACCAGTTTCTAGCTGGTCAGCATTGTCACTAAACATGTGGGTGACTAGGATTTCAGCTACATCATTCAGGTCCTGATCCTCAGCAGTCTTTTGTGCTCCTTCTTCCAGCTGAGCTCCTTCTTCAGCATTTTCTTCAATGTCTTGCTGAAATTCTTCTTCAGCAACTGTGGCTGGCTCAGCATTCTTTTTGAGAAGTGATTCATTATCCTGCTGACTTTCCTCCTCAGCCATTTCTTGAGATTCTTCAATATGCTGATCTTCAGCAACATTCTGATCTTCTGCAACTTCCTGAGTTGCATCTTTGGCAGGATCAACACTCTCTTGGAATGTTTCTTCAGCAGGAGATTCATCTTCCTTTTGATTTTTGGTAGGTTTTCATCCATGGGCTCCTCTTGAACCACAGTGTTGACAGCTTCTACTTCTTCTTCCAGTGAAGTATTTGGAGGGTTTTTGACTTTCTCAATCTTCCTTTTCTTCTTTGTCTTTCCAACTTTCTGGTCTTGATGTCTTTTAACAGAACCAGATGTTTCAGATGCTGGAGGTGTGGGAAGGTTAGATGAAGTGATGTGCAGCTGGGCCATGGTTTTTGCAGTGAACCTCATAAAGGTGTAATCACATTGTTCATCTTCAAGAGGTACTTTGTTGTCCTTAAGGATAAGGGTGATTGGCATTCCATAGACTAGGGCACTGGTTTGTTTGGGATTCATACATGAATCAATCATGTGTTGAAGGATAATGAAGCAAAGGTTCAACTTTTTCTTGTTAATGAGATGAAACATGATGCAGAGATCAGTATCACTCACAGCTTCATAGGTTCCTGACCTAGGAAGCAGGGTATGGCGTACCATATTGTGAAAGATTTTGGGTAGGTCAGCAAGGTTTGTGGAGTTAAAAGGAAGGTTTGGTTTGGTGTATTCAAGTATGAGTTTGGCACGGTTTGTTCTAGCTTCAGAAAACCAGGAAGGAAAGAAGAGTTCATTACCTTCATTTGGGATTCTTAGAGCTTTTGAGAGGGAAGCTTGAGTGAGTTTAATCTTAACTCCTTTGACAGTTGTAATGAGGGTCTTCTTTCTATCTTTGGTTTTGATTTCCATTGAGCTGTAGAATTCTCTTACCAAGTCTGGGTAGGTGAGTTCCTGAAGTGACACAAAGCTTGTCCATCCTTGTGCATCAGTGTATTCACACAGGTTCCATCCCTTCTTCTTTAGGTCAGCAAAATCAAAGTACTTAGCCCTGCTTATGGGTCTAGGTGCTTTTTCCTTTTTGGCCTTCAGAATGTAAGCTATCTTCCCAATGTCTTTTCCTTTTCCATGCTTTTTGGGAGGAGATGCTTCTTCCTGCTCATCAGAAGGTACTTCTTCTTCAGATTGAGATTTTGATTGAGATTCTTCTTCAGAGACAGAATTCTCTTTTTCTGGTTCAGAGGTTTGTTTGGGTGACGTCTTAACCTTCCTCATGTATTGAGAAATGGTTGGTTCAGAATCTTCCTCTGAGTCTGAGAGAAGGATCGTAGAAGCAGAAAATTTCTTGGTTTTTCCAGTTCCAGAGATGATTCTCTGAGACCTTCTGGGATGTTGAGAAGTTGAAGCAGATTTCTTAGGTTTAGTCACAGGTTTTCTGGGTTTAGAAGGTTCAGTGGTGGAGATGATGATGTCAGGGAGAATGGTGCGCAAAGGTTGAGGTTCTTCTGGGAATTGTGGTGGAGCAGAACGAGGAACAGGGGTTTGTTCTTGTTCATTGATGCGAGAGGTTGTTTTTGTTCTGGCCATGGCAGTTTTTTGTGCGAAGAGACAGATGAAATTTTTACGGTTTGGAGAGTGTTGGTCAGATGTGTGGAGATGAATGTGTTTGAGTGGAGTGGTGGTTTGTTTATATAAAAAAAACGTGTAGGAGAAATGAGAGAGAAACTGATGATGGTGGTTTTATGGGAAAAGATGAAACTGAAAAGTGGTTGTACAGGAAAGAGAAAGTAGCCGTTTTAAGAGAAGAAAGAAGAGTGGTTGATTTGATAGTTCCCTTTTTGTATGGAGGTTATTGGTTTTATCACATTAACTCTAATACAAGCATTTAATGCTGAGATATGGAGGGATTTTTGAAGAAAGATCACTTTATGAGAGTGACTTACTAACTTCAGAAAATTTTTCTGAATATTCTGAGTTCAGAGAGCCATGCTGAACAGGGTGAACGTCCAGAGCATGAAGAACATTCTGAACTTTGTTTGAACATTCTGAGCTTTGTTGAACATTCTGAAGTGATTCAGAATGACTCAAGGGGGTTTGTCCTAGGCCCTTAGTGATTCAGTTAATCAATCTTTATTGGGATTTTTCATGATTAGCAATTTTTCTTTGATAAAATTGAATCTATCCTCAACTAATGGTTTTGTGAAAATGTCAGCTAATTGATTTTCTGTATCAATGAATTTCAATTCAATGTCCTTTTTCTGAACATGATCACGTATGAAATGATGCTTAATTTCAATATGCTTAGACCTAGAATGTTGAATAGGATTTTTTGATAAATTAATTGCACTTGTGTTGTCACAGAGAATTGGAACATTTAAGTACCTTAGTGAGTAATCTTCCAACTGATTTCTGATCCACAAAACTTGAGAGCAACAACTGGCTGCAGATACATACTCAGCTTCTGTTGTAGAGAGTGCAATGGTATTTTGTTTTCTACAGGACCATCCAATCAGGGCTTGTCCTAGGAATTGGCAAGATCCACTTGTACTCTTTCTCTCAACTTTGTCTCCAGCATAATCAGCATCACAATAGGCTACAAGATCAAAACTACAGCCTTTTCTATACCAAAGACCAAGATCAGTAGTACCTACTAGGTATCTTAAGATCCTTTTTACAGCAGTTAGATGAGATTCTTTTGCACATGTTTGAAATCTAGCACATAAGCCTACTGCATACATTATGTCAGGTCTGCTAGCAGTTAAATAAAGCAATGATCCTATCATGCCTCTATATTCTTTTTCAGAGACTGATTTTCCATTTTCATCTTTATCCAAGCTGGATGATGGATGCATGGGAGTGCCCATTATCTTTGCTTCATTCATTTTATATTTTTTAAGAATATCTTTGACATATTTTTCTTGATTTATGAAAATGCCATTTGGAAATTGTTTGATTTGCAAACCAAGAAAGAAACCAAGTTCTCCCATCATGCTCATTTCAAATTCACTTTGCATAAGATTTGAAAAGTCTTCACACATTTTCTCTTTGGTTGAACCAAAAATAATATCATCTACATAGACTTGAACTATTAGCAAATCTGTGTTTTGAGTTTTTCTAAAAAGTGTGGTATCAATTTTTCCTCGAGAAAATCCATTGTTAATGAGAAATGTGCTAAGTCTTTCATACCAAGCTCTAGGAGCTTGCTTAAGACCATAAAGTGCTTTAGTGAGTTTGAAAACATGATTAGGTTTTTCTTTATTTATGAAGCCAGGAGGCTGACTTACATAAACCTCTTCATTTAAAAATCCATTTAAAAAAGCACTTTTGACATCCATTTGAAAAAGTTTGATGCTTTTATGTGCAGCATATGCAAGAAGGATTCTAATAGCTTCTAACCTTGCTACTGGTGCAAAAGTCTCATCATAGTCAATACCTTCTTGTTGGTTGTATCCTTGAGCAACCAGCCTTGCTTTATTTCTGACAACTTTGCCATCTTCATCAAGTTTATTCCTAAACACCCATCTTGTTCCAATGATTGTCTTCCCTTGATCATTTGGAACCAAGTTCCACACTTTGTTCCTTTCAAACTGAGACAGTTCATCTTTCATGGCCTCAATCCATGAATCATCTATTATGGCTTCATTTATTGACTTGGGTTCCATTTGAGAGATCATAGCCATATTGTTCCCTTGAAAGGACATTCTGGTTCTTACACCATCAGTTGTGCTTCCAATGATTTGATCTACAGGATGATCTCCTACCATTCTCCAACTTCTAGGAGGGCTTTGTAGAGATGAGTCCTGAACATTCTGATCATCTTCTTTTTCTACAGAACTTACATTGTTCTGATTGTTAACATTCTGAAGTGTCTGATCTTCAGTATCTTCCTTTTCTTGGAGTTGAGAAGGTTCATCATATTCATCAAATATGACATGCATACTGACTTCAACTGTTTGGGTTTTTAGGTTGTACACTCTATAACCTTTGGATGTTGTAGAGTATCCCAAAAAGATAGCTTTATCTGATTTAGGATCAAACTTACCCAATTTTTCTTTTGTGTTCAGAATGTAACAGTAGCAACCAAATATGTGAAAATAAGATATGCTAGGTTTGATGTTTTTCCATAATTCATATGGGGTTTTATTTAGAATGTTTCTTATTGAGACTCTATTCAAAATGTAACAAGATGTATTGATGGCTTCTGCCCAAAAGTAATCTTCAACATTTGATTCATTTAACATAGTCCTAGCCATTTCTTGCAAGGTTCTATTTTTCCTCTCAACAACTCCATTTTGCTGTGGAGTTCTTGCACAAGAAAAATTATGTGTAATACCACATTCATCAAAGAATGTCTTGAAGGAAGCATTTTCAAATTCTCCTCCATGATCACTCCTCACAGATATGATATTGGAACCTTTTTCATTTTGAATCTTTTTGCAAAAGTTTTGAAATGCTTCAAATGATTCATCTTTATGTTTTAAAAATAACACCCATGTAAATCTTGAGAAATCATCAACAATAACAAATCCATATTTTTTGCCACTAAGACTTGCAGTTTGAACAGGACCAAAGAGATCAATGTGAAGAAGCTCTAAAGGTTTTTGAGTTGAAATATGTTCAATTGTTTTAAAACTGCTTTTAACTTGTTTTCCTTTAATACAAGCTTCACAGATCTTGTCCTTTTCAAAGTTAATCTTTGGCAAACCTCTAACTAGATCAAGTTGAGAAAGTTTAGCAATAGTTTTCATACTAATGTGACCAACCCTTTTGTGCCAAATCCACTTATCTTTTTCAAGAGACATAAAACATGATTCAGCTGGAATTTCATTTAAGTCCAAAACATACAAGTTCTTTTTCCTTGATCCAGAGAAAATTAATTTCTTAGAGGAGGCTTGTCTTATTTCACATATGTTGGGTTTAAAAATAACTTCAAAACCACTATCACATAATTGACTTATGCTAAGTAGATTGTGTTTCAACCCTTCTACAAACTGAACATTTTCTATCTTGGCAGAGTTAGTTTTACCTATTGTTCCTTTACCTCTGATTTTGCCTTTGTCATTGTTTCCAAATGTGACTAGTCCTCCATCTCTACTTTCAAAGGTTAGAAAGCAGTTCCTATCTCCTGTCATGTGTCTTGAACAGCCACTGTCCAAGTACCATGGCTTTGTCTTTGCATTTTGAGAGGAGACCTACACTTGACATGAACAAAATCTTAGGTACCCATGTAATGTTGGGTCCTTGAGGGTTAGTTTTTCTAAGAGATCTTTTCTTATTGTAACATTCTGTTATTGTATGACCAGATTTGTTACAGTAAGAGCATATCTTCTTAGCCTTTTCAGCCTTTTGTGAACTTTCTGATCTATTGAGATGAGAACGTTCTGAACTAAGATTATTTAATCTATTTCTTTCAAAATGTTTTTTATGAAAACATGCTGAGTCAAGATGCCCTAGCTTGTTACAGTATGAGCATTTTATCTTCATTTTTATTTCAGTTTCTTTTGGCATAAAAACAGTTTTAAGAAGATTTTTGTTTGGATCTTTGAATCCTAATCCAGATTTTTCATTTGTTCCAGCTTGTGATCCCAGAATGTTTTGAAAGGTTTCTGTGGATTTTATAAAACGTGAGAGATCATTTTTTAGTCCTTCAACTTCTGTTTTCAAAAGAATGTTTTCTTTTTGTACTTCAGAAGGTTTGGATAAAATTCCTTTTTGTCTTTTATTTAGCTCTCTTTGTTGTTCAGACATTTTAAAATGAGAGTCTTGCAAAGTTTGTATGGTTCTTCTGGATTCATCATATTTAATTTGAAGTTTATCTTTTTCAGCTTTTAGTTCAGAAAGTTCTTTTATCAATGATTGACATTTGTTAGATAGAAAATTTGAATCATATATAAGACTGTCAATTTTTCTTTCAAGTTCTTTTTGCAAAGAGTTAGGTTCATAGATAATTACCTCTTCCTCATCTTCTGATTTAGCCATCAAACTCAGGTTGGCTTCCTCATCTTCAGGTTCTGCTTCTTCTAGATCATCCCAGGTGATCATGGCTTTCTTTTTGAAAGGAGGTCTCCTTTGTTGTTTCTTGAGATCAGGACACTCATTCTTGTAGTGTCCAAGCTTGTTGCATCCAAAACAGGTGACTTGACTTTTGTCAGTCTCAGTTTTGTTAGTGTTAGTGTTGGGAAACTTCTTTCTGAGCTGATTTCTTCTCATCATCATTCTTTGAATTTTCTTGGAGATGAGTGCAAGTTCATCTTCAGCTTCTTCTTCCTGGACTTCTTCTATTTCATCCAGTTCTTCCACATCATCTTGAGTTGCTGATGATGTTTCTTGGGAGGCCTTCAAGGCAAGAGTTTTTACCTTTTTCACTGGTTTGTCTTCTTGAAGTATGACTTCATGAGCTCTTAGTGAACCAATAAGTTCCTCCAAGGTCAGAGAGTTTAGATCTTTGGCCTGGGTAATAGCTGTGACCATAGGTCTCCATGTGCTTGGAAGACATCTTAATATTTTCCTGATTCTATCATGAGTGGAATATATCTTTCCAAGAGATCTCATTTCATTTACTATTGTTGTGAATCTAGCATACATTTCATCAATAGTTTCATTTTCACTCATTTCAAAGATTTCAAACTTTCTGACTCCAATGTCAATTCTAGTTTCTTTGACATGAGATGTTCCTTCATGGTGTATTTTTAAAGTGTCCCATACCTCTTTAGCATTTTGGCATTCATCAACTCTTTCACTTTCTTCCATGGTTAGTGCGCATGATAAAAATAATATAGCTTTAGAGTTTAGTAATACCTTGGCTTTATCATCTGGTGTCCATGCACTTTTTTCTTTTATGCCTCCATCTTTGTTCATTGGAACATGATCTCCTTCAGAGATTACAGCCCACATGTCCGTATCTTGAGATCTAAGAAAAAGTTCCATCTTACCTTTCCAGAAGTAGTAGTTTGAGCCATCAAACAATGGAGGTCTGTTTGTTGATCCTCCTTCTGTAATATACTTAGCCTTTGACATACTTCTTCCTGGATCTTTTCTCTAACACTTGTGTAAGTGTTCAAACCCTTAGAGCCAACGCTCTGATGCCAATTGAAGTAGATAATATAGTCACAAGAAAGGGGGGGTTTGAATTGTGACCCTTTTTAAAATCTAATCCTGTACTTAAAAATTACTTCTCAAGTTGTTTCTTGGAAGAACAAAGTTAAACAGACTTCAGAACGTTCTGAAGTGTCAGTTGCAGAATAAGAAATTTAAATTCAGTGTTGTGTGTGTAATGTGTATGCAGTAATATAAAGAGTATAGGGAGAGAAGAAAGACACACAGAATTTTATAGTGGTTCACCCAATGTGGGTTAGTCCACTCCTCACAATCTTGTGAGAGTTTTCCACTATGATGCTTGAGATACCCTCTCAAATCCTGCACCTTACAATCTTGTCCACTTAGAACAGTTACAACCTGTATTCTCTAAGCCTCAGCAGGCTCTCAACCTTCTGTACTAAGTCACACCAGACTTTGTACTATGTTACTCAACCTAGACTTTAATACCCTTAAAACTAGATGAGATTTGCTCTTTACAATTGATTGGAGAATTTAAGAAGTGAGGTTAAGAAGAGGACTTTCAGAAGAGGAGGGGGAGAGTTTATCTTTTACAAGATAAGGAGAATTGATTTACACTTTGAGTGATGATCAATTTGAGATGCTAAAGCTTCAAACAATTTGTAAATGTTTTCTTGTATGCTTTGCAATTGTGTGTGTAATGCTGAGCCTTCCACTTCTATTTATAGAGTTCTTGGTCTTTTGTAACCGTTGGAGGGTGACCAATGGTCTTGTGCCATGTGTCCTGGGCCCCACTGACTTTTACTTGAAAATCTGGGTGAACATTCTGACTTTCAGAATGTTGTTCTGTTCTTGAGAATATTTCAGAATGTTGTTGCATTCATGATGACATTCATCTGGGTTCATCATGTATGAATGAACATATGAATTTCTGGATTGCTGATAGACTCTTGTTTATGCGTGCAGTACATCAGAATGTTGCTGTGCCAAGAGCTTTGCAAATCAGTCTTGGATTGTGTGCAGGAGAGAGGAAAGTGGAACCATCACTTCATGCCCATGCTTTAGGGGATTTTGCTGATCTGTAACAGTACCAACCCCTTATGTGTCAAGATCTCATGGATTCTGACTTTGAGATTGTGATTTGGCTTTTTGCTTAACTTTTCCAACTGCTTTACTGTAGCTTGTCAGAATTGAAGCATGTGCTGTATTGAACATTCTGAACTTCAGAATATCCTTTTTGTTTCACTTAGGATGACTTGTAAGACTTCCATTTGATGTAATCAAATCCTAATAGTGAAACATAAATGAAGTGAGGCAATTTGATCATCTAGGATGATATTCCCTTTTGGAATATTCCTGTTAATTCAATGTTCATAGTCTTAAATGAACATTGAATGTTCTTTTTGACATTCAACTTGTAGATGCCTTTATTGCTTGATAGATCCATGCAATTTTGTTTTTCTTGGACATTTATTTATGTCACGTGTGGTATGGACGTTCTTGAATTTCTGGGTTGGTGTATGAGCAGCTTTATTGCAAGGTTTCAGAACTTGTAAACAACCTTCTGAACTGCATATCAGCTTCTGAACTATGTTCAGCTTCTGATCAACATTGCTGCATCTGGACAGGATTTCACCTTCTGAACTGTGTTTCAGCTACTGATCTTCATTTTAGCTTCTGAACTATGTTCAGCTTCTGAACTTCATTTTAGCTTCTGAAATGTGACCAACCTTCTGAACTGTGTTCAGCTTCTGAACTGAGTCCAACCTTCTGAACTGTGTTCAGCTTCTGAACTGAGTCCAAACATTCTGAACTATAACAAAGTTCTTTCTTTGATTCCTTGTATCTTGGTATGGTTCATATCTTGTTCCTGTCTTAATTAAACACTCAAGAACACAAGTTAAATACCAAGAAACTAATCAAAGTCCATTAATCCTTTAATCATTTAGGGTTTGTTATCTTTAAAATTAATTAGGGATTTTGCCTCAACATCTTCCACCCTTCGACGGCTTACTCCAGCCTCATAAGCTTTTGGGATGAAGAAGCCTAATTGGTGCTCAAAAGTGGCCACTAGCCAGAGTTGAAATAACCATATAAGTCCAGAGATCAAAACAACTTTTCCTGGTTCTAGGCGTTGCATAACATGGCTGCCATAACCTAAGGATTCATAGAGGCATCCTAAGATGAGTCGACTCAAACAGAAATTGTGACTTTCATGTAATTGAGTTGCCATTACTACAAATTTCTTAGCCACTTGGAGAGAACTGGTACAGAAAACAAAATGGGATAGCCAAAAGGTAAGGAAAGCTATGTGTTCATTGTCGGAAACCTCTTTACTATCAGTTTCATAGTGATAAGAAATAGAGGTTATGTAACTAGCTTTTTTTAAAGTCGAAATGGTGTTCTTTACTCACAATGCTTGGGTCATAGGTTTCCCCTGTGGGTCGAAGCCCTGTAATAAAACTATGTCGAAGAGTGTGGGGGTGAGCATACCACACCTCAATGGCAGCTATGAGTAGGTTGACATCATATTTAGGACCAGTTCTAGAAAGTTGAACTAGGTCAAAAATTCCTAAATCTTTCCAGGCTTGAGCTTTCTTAAGTATTTTATTTAATCATTCGACATATGTGGGTTGATTTGTATAAGGAGATGCTCGAAAAACTCTATTGGGGGCACTCATGAAATTCATCCCATAAGGTCCTTCCGAGAATATCCTAGGGGTACAGTTCTCACATCAAGGGAAAAGACTTGTGACTTATTCAGAGTTCATACTAGAATCTGGTAAAGGGCCTAGAAAAGCGTAAACCTCGTTAGAGATAGAATAAGGAATCAATACCTGGGATTGCCAGATTTTGGATTCTTCAACCTCCATTGAAGGGTTCGGAGCGAAGCTCTGATTAATTTTCTGGAGAGGTGCGCTCAAATTTTCCGCCATAAAAACAACAGTGTTGGTTGCAGATGATGAAGCCATGATGTTTTGATTGAAGAAGTTTGAAGAAGATTAAAGGGTTTTGAGGTTTTGATTTCTCAAATTCGCAGAAACAATGGTGTTTTCTCTGGAAACTTCTTGAGAAGGAGAGTAAGAGTGAAAGGATTTGCGAAAAGGAGAGAAGAAAGAAGGAGAAAACCTTTATACTTTATGAGGAAAAGGGAAGAAAAAACTTTTGAGTTTTCAACCCGTAAATAATTGTCATGTGGTCAAATCTAGGAAGAAAGTAGTTGCATGCTTAAGCCTTAATTGATAGTTGGGGGTTCCAATATTGATGTAGTGGACCACTAACTCCTAAAGTAGCGCAATGATGGTTTTTGAGACTGAAAAGACAGTTTTGAAGTGACGTCATTTTATTTTCTTGGAAACATGGAAAATTTTCAAAAATATCAATCTTCTCTTTCATCTAAAATTCAGTCAAAAATGACATTTTTTGGGGGTAATTTGTTTGCCTGTGTTTTTAATGTTGTTTGTTCGACAAGAAAGCTTTCTAGTCGAAGTTTAAAGTTTTACTCTTAGCGTGAATATAGGAGTGGATTGCTTTCGACAGATTGTAAGGGTATTCGACAATAAAGAACTCAAATTTTTTGTGAAGAAGCAAGGTCAAAGGTCGAAGACACGTGGAAGCTTGTTGAATCTATCGAAGGCTTATGGTTTAGGATCGTTAGTTTCCGTTATTTCTATTCATATGTGTGTGTGTGTGTGTGTGTGTGTAAGTTTTTCATAGGAAATATGAGTCACAAATCATAAACAATAATTCTTACACTCGAATTATCCAAGCATACAGAGAGAAAAAAGTAACAAGAATGTATGTAATTGATTTGATAAACCATTTTACTTATTGCAATGCAAATTCATTTCTTTTAAACCTTGTACTTTTATCTTTAAAGTCTAGTTTTTCTTTCAAATTATGAAAACTTGTTGGATTCTGTCAAACAAGGCAACTATCTCCATCTTCTTCATGTTTAATATCAAGAACATGATGAACATTCAAACATTTTCTGGAAAAACAATTGCACAGCATGTCCTAGGATTTCTAGTATGATCCTGCGAGTAACTAATTTAAAACTAGCGTCTTGTTTACCAAAAACACCGGTAAACACTAATATGAGAAAATATTTGGACCAAAATATGAGAAAAAATAGTGGAAAAAAGTGATATGGATCAAAGTTTAAAATAGGTGAGTAATATCTAACCAGTAAAACCGAACCAACGAATCCGTTGAGACGAAAAACCAAAATTTTAATAGGTTACGTTAGGGTCTTAGTCCATAACCCGGAGGTTGACTCGGTTTGGGGGTTTGGGCCCAAACCGAACCAATTCCCACCCCTAGTATGGCATATATACGAATTTGACGAATGCGCTCTCCCACATGCAATTTCTTTTATCTTTTATTGATAAATTAATAATAAAAATTGCCACCCATTGTAAATTCATATCTCGTTATACTCCAGTTTAACGCTACATTTTGATTTTCAACCAGTGAATTGGAATTTGTCAACCACCATCTCTTTCTCTAAAATAACCAAGTTGAGATTAATTAAAGTAGAAGATATAACCATGGCTTCCACCCCACGAAACCTTTGCAGACCATCAAAAACTTCTTCGAGTACAACACCCACCTTTTAGGATCTGCCATTCTCCATGGCCTCCCTTGGCTCCCTTGGAGAAAATCAGTGCAGTCTCGAGATTGAAGCAACTCCAAATCATAGACTAAGAGATGTGTGTAAAAGTGGGTCCAATACAAAATGTTTGTGGTGGGTTCACTTTTCTAGCGTCAGTGTCGACCAATCGATTCCCGTAAAGAAATAATGACCATGTAAGATTGGGAATTTGGAAAGGAGGAGCGGTGTACGATAGAGCTGTCAAAATATGGGCTCTAAAGTTATTATTCGAGCCCAGCCCTAAACGGGCTAAAGGGCATAAACAATGGGGAGGAGTGTTTAGTGGTGGAGAGGTGGTGGTTTTTGGGAGGAGGTGAGGGTGAAAGTTTACAGCGACATGAAGATGTGGAAGTCGTTATCTTGGCGACGACGAAGCAGGCATGTTCTTGGTAGAAGGAGAGTTGAAGAACCGGTGGAGGGATGGGCGTGAGTTGGGGGAGTTGAAGATGAAAGGAATTGTTATTCCTTTTTTTTAATTATATATTTTTTCAATTAGGATGAGTTCGATATTTTTTAAATTTGCAAATAAAAAGTTACACAGGTGGTGTCATAGTCAACTAAGTATGTGTCCACCTATGCATTGGTTTTGCCAAAATTTAGGGGGAATAGCATTTTTGCAAAACGGGGTAAAGATAGAGGACCAAAAGTGTTATTGTTTTATTATGGGGCCAAAATCACTATTTTCTCGAAGTTAGGGGGTCAAAAGTGTCTTTAAACCAATATTTTACATGTCTGATATAGGCAAAAGAGTTATGGTTCAGTCATAAAATAATCCCATTCGTAGGTCTAGTATAAGCAAAAGAGTTCTGGTTCAATCTTACAATGTTTCTATTGATCACATATCTGAAGAATGCAGCTTAATGTTTAAGTTGAAGATAACACTCTATACTTTGTCGTCTATAATATGTCTTTTTCATACCAAGTTCATATAACATTGACAATGGCATCTTTATAATATGTGCTTTGGAACAGACTTTATTTCAATTCAATTTCTTCATATTTATAAAAAAATAAATTTATTAAGCTACAAAAAAATGTGCATGAATGGAACACAAGCGGACAACAAAAGGAAGCAAAAACAACTGCATGACTTAATATGAATTAGAACATGTATAGATGTATACATATAGATATATAGATAAATATAGATGATTTTATATAATATTAAAATTAATTAATTATAATATTTATTGTGATATGACTATTTTTTATACTTTGGGTGTTTTTTTGGCCAAATATATACTATGATTTGTAATATTTCATTAGTTGATTTCAAATATTTTGGATCTTATTTTAATTACGTAGTAGCTTTTTTTTTTTGTTATTTGTTGTTAAAATGCGTGTAACAGACACGGATATGAGTGTTTAGGTGTCCTAATTGGCACTAAACTTTTTACTCACAAGGATGTATAAACACATCTATTTGGATGGATACTATAATAATGTACGAAGAGGTATGTCCATTTCCATCCCTAATTTTATCTCTATCTCCTACTTTTTATCTTCTACGGTTTATACCCATTTCAAAAATGTTCACAAATAACTAAGGACCATTGTATTCGACATCAATAATTTGATGTTCCAATCATTTCTCCAATTTAACCCTTTTAAACAAACTTACATTAAATTGCATGCGACTAAACTTTTGTATAATTGGTTAAGAGCCTTAATTTGAAGATGATGAGGAATTAAGACTAGTAACTAAAGGAGCAGATAATTAACCATTTATCACTAAAAAAAGTGATCACCAATATTACAAGAACTATTGTTCATAGCCTACCGCCAATGAAGCTTAATACTAGACCATATAGAGGACTTGACATAATGGCTGATTGGAATACCGTTTCTAATGTATTTTGCTCTAATGAAGCTTGACCATTGATCTTGAGAAGAAAAAACAAATCCACATCTAAGCTTTAACATTGCAGCTCATTGATAAAGCAGCGCAAACTTGGATTCAAGCAATTGTGACAAGGTTCTTAACCAACAAGCTTTTATTTTTCCCACCCTATGTTTTACTCGTGTGCCCTATAAACTTTCTAAAAATACCATTGGTTCGGATTATATAATCCAAACCAGATTGTTAGGATTTTTCAGATTCTAAAATCTGAAACATTACGAACTGTATTTTTGCGTTGTATTTGATGTCAAAAGTCTCTGTTAACCGTCGTAGAATCCCCGCATAAACTGCAAAACAATTGCAGGGATTCTATGAACGGTCAGCAATGACCATGACACCATAAACACTCCTAAAAAATTAAAAAATGTTTAAAAAAAAGTAAGAAAAGATGGGAAATGAAAATTGAATGAAATTGTTGAAGATGGAAGCCTATTTATAGCCTTAAACGAGTCATAGACCGTAACTACAGTCAAAGGAAACGTTTCACATGGTCCAACCGACCAAAAATGCATTAAACACACCACAAACCGTCTAAACCTTTGGTGAAACGCCACCGTCAAACTAGTCTGAGAGGTTTCGGATTATACAATCCGAACCTGTCTAGATATTTTCGGATTGTGTAATCCGAATAGTACCAGACTGTGTTTAAGTTTCATTTTTGGTAGGTTTTCATGGCCAATGACAGGATTTTTTTTTTTAAAAAGGTACAAAAATAATTAAACAACTTAAAACAACATAATAACATAAGTGGTGGATATTTGACAACATGATGAAGATCTTCAGAAACTATCTATCTGTCTTTTTAAATGAACATCTTTAACGTAAAGTTCAGCGGAGAAATATTTGACAGCATGATGAAGATCTTCAGAATCTATCTTTCTATCTTTTTAAATGAACATCTTTAGAGTAAAGTTCAGCGGAGAGATATTTGACAACATGATGAAGATCTTCATAAAACATTTCTCTTCGTATTTCTTCATTGTGTTCCTTCGGTGTAGACAAAAATAAATTTGTGCGAAGAAGAGAAAAAAACAACATAATTCACAAACATAACACTAACCATAGATATATTTATTTTAACAACATAATTCAACAACATAAAACACGTAATAAAATAAAACTTAACATATCACATATCAACTAAACTAATGTCTTCGTCTGGTGCGTCCAGCAGAGCCCTGATCTCTTCGTAGTTCCTAGGTCGGACCAACGAAGCGTCTAACTCGATCGATCCTTTAATACTGTACTGACCAAAGATCGAGAACATGGTTCTCACATCGTCGTCGTTCATGAGCTCATCCAGTTGAACCGCACACTCCTGGCTGAGTCAGTCGATGGACGTTGATACTCAACACCGTCCACCCTCCTTGTGTCTCTGTGGTTGAGTTGACGGTTGATTTGATCCAACTAATCCTTCAACTCGGAGAGATTAACATCAATGCGCATCCGGAACAGATGGGGTGGTTTTCTCCCGTTGTAGTAAACTGCAGCTAGCTTGGTGTTTGAATCAAAAACAAAAATTTGCATGGTTTTTTTGTGTGATTTACTGATAATGAAAACAGTCACACTTATTTATAGATATTTATGGGCATCGTGGACCAAAGAAAGTGTCAGTGTAATGTGGACCACAAAAAAAAATCCATTACATAATAGTTTCAAATTTTATAATCTGAAATATCCCTCACCCTACAAAGTACGAAGTTTGACTTATTTTCACCCATTATAGAAGCATTTCGGATTATATAATCTGAAATGCTTTGATAAGTTTCGGATTATATAATCTAAAACAAGTCAGAGTTTTGGACGGCAAGAATGGCTCATGAAACACGTTTTTCAAAGGGTTTAATCAGCTTTAATGGCTGGTAAAACCCTTTCAACACATTTTTTGACCTTAATTAAGAGTAGTTACACTCTATGCAACACAATCTTCACAAATTTCCCCTATAAATACCCTTTACCATTTCTCACACTTTCTCCTCCTCTTCCTTCTACAACAATGTGTTTCCATCGTTGGCCTTTCATAAAAAGAGACTACTTTGGAAATGCAAGGATTGTATGAATGGTCAATGGGGATGGTGACGCGCTGCAAAGAAGCACGATTTGTTTGGGTGTCATGTTGGTCTGTCTAGGCGCAAGTTTGACCATCAAGGTCTCTTTCACCCTAGAGAGGAAAACCCCAGCCACCTCCCCCCCCCCCCCAATCAGCTTGCACTACATGTTTAGCTTTAACCTCCCCCCCCCCATCAGCTTGCAATACATGTTTAACTTTAGGTTTTTAATAGTTTAGCATTAGGTTTGAATATTTTATGTAATAAGATTTAAGCTTAAGCTTTATTTTATTGTAAATGTATTGATATATTAATAAAACTAGATTTTATTTGTATCATTTTGTCCTTTTAATTTTGTTTATATTTGCATTATTTTATATTTTTATCATTTATATTTATGTAATTGAAATAATATAAACACAATCTTTAAAAATATATAATCCGGAAAACCTAACAATTTGGTTCGGATTATATAATCCGAACCAAGGGTATTTTTGAAAAAAAAAATAAGGCGCATGAGAAACAAATAGGGTGGGAAAAGTAGTAGCCTAACCAATATATCACCAGCCCAAATGAAACTTTTAATCCACCTATCAATAGGCCCAAATGAGATTAAGATAAAAATCAAAAAGATTAAGAATATTCAAAATAAAATTCCAATCTAAGGTATCAAAGGCTTTTATAATATCAAATTTTAAAGCAACATAACCACCAAATTAAACTTTTGTTGTCAGCTTATTAATACCCTCAAAAGTAAGGTAAATTCAGTCTCACAAAGCCTCTTTGCTCATTAGAAATAAGTTAAAGGGAAATCACTGATAATCTATCATCAAGATCTTCTGATATAATTTTAAATGGTATGTATTTTTATGCGTGTGTAAAAATTTTCGTCCAAAGTCTTGTGTTCGTTTAATTATTTTCCTTACTATAATTAATCAATTATGGATTGACATAATCAATTATTAATAAATTATTCATAATATAAATTATGGTATATTGTTTTTATGTTAAACATTAATTATTGATGGTTTATTTGATTAGGTTTTGTTTCTGAATGGACCGTGAGGAGTAAAAGTGTTGGACCATTCTTTTAAGTCTAATGAAAAGTCTGCACCTTCAGCCGTTTAACTATTTAAATATCATCTCATCAAACAGTTAAATATATGGTGTAAACCTAAATCCTAACATTTAGATGGCAATGAGGGTAGTTCACCTCTCACTCTCAATCAATCTCACTCCTAAGCCTTCACTGGTCATCGTCGATATCATATTAAGGTGCACAATTCTTTACTCTCTTAATACGTAGATATGCTATAATTTTATATGTATTAAGAGGACAAAATTGCGTTGGACGGAAAAATTGTAACCAATCAAAGAGAGTGTGTTGAAAAGTTAAATACATGGTGATCCCATTAACTTTTACGAGGACAAAATTGCGTTGGACGGAAAAATTGTAAGCCTCTCTCAATTATAATTTTTGCCACTTTCATTCATATTGCAGATGAGAAAAAAATTGTATGAAAATAGAGACAGAGTTAAACCAAAAATTAATTATGGGATGAAAATAGTAATTTAGTATCAATGATTTTTGGGAAAGAAATACATTCACATAGAATAATGTGGGAATAAAAGTTATGGGAATAAGTTCATGTGTCTACTCATTAACCTTGATATTATGATGGGTCCGGAAGATATATAAATATTAACCAACTATATATTTTTTTTAACATGTTTATGAATAAAACTCCCATCTTTATATTTTCAAGAAAGCTATTCCGAAAATAAATTTAATAAATTTGAAACAAACATACCCTAAGAATATCTTGATTTCTTTCTTTAATGTGGAAAGGGTCATATCAAATTATTATCAACACATTCCTTTCAAAATAAGTTATCATTACCCAATCTAATTGATTTGACATCTAAGTTGATTTCAAAGACAAAGTCCAAATGTTGTTGGTTTGAAGATTTTCATTGTATTATGCCCAACGAGCCTTTTTGGAGTTGTTTATCTTCTTTTTGGTTTCTTGGACTTGTTTATTTAATAATAATTTATTTCTTTTAGAAGAAAAAACCAAATAATTTTTTTTTGTTTTATGATTTCGTCGTCTTAGCACTATTAAGTTTGTTTTTATTTTCCACGTTTGTGTGATATGCTTTTGATATCTTGTCTTAATGTGATGTTTAATTTATTCAGGTTGAAAGATTAGCTTTGATAAAGTGTAGATTCAATCTATGACTTTGGCGTCGTTAACCTTGTAGATACGTAGACATGAGTATTCTAAAGACTTGAATATAATCATATTTGTAAGCTTATTTACTCTACCGTTTTATGCTATTAATATGGATGATGTTATTATATTTGCAGATTCATCTGTTTTGTTTTTAGCGATTTTGAACTTGTATTATATCGATGCGTTCTATTTTTTATTTTATTTTCAACCATATTATATATCAAGGATTAATTACACATTAATAGAAGGCAAGCGTGCAACAAGCTGCGCCGTTAGACCTTTCTGGATGACAAAACTAATCCTCGTAAACACAACATCCATGGACTTGGGAGACAAGACATTGCTATGCATGGCGTTTTGAACTCTACGTAGAATGTCAACAACATCTGGTGCTAGGAAGCCAAAAATGTCAAATACAAATGGTATAAAAGCAGGTTGATTGTTAGAACAAGCTTTCTCATGTTTAGCCACTCGGCTCGACGTAACTTTTAGGGCAGTCTGTCCTACCATAAAAGCTCCGACCCCTAATCCCATAAGTGGTTAAACCTCAGTCAAGTCCACACATGCATGTTTTTCGCCTACCCATCCATACAACGAGAAATGCTAACAATACATATTTTAACACACACTTTTCAACACAGTCTCTTTGATTGGTTAAAACTCACATGAGTCCCACCAAATCATGTAGGACCCATATAAATTTGATGGGACCCATGTGAATTTCAACCAATCAAAGAGAGTGTGTTGAAAAGTAGGTGTTAAAATGTGTGTTGCTAGCATTCCTCTCCATACAACATAACATATGCATGCCTAAGGGTCAATCTTCTATCTAGTGAGTCAGTCAGGAAGTTCACTGGCACATCCTTTTTCACTGATACTCCCGTCCACCTGAATATATAAAAAAATGACATCCCTAACAAAGTCATGTATGTACTTAAAGTCGGAAATCTCCTTACAATGAATTGCATGCTCCCCAAAAAGTATCCAGACACCTTACAACAAACAGGGAACACCTCATCAACAGGAAATAATGGAATCATAAGGCGATATCTAAGGATAGTACGGTACTCCATTGGTGACATTAGCTAACCTAACCCATCAATAGGATAGCTAGAAGAAAATCCAGAGCATGTGTTGCTTGCAAACACCCTAAAATTGCATTCCGTCTTGTAGTCATGTCAAACTTAACTTCCATATCTTGAATACTTTCACTAAAATGACACTTGCCAAAACATGTTGTGTTTTAGGATGGATGATGTCCTTGCAAGTAAATCTGCTAACGTCAAAATATGGAATCACTCCATGAAGACCATCCAAAGCATTGTCAAAATCTGAGTCCATACCACTTACCCCATTGTCTCTAAAAATATGATCTTGTAGCATCCAAGACTGTGCCCTGGAAGCAACAAAAGCGTTTGAGGACGCCTCTAGTGTTGAGTACAAACCCAACCCCCCGAACCTAATATATAAAGAAGCCAACCTCCATTGAAGATCCCCAAAGAAAGGACCTTCACCAACCACAATGTCCTCAATAGCTCCATGTAACTCTTTATCAAACAACATAGTCGGCACCTCCATGTGAATCAGTTGGCATGTCATTAGGTCAAAGAAAAATTTGATGGTACCCATGCATGATCAAAGTAGAAGAATCTCACTATGAAGATCCCTTAATTGTGGAAGAAGATGCATTAACTTAGCACCCCTGGGAGCTCTCTTCATGGCTAACCCTTCGATAAAACCTCTATCCTGGCTAATAGCCCCTCTGAGCAATTTCACCCCTAACATCGGCCTCCCAATATCCGAAAGGAACAAACCCCCATAATGCTTATTACCATCACATGAAGACAAAAGATCTCACTCTTACAAATATTCATTTAAGGCCCAATTATGGGTCAGATTCTCGAATGATGTCCAAAGCTTTAGCTACCTCTTCTGAATCCCATACAGAGTCTCATCATCAAGATACCAAGCATGAAGAAGAAGCTTCCAACTATCTCTGATATGATGAAATAGAGGGTGTAACACATGAGAAAAAGGAGCGGTCCTAATGGGTCACCTTGTTGCACTCTAGTGGCAGACATAATATATCCATCACCAAGGCATAATCTCGCTGCCTATCCATAAAGAAATAAATGAGCATCTCAATCTCACCACACGCAACAGTGCCACCCTGTCTACCACTATGAGCATAGTCAATGAACCATCTCCATGTCGTTGGCTCAACACCATGTTGGCATTGTGCAAAATGGCTTCTGCACCACCTGAAACCCCCAACACGACACTGAAATTCATTGAGATATTTAACAATATATTTACCAACTTCTTTCATAGCAACTTTGGATACCAGTTGCCTCCGAATAGTACCTATTGTAACATGGCGTTTTCCACAATTAGGCTTTAACAATGGTGTCAATGGTGCATAAGCTACAAACTTTGCTAACTCAAGTGACATCTTCCTCCTAGCCATAGGTTAACCACTAGCACTACAAGAAAATAAGCCATTTTCCTACAAAATTTTCCTAGGAATTTAAATTCCTAGGAAAGCAAGTTGTTTACCGACGAAAAAATTCGTCGGAAAGCAATTTCAGGGAAAATGGGACCCTTGTGTGCAGAAAAGGACGCGTGGAAGCATTGAATTGGTGGTGTTTACCGACGAAAAAATTCGTCGGAAACCACTGGGCCCACCCCACTCACAAACGGTCAAAAATGGGCTGAAAAGTAAGCTTAGCGACGAATTTTTTCGTCGGAAAGCGTCCAGCACATAATTTCGTCGGAAAGCAGCACTTTTTCGTCGGAAAGCGTCCAGCACATAATTTCGTCGGAAAGCAGCACTTTTCCGTCGGAAAGCATTTGAAAAAACTAGCCGTTTTTGGACCGTTGCGCTGGAAAAGAACGTTGCAATTGTAACGTTGGAATAGGAATTGCACAGGCAGTATATATACATGTCCTCTATCATTCCATTCTTATTAATCTTCTTCCTTCTTTCATTTCTTCTCTCCATCATTCTTATTCTAATATTCTTCATTCTTATATTACCAAACTTCATTTAATTAATTTAATTTCTCTCAATAAACTTATTATCTCATATTATACACCATATAAATATCATTTATTCTCTCTATTATATATAACACACAATTTCTTTCTCAATCTCACACTCTACCATCAAATTCAATCATTCTCACTCTTTTTTTTTTCAACTTCTATTTTATCATCATATTTTTATTTTATTTTACTCAAGGTTATTGTTGCTACTACTCAAGGTTGCATTTATATTTTTTGAGGTTAGTTTTTATATTTTATTTTAAATTGTACGAAAAAAGAAAGTCATGGTTATTAGTAATAAAAATGTTACTTAGTAAAAAAAGTGTAGTTTGTAAAAAATAGTTGGTAAAAATGTTACTATAATTATTTATAAAAATATTAGTTAGTAAATGTATATTTTTTTAAAGATGATATTAATTAAAAATGGTGTTAATTTATAATAAAAAAAGTGTTAGCTTGTAAAAAAATTGTGGTTTAGTAAAAATGTTTTGTTTTTTAAAAAAATATTGATATTGCAATTTTATTAATTATGTCGTATTATTTTTTGTAGTTTATTGCTTCGGATCCATTTTAAGGTTGGTGTTGTTGCTGCAGCTGCTTGGTTTTTTTTCATCCAGTTTGTTCATCGTCTAATTTTTGAGGTTGGATATATCTTCTACTTATTTTAATTTGCTACATTAGTTGTTTGTAATTAGTTTTGTCGGTGGCGCGCGTAATTCTTATCCGCGCGTAACTTTTATTTGGGCTCGTAATTTTTATATGCGCGTAATGTTGAATTCATACAAATTTTAGAAAATGTGACATAGATTAATTAGAAAATGTTATATATGTTAGTTGTAAAATATTAAATAATTTTTATGCAATTCATTTGAGATATTATATAATAAATATGTTTTAGTTAATAAAAATGCAAGTAGAAAATGTGGTTAGTAAAAATGTTATTGTAGTTATTTTAAAAAAAGAGGGTTAAGTTAGTAAATAAATATGTATAAAAATTAGTTAATTAGTAAAACTAATTTATGTAAAATTATATGTTTTAATTAATAAAATGCAAGTAAAAAATGTGGTTAATTAGTAAAAATGTTATTGTATGTAGTTATTTTTAAAAAAGAGGGTTAATTAAGTTAGTAAATAAATATGTATAAAAATTAGTTAATTAGTAAACTAATTTATGTAATAAATTATATGTTTTAGTTAATAAAAATGCAAGTAAAAAATGTGGTTAATTAGTTAAAATGTTATTGTACGTAGTTATTTTAAAAAAGAGGGTTAATTAAGTTAGTAAATAAATATGTATAAAAATTAGTTAATTAGTAAAAATAATTTATGTAATAAATTATATGTTTTAGTTAATAAATTAAAATGCAAGTAAAAAATGTGGTTAATTAGTAAAAATGTTATTGTACGTAGTTATTTTAAAAAAAGAGGGTTAATTAAGTTAGTAAATAAATATGTATAAAAATTAGTTAATTAGTAAAACTAATTTATGTAATTAATGAATATGTTTTAATTAGTTAAGAAATATGTTTTAATATGTTTAAAAAGTTTGTTAGAAAAAAAAAGATAAATTAGTAAAGAATTATTATGAAGTTAATTTATATGAATTATGAAGTTAATTATTGTACGAATTTCTAAATATTTAGGTTTTTAGAAATAAAAAAAATTGTTATTTATATTTAGGTTGTACGTAGTCATTAACTTTTGTCGGCAACGCGAGAATTTATCAATTATTCGCGCGTTATTGTAACGAATAAATACATACTAATAATTGAGTTAATATTAGTGACGCGGAAGATGGATCAATATATTTTACATCGTAGTTGGATGTACGATAGAAAATATCCGGGGAAAAGAACACTTAAAGCGGCTTTTGTGGATGGAGTTCGTGAATTTGTTGCTTACGCCATGTCGCAACGTGCGTTTACATTGGAGGGAGGGATAAGATGTCCGTGTATTAAATGTACGTGTAGGCTGCTTCAGAGCCCAAAAGATGTTCTAAATCATTTAAAGGACCTTGGTTTTATGGAGAATTATTACGTGTGGAAATATCATGGTGAACAAGAGCCGACAAATGATGTTAATATGCGCGCTTCAAGCAGCGGGGCGCGTACGGAGAGTGAAAACTTTGGCATGATGGAAGATATGGTTGGTGATGCTCTTGGGGTGAACCTGTCTTACAACGAGGACGAGGGCGCTGATCATGAAGAGGAAAGAATTCCGAACGAGAAAGCGTTGAAGTTTTACAAAATGATGATGGAAGTAAACAAGCCGTTGTTTGAAGGGTCGTCTGATTCTAAGTTATCCATGAGTGTGAGGCTTTTAGCTGCCAAGTCAGATTGGAGTGTGGCCGAAGAAGGCGCAGAATGTTATACAAAAATGATGAGGGACGCAACTCCTATAAAGGACAATTTGCCATTGAGTTTTTATGAGGCTAAGAAGTTGGTGTCGAAGTTGGGATTGCAAGTTAAAACTATTGATTGTTGCGTTAAAGGGTGCATGCTGTTTTACGACAACGAATTCGGTAAAAATGATGGGTCGTTGGTGGAGTGTAAATTTTGCAATGCACCGAGGTATCAAGTACGTGGTAATGCCAGTTCTCGGAAGCAGAAGCCAGTCTCAGTCAAGTCAATGTTTTATCTGCCAATAATACCAAGATTGCAGAGATTGTATGCATCAACTCACACAGCCGATAAAATGACGTGGCATTATTACAATAGAACAAATACAGGTGTGATGCGACATCCCTGTGACGGGGTGGCATGGAAGCACTTTGACGAAGTACATCCTGATTTTGCAGAAGATCCACGTAATGTGAGGCTTGGATTATGCTCTGATGGATTTGTCCCGTATATCCAAAAGTCGGCAACGCCTTATTCTTGTTGGCCAATTCTTCTTACCCCGTATAATCTTCCTCCTGACATGTGCATGTCAAAACCTTATTTATTTTTGACTTGTGTTATACCAGGACCTAATAGCCCATTAGATGGTATAGATGTGTATTTACAACCCTTAATTGATGATTTGAAGAGATTGTGGATCGGGGAATCAACATATGATATTGCAAGGAAGGAGAATTTTAGGATGAGGGCAGCTTTGATGTGGACTATTAACGACTTTCCTGCATATGGAATGTTGTCTGGATGGTCGACTCATGGTAGATTGGCTTGTCCACATTGCATGGAAGAAACAAAGGCGTTTAACTTGCATCACGGAAGAAAGAGTTCGTGGTTTGACTGCCACCGTAGGTTTTTACCAGCAACGCATGAATTTCGTAAGAAGAGGAATTTGTTTCGTAAAGGAGAAACAGAAAAAGATGGCCCGCCTCCTAGGACAACATCAGATGAAGTATTCCGTAGAGTCAGTGCATTAGGACTTTTGAAATTCCCAGATGTTGGCAAAAGAGTCAGACACCCGCAATACGGTGACACCCACCATTGGACGAAAAGAAGTATCTTCTGGGACCTCCCTTACTGGAAAGACAATTTACTTAGACATAATCTTGATGTTGTAACACCCATACTAATTTTAACTAGTATATTAGCATGTGCGTTAAACTGATACTGGATACATTTAAAAATTTCAATAATAATATTACATCACAACAGAATAAATACATGTTTACTCGTTTGTACAATAATCCAAAACCGTTACAATACTTTTACATAAATCCATTAAGCTTCTGGCTGGTACACAACGAGCAAACGCACTCCATCCAGCATCTCTATGAAGAACTTTATCACGAACCTCTGACATGCCTGCAAACCTGCACCAGAAGGAATGGGATGAGACATAATGTCTCAGTGAGCTCCAGCCCAACCAACTGTTGGCAACCACAGGGAACCTAGGGTCGCCATGCCTACCTTGGCAATCTCGGGGATTTCCTATAATCGCCAAGTCTTTATCTTCCTATGACTTTAAGTCCTCCCATAACTTTAACTGCCTATGACTATATTTATGATCTGGCTTTAACTATAACTATAACTTTCTATGACTATAACTTAGTGGCCGAGGGGAAACTAGGACCACATTCTGTTAACTGTCTATAACTCTAACTGTGAGGTTCCTGTGACTATAACTGTAACTTTAACTATAACTATGAAACATAAAACATATAAACAGTTCGATAGCAGTTTTATGTTAGCTGTTAGCGTTGAACAAACAATTATCTGAGTTCATTTTACGGAGGGCACCCGGGTGGAGCAACCCCGAGATACGTCTCCCTATAAACCGGTGAAACTCCTATCATATCAGGCTAACACCGGACTCCCTATAAAACGTGTGGACAACCCTCTCGGAGAAGTCCCATCCGGCGAATCCCGGAGTCTGATGAACACGCCACTGTAAAACGTGCAAGCACGCCACTATAAAACGTGTAAACACGCCAATATCTTTAATCTTTAATTCTTTAACTTTAACGTATGAACATATAATCTGTTACTATAATCATATAACATTCCTGTACTTATAATCTGTAACCTATGATTCTTGGCTTATCGTTCTCATAAGCCACCTATAATCGTTGGAGAACCAACACTATAAACTTTATCCGTAACTATGATTGTAGAAACATTCCTATAATCCTTGTATTCTAAACTGAATACTTCTATGATTTCTTATACCTAAAATAGGTTCTTGACTTAGTAAAGTCGTCTGCATTTCCTAAGAGTTAACAACTCACGTGCAAGGAATCTATCCATAAAATCCTTGCACTCATACTATGATTCATGCTTTCCTATCAAGGGATTCGACACATCGTTGTCATGTGCCGCCATTAGGGTTTAACTATACATATAACCTTTACTTCCCGTAATTCCCATGCCTTGCGCAATCCTTGCTCCTCTAATTGCTCATTCATTTAAAAGACTTTGGATGAGTTAAAATGGTGGTTAAAGTTTCTAAAATATATAATAAGAAATCAGTTGCAAAAAGCCATGCCCGCGCGCACCAGGACCCCCAGAACAGCCCAACTGAGTGTGATATTCTGGCTTGGTCGCTACAAGCGCAGATCCGTCGCTACAAGCGCGGATAGACAGAACCTGGTCGCTACAAGCGCCCAGTTGGTCGCTACAAGCGCAGGCTTGTCGCTACAAGCGCAGATCCGTCGCTACAAGCGCAGACAGACAGAACCTGGTCGCTACAAGCGACAGCCCGTCGCTACAGCGACCGTGACAGCACAGTTATGTGTAAAAATGTGATTTTCCACCATTTTTGCTCATTCAAGGTTACCCAAGCTTCTAAGACATGTTAAAAATGATTTTCTATTACAAATTGATAGTTTAAAACATGTTTGAGCAAGGAATTAGCAAGTAGGAATTTAGGGTAAAACTCTAAAACTTCTATAACTTTTCCTATGAATTGGAACACTATAAAACTCACAAGAGGGGATTCTAAAATCCCTAGGGAGCTCACCTTAATCTTGATTTGGTGCTGGTTTAGCTTGCTTGCCCTTTACCTCAACCCTAGCTTTTAACTCTTTCCTTTCTTCTTGTTTTCTTTAATTTCTTCATGTTCTAACTTCCCCCACAACCAAGCTTGCTTGAATCCATGATTCTATGTTGAAGTTTGATGATTGATGAAGGTTTGGAGGGAGGCGCAAGAGTGGGTGAAGAGAGAAGGGAGAGGAATTGAATTTAGAGAGAGAAGGACATGATAAATATGATAATTTTCATATTTATCTCCTTTTATAACTTCTTCCTCTCTTAATTACTATAACGCCATTCCGTTCGTTTAAATCCTGTGATACTATTAAAAGTCATGTTTGAACGGGATATTACACTCTACCCCCCTTAAAAGAAATTTCGTCCTCGAAATTTAGATAATCCTTATGAGATCCTGAAAAGATAAATCCTTTCTACCTCTTTCTCTACTATGAAAATTTCCAATCCTTTAAGCTTGTTGGAACTTCATGGCAACTCCAGGGCCTGACATGTAGATTGATCACGCACCCCGATTAAACTATACTGGTTAAGACTTGTTCTTTAGCCATGATTTCCATTTCTGTAAATCAAAACATGTGACAATCTCTTTCCGACCGAAAGGTCTGCCGTATAATACATAACTATCACTTGCTAATACGTATGGTTATCTGAACCAACATATCCATATTATCAGACTATGTCCTCTATTCGACATATTCCTTGTAAATCCAAAGTAAAATTATTAAACCTTTGATTTCCTTTACTGAACTCTTTCAGTTCTTCTTTAATTGACCATTCCATATTAACCTGAAGACGTCGGGTCGATCTGATTTTCCTCAATTATTTCAACTTTTCAAGGAATCTATTACATTACTTTTAGTTCTAAGAACTTTCGTCTATAACCTTCGCCTCGCAAGACGACCTTTTACTGTTACATTCGTATCATTCTTCATATAAATTAATTCCTGCACTGGAAAGTATCTGATAGTGAATATTCTCAAATAGAAGTGAAATCTATTACAACTACCTCCATGCTTCAAATTCAAAGTGGTGGCTGAACTTATGGTATACGTTCCTTTCTTTCTGTTGTCCTGGTGTAGCTATTATCACAACCATAAGCATTGCTCACATCCCCACTGCGGGAATCCTTAAAGCTCAAGAAATCTTATGAGTCACTCATGCTCCGATTAATTAATCAACGATAACATGTAGCCAAAGGTCTTAGGAACTTTCTTCTCTACCAATACTTCCAAACTTATGAAAATCCAGTATAAGTGACGTGTGTCATAAGCCGTCTCACATATCATCATATAATATAGTCCATAACACAAAGCTTCTATACATGATCGAGTACGTGTACACTCCTATCGGTACATAGTACGCCACATCATCATTGTCCAACTAACGGGACATCATACTTAAAAAAAATACTCGAGACAAACCACATCAACCAAGGTCACTCTCTTGACTCTTAATTCATTCTTATATCCTTTAAACATTCACAATCCCATAACGTAAGTTATGGTTACATTCCGTTGTCGTAATAACTTACTTGTCAAAAGACATTCTCTGTTTTCGAAAAGAAAACTCTATCCTGATCGCTGTCAGAATAGCACTTTAAAACTCTTAATCCTTTATTTCATAACTTTAATTCATGTAGCCTTTCACTGTAAACTATGAGAAATCCTCTGATCCGCGTAAAACATTTCCTTCCTTTAACTTTTAATATTAGGTTCAAGAATTTCTAAACTCTTCTACTGAGATTTGTTCGGTAACAACAAACCTGTTCTGCTTAAGATTTTCCTGTTAAAACATTACCGACTGCGTACCACGGTTACCGATACATGTCACACAACTATAAAATATGTTACACTACTATCTAAGTAGCATAAACTCTGCTTGATCAGTATACATAATACTAATCATGACCTGTTACATACCTGTTACATGCGACACGCTAGCATAACGTGGGTACGATGCGGAAGAACTGTGTGCCACGACATAATTCCTCTTTGGTTAAACTTACTATTCAAATTAACTTTAAGTTACTGAGCTGAAACAGCTGGATTACCGTATAAAATGTGGCCTCCTTCACTATGTACTTATGTTGCCGTAAACACATCCTTTTAAGTTATCAAACTGCTTCGATTCTCATTTCTCATGAGTTTCAAGGTCCCAAACATTCCTCGACTTATCTATTAAAATTTCCTGTTAAAACCAATGATAAGTTCAAGTCATCACTACTTACAATCATTCTGTGACTTGAAAATTAATCTCTGAATACCTTTCATGTAATTCATCTGGCAAGGACTTCACAAACATCCTTTTCTCTAAACTTCAGCTTGATTTGTCTGTTAACTCATAATTGGATTACTTCTCCGCTGCGCAACTCTGATTTAAACAATTAACCTTGGGATAGAAATGATACACCACTATTACCATATAAACTCTCCTTGGCCAATCCTTTGACTTTACAACTTCGTAGTCACCATACGTAACCATCTTACATTATAATTTCTCTTATGGTTTAAACCACCGGTTAAACTTACTAATTGCTCGACGCTTGACTTTGCTTTTCCTTCCGAACATAAACAAAATTCTTACTTTTCACGAAAAACACCGAACCCTGTAGACAATCTTTAACAATGAACACGAGCCCAACGATGCTCCTGTTAAAACAACTTAAATTCATATATTATTTACTTGCGGTAACTTCTAGAAACATTCTATAACTTCCAGAAATTCTCGTCTTTCACATACTTAATCGATTAATGAATCGAGTCTCCTCCTATAATTATCCATAGGGATTCACGTCCACAACCTTTTCCAAGACACTTTGGTCCACCAAACTCTAACATAACTCTTGGTTACTCCTCGGGTTTCTCCGGGAATAATCCGTCTGGATAAAAACTCAACCTTTACTGGCTCTCCTGTAAATTCAAACACATGAAACACCTCTTCGAGTACCCGATTAAACAATCTTAAATTTCAACTCTTATTATTCCCCATTGGATCCTTCCAATCTAACCTTGTTATCTGTATAATATTCCATATGTCTACTCGACCGTTACCCTCTTCATGGTTTCGAACAATCCAAGGTATATATATATCAACCATCTTTAACCTCTTCCAACATAAGGTGATCTTTGTCGGCTCACCAAAATACTCGTGTAAGGAGCCCATCAAAAGGTAACATAGAACTCCTTAACATTAACCGTAGCTTTAACTATGACTCGTACGTTAGGGGCAATCTTCCTGCTTAATCTTCGAAACCGGTCTACTATAATCCGCCAACATAAGATTCCATCTTTAATCCATACCCTTACCGGGGGTTTCCTTTACTTATCACTATGTTCGCATTCTTCATACCAAGCATCTTGGTGTCACATAATAAAGGAAGGTGATATGTTTCATCTGTCCCATATTTCGCTTAATCCATAAATAAATCTCTTACCCGTCGAATATTAAAATCTCATCTTGTCCAGGTGCGTAAGTCCTTCCAATCGTTAACTGATCATTCTTATTCCAAGTCGCTGGGTTTGGTACCGTAATTCTTTACCTCTGTATCCAGAATAAGACTCTATTCCACTTTAACTTTTCAAATTGCGGTTCCCGTTAAGGTTCCAAATCACTCATCAGAGTGTTCCAAAATTCTTTACTCTACACATCTCCTCGGAGAAGGCATCGCTCAAGATGCGTCCAACTAGTTAAGGTACCTGACCTTACTCTTTAATACCTCTCATAATTCCTGAAACTTTGCCATTAACAGGCATCGTCACTTCACTGTTAGTGAACCATCCTTTGACACTTTGCCAGATTCGTCTTAACCTTTACCCTTCGTACTCTTCTTTCCTCCTTGGTCACATTCAGCTCTCGGATATTCATCCTAACTGTCATATACTAGACTGAGTTGATCAGGCTCAACTAGATGTGACCTTTAGAACAACATCCGGAACCCAATGATTCCACTACTTTATTGAATCTTTAATGACCCATGGCACGGTCTGAATCGACCTGCTCTGATACCAATTGTAACACCCATACTAATTTTAACTAGTATATTAGCATGTGCGTTAAACTGATACTGGATACATTTAAAAATTTCAATAATAATATTACATCACAACAGAATAAATACATGTTTACTCGTTTGTACAATAATCCAAAACCGTTACAATACTTTTACATAAATCCATTAAGCTTCTGGCTGGTACACAACGAGCAAACGCACTCCATCCAGCATCTCTATGAAGAACTTTATCACGAACCTCTGACATGCCTGCAAACCTGCACCAGAAGGAATGGGATGAGACATAATGTCTCAGTGAGCTCCAGCCCAACCAACTGTTGGCAACCACAGGGAACCTAGGGTCGCCATGCCTACCTTGGCAATCTCGGGGATTTCCTATAATCGCCAAGTCTTTATCTTCCTATGACTTTAAGTCCTCCCATAACTTTAACTGCCTATGACTATATTTATGATCTGGCTTTAACTATAACTATAACTTTCTATGACTATAACTTAGTGGCCGAGGGGAAACTAGGACCACATTCTGTTAACTGTCTATAACTCTAACTGTGAGGTTCCTGTGACTATAACTGTAACTTTAACTATAACTATGAAACATAAAACATATAAACAGTTCGATAGCAGTTTTATGTTAGCTGTTAGCGTTGAACAAACAATTATCTGAGTTCATTTTACGGAGGGCACCCGGGTGGAGCAACCCCGAGATACGTCTCCCTATAAACCGGTGAAACTCCTATCATATCAGGCTAACACCGGACTCCCTATAAAACGTGTGGACAACCCTCTCGGAGAAGTCCCATCCGGCGAATCCCGGAGTCTGATGAACACGCCACTGTAAAACGTGCAAGCACGCCACTATAAAACGTGTAAACACGCCAATATCTTTAATCTTTAATTCTTTAACTTTAACGTATGAACATATAATCTGTTACTATAATCATATAACATTCCTGTACTTATAATCTGTAACCTATGATTCTTGGCTTATCGTTCTCATAAGCCACCTATAATCGTTGGAGAACCAACACTATAAACTTTATCCGTAACTATGATTGTAGAAACATTCCTATAATCCTTGTATTCTAAACTGAATACTTCTATGATTTCTTATACCTAAAATAGGTTCTTGACTTAGTAAAGTCGTCTGCATTTCCTAAGAGTTAACAACTCACGTGCAAGGAATCTATCCATAAAATCCTTGCACTCATACTATGATTCATGCTTTCCTATCAAGGGATTCGACACATCGTTGTCATGTGCCGCCATTAGGGTTTAACTATACATATAACCTTTACTTCCCGTAATTCCCATGCCTTGCGCAATCCTTGCTCCTCTAATTGCTCATTCATTTAAAAGACTTTGGATGAGTTAAAATGGTGGTTAAAGTTTCTAAAATATATAATAAGAAATCAGTTGCAAAAAGCCATGCCCGCGCGCACCAGGACCCCCAGAACAGCCCAACTGAGTGTGATATTCTGGCTTGGTCGCTACAAGCGCAGATCCGTCGCTACAAGCGCGGATAGACAGAACCTGGTCGCTACAAGCGCCCAGTTGGTCGCTACAAGCGCAGGCTTGTCGCTACAAGCGCAGATCCGTCGCTACAAGCGCAGACAGACAGAACCTGGTCGCTACAAGCGACAGCCCGTCGCTACAGCGACCGTGACAGCACAGTTATGTGTAAAAATGTGATTTTCCACCATTTTTGCTCATTCAAGGTTACCCAAGCTTCTAAGACATGTTAAAAATGATTTTCTATTACAAATTGATAGTTTAAAACATGTTTGAGCAAGGAATTAGCAAGTAGGAATTTAGGGTAAAACTCTAAAACTTCTATAACTTTTCCTATGAATTGGAACACTATAAAACTCACAAGAGGGGATTCTAAAATCCCTAGGGAGCTCACCTTAATCTTGATTTGGTGCTGGTTTAGCTTGCTTGCCCTTTACCTCAAACCCTAGCTTTTAACTCTTTCCTTTCTTCTTGTTTTCTTTAATTTCTTCATGTTCTAACTTCCCCCACAACCAAGCTTGCTTGAATCCATGATTCTATGTTGAAGTTTGATGATTGATGAAGGTTTGGAGGGAGGCGCAAGAGTGGGTGAAGAGAGAAGGGAGAGGAATTGAATTTAGAGAGAGAAGGACATGATAAATATGATAATTTTCATATTTATCTCCTTTTATAACTTCTTCCTCTCTTAATTACTATAACGCCATTCCGTTCGTTTAAATCCTGTGATACTATTAAAAGTCATGTTTGAACGGGATATTACACTCTACCCCCCTTAAAAGAAATTTCGTCCTCGAAATTTAGATAATCCTTATGAGATCCTGAAAAGATAAATCCTTTCTACCTCTTTCTCTACTATGAAAATTTCCAATCCTTTAAGCTTGTTGGAACTTCATGGCAACTCCAGGGCCTGACATGTAGATTGATCACGCGCCCCGATTAAACTATACTGGTTAAGACTTGTTCTTTAGCCATGATTTCCATTTCTGTAAATCAAAACATGTGACAATCTCTTTCCGACCGAAAGGTCTGCCGTATAATACATAACTATCACTTGCTAATACGTATGGTTATCTGAACCAACATATCCATATTATCAGACTATGTCCTCTATTCGACATATTCCTTGTAAATCCAAAGTAAAATTATTAAACCTTTGATTTCCTTTACTGAACTCTTTCAGTTCTTCTTTAATTGACCATTCCATATTAACCTGAAGACGTCGGGTCGATCTGATTTTCCTCAATTATTTCAACTTTTCAAGGAATCTATTACATTACTTTTAGTTCTAAGAACTTTCGTCTATAACCTTCGCCTCGCAAGACGACCTTTTACTGTTACATTCGTATCATTCTTCATATAAATTAATTCCTGCACGGGCAAGTATCTGATAGTAAATATTCTCAAATAGAAGTGAAATCTATTACAACTACCTCCATGCTTCAAATTCAAAGTGGTGGCTGAACTTATGGTATACGTTCCTTTCTTTCTGTTGTCCTGGTGTAGCTATTATCACAACCATAAGCATTGCTCACATCCCCACTGCGGGAATCCTTAAAGCTCAAGAAATCTTATGAGTCACTCATGCTCCGATTAATTAATCAACGATAACATGTAGCCAAAGGTCTTAGGAACTTTCTTCTCTACCAATACTTCCAAACTTATGAAAATCCAGTATAAGTGACGTGTGTCATAAGCCGTCTCACATATCATCATATAATATAGTCCATAACACAAAGCTTCTATACATGATCGAGTACGTGTACACTCCTATCGGTACATAGTACGCCGCATCATCATTGTCCAACTAACGGGACATCATACTTAAAAAAAAATACTTGAGACAAACCACATCAACCAAGGTCACTCTCTTGACTCTTAATTCATTCTTATATCCTTTAAACATTCACAATCCCATAACGTAAGTTATGGTTACATTCCGTTGTCGTAATAACTTACTTGTCAAAAGACATTCTCTGTTTTCGAAAGAAAACTCTATCCTGATCGCTGTCAGAATAGCACTTTAAAACTCTTAATCCTTTATTTCATAACTTTAATTCATGTAGCCTTTCACTGTAAACTATGAGAAATCCTCTGATCCGCGTAAAACATTTCCTTCCTTTAACTTTTAATATTAGGTTCAAGAATTTCTAAACTCTTCTACTGAGATTTGTTCGGTAACAACAAACCTGTTCTGCTTAAGATTTTCCTGTTAAAACATTACCGACTGCGTACCACGGTTACCGATACATGTCACACAACTATAAAATATGTTACACTACTATCTAAGTAGCATAAACTCTGCTTGATCAGTATACATAATACTAATCATGACCTGTTACATACCTGTTACATGCGACACGCTAGCATAACGTGGGTACGATGCGGAAGAACTGTGTGCCACGACATAATTCCTCTTTGGTTAAACTTACTATTCAAATTAACTTTAAGTTACTGAGCTGAAACAGCTGGATTACCGTATAAAATGTGGCCTCCTTCACTATGTACTTATGTTGCCGTAAACACATCCTTTTAAGTTATCAAACTGCTTCGATTCTCATTTCTCATGAGTTTCAAGGTCCCAAACATTCCTCGACTTATCTATTAAAATTTCCTGTTAAAACCGATGATAAGTTCAAGTCATCACTACTTACAATCATTCTGTGACTTGAAAATTAATCTCTGAATACCTTTCATGTAATTCATCTGGCAAGGACTTCACAAACATCCTTTTCTCTAAACTTCAGCTTGATTTGTCTGTTAACTCATAATTGGATTACTTCTCCGCTGCGCAACTCTGATTTAAACAATTAACCTTGGGATAGAAATAATACACCACTATTACCATATAAACTCTCCTTGGCCAATCCTTTGACTTTACAACTTCGTAGTTACCATACGTAACCATCTTACATTATAATTTCTCTTATGGTTTAAACCACCGGTTAAACTTACTAATTGCTCGACGCTTGACTTTGCTTTTCCTTCCGAACATAAACAAAATTCTTACTTTTCACGAAAAACACCGAACCCTGTAGACAATCTTTAACAATGAACACGAGCCCAACGATGCTCCTGTTAAAACAACTTAAATTCATATATTATTTACTTGCGGTAACTTCTAGAAACATTCTATAACTTCCAGAAATTCTCGTCTTTCACATACTTAATCGATTAATGAATCGAGTCTCCTCCTATAATTATCCATAGGGATTCACGTCCACAACCTTTTCCAAGACACTTTGGTCCACCAAACTCTAACATAACTCTTGGTTACTCCTCGGGTTTCTCCGGGAATAATCCGTCTGGATAAAAACTCAACCTTTACTGGCTCTCCTGTAAATTCAAACACATGAAACACCTCTTCGAGTACCCGATTAAACAATCTTAAATTTCAACTCTTATTATTCCCCATTGGATCCTTCCAATCTAATCTTGTTATCTGTATAATATTCCATATGTCTACTCGACCGTTACCCTCTTGATGGTTTCGAACAATCCAAGGTATATATATATCAACCATCTTTAACATCTTCCAACATAAGGTGATCTTTGTCGGCTTACCAAAATACTCGTGTAAGGAGCCCATCAAAAGGTAACATAGAACTCCTTAACATTAACCGTAGCTTTAACTATGACTCGTACGTTAGGGGCAATCTTCCTGCTTAATCTTCGAAACCGGTCTACTATAATCCGCCAACATAAGATTCCATCTTTAATCCATACCCTTACCGGGGGTTTCCTTTACTTATCACTACGTTCGCATTCTTCATACCAAGCATCTTGGTGTCACATAATAAAGGAAGGTGATATGTTTCATCTGTCCCATATTTCGCTTAATCCATAAATAAATCTCTTACCCGTCGAATATTAAAATCTCATCTTGTCCAGGTGCGTAAGTCCTTCCATCCTTACACACTTTATCCTTACCGAAAGTCCAGAACTTCCAATCGTTAACTGATCATTCTTATTCCAAGTCGCTGGGTTTGGTACCGTAATTCTTTACCTCTGTATCCAGAATAAGACTCTATTCCACTTTAACTTTTCAAATTGCGGTTCCCGTTAAGGTTCCAAATCACTCATCAGAGTGTTCCAAAATTCTTTACTCTACACATCTCCTCGGAGAAGGCATCGCTCAAGATGCGTCCAACTAGTTAAGGTACCTGACCTTACTCTTTAATACCTCTCATAATTCCTGAAACTTTGCCATTAACAGGCATCGTCACTTCACTGTTAGTGAACCATCCTTTGACACTTTGCCAGATTCGTCTTAGAATCTGACGTCTTAACCTTTACCCTTCGTACCCTTCTTTCCTCCTTGGTCACATTCAGCTCTCGGATATTCATCCTAACTGTCATATACTAGACTGAGTTGATCAGGCTCAACTAGATGTGACCTTTAGAACAACATCCGGAACCCAATGATTCCACTACTTTATTGAATCTTTAATGACCCATGGCACGGTCTGAATCGACCTGCTCTGATACCAATTGTAACACCCATACTAATTTTAACTAGTATATTAGCATGTGCGTTAAACTGATACTGGATACATTTAAAAATTTCAATAATAATATTACATCACAACAGAATAAATACATGTTTACTCGTTTGTACAATAATCCAAAACCGTTACAATACTTTTACATAAATCCATTAAGCTTCTGGCTTGTACACAACGAGCAAACACACTCCATCCAGCATCTCTATGAAGAACTTTATCACGAACCTCTGACATGCCTGCAAACCTGCACCAGAAGGAAAGGGATGAGACATAATGTCTCAGTGAGCTCCAGCCCAACCAACTGTTGGCAACCACAGGGAACCTAGGGTCGCCATGCCTACCTTGGCAATCTCGGGGATTTCCTATAATCGCCAAGTCTTTATCTTCCTATGACTTTAAGTCCTCCCATAACTTTAACTGCCTATGACTATATTTATGATCTGACTTTAACTATAACTATAACTTTCTATGACTATAACTTAGTGGCCGAGGGGAAACTAGGACCACATTCTGTTAACTGTCTATAACTCTAACTGTGAGGTTCCTGTGACTATAACTGTAACTGTAACTTTAACTATAACTATAAAACATAAAACATATAAACAGTTCGATAGCAGTTTTATGTTAGCTGTTAGCGTTGAACAAACAATTATCTGAGTTCATTTTACGGAGGGCACCCGGGTGGAGCAACCCCGAGATACGTCTCCCTATAAACCGGTGAAACTCCTATCATATCAGGCTAACACCGGACTCCCTATAAAACGTGTGGACAACCCTCTCGGAGAAGTCCCATCCGGCGAATCCCGGAGTCTGATGAACACGCCACTGTAAAACGTGCAAGCACGCCACTATAAAACGTGTAAACACGCCAATATCTTTAATCTTTAATTCTTTAACTTTAACGTATGAACATATAATCTGTTACTATAATCATATAACATTCCTGTACTTATAATCTGTAACCTATGATTCTTGGCTTATCGTTCTCATAAGCCACCTATAATCGTTGGAGAACCAACACTATAAACTTTATCCGTAACTATGATTGTAGAAACATTCCTATAATCCTTGTATTCTAAACTGAATACTTCTATGATTTCTTATACCTAAAATAGGTTCTTGACTTAGTAAAGTCGTCTGCATTTCCTAAGAGTTAACAACTCACGTGCAAGGAATCTATCCATAAAATCCTTGCACTCATACTATGATTCATGCTTTTCTATCAAGGGATTCGACACATCGTTGTCATGTGCCGCCATTAGGGTTTAACTATACATATAACCTTTACTTCCCGTAATTCCCATGCCTTGGGCAATCCTTGCTCCTCTAATTGCTCATTCATTTAAAAGACTTTGGATGAGTTAAAATGGTGGTTAAAGTTTCTAAAATATAATAATAAGAAATCAGTTGCAAAAAGCCATGCCCGCGCGCACCAGGACCCCCAGAACAGCCCAACTGAGTGTGATATTCTGGCTTGGTCGCTACAAGCGCAGATCCGTCGCTACAAGCGCGGATAGACAGAACCTGGTCGCTACAAGCGCCCAGTTGGTCGCTACAAGCGCAGGCTTGTCGCTACAAGTGCAGATCCGTCGCTACAAGCGCAGACAGACAGAACCTGGTCGCTACAAGCGACAGCCCGTCGCTACAGCGACCGTGACAGCACAGTTATGTGTAAAAATGTGATTTTCCACCATTTTTGCTCATTCAAGGTTACCCAAGCTTCTAAGACATGTTAAAAATGATTTTCTATTACAAATTGATAGTTTAAAACATGTTTGAGCAAGGAATTAGCAAGTAGGAATTTAGGGTAAAACTCTAAAACTTCTATAACTTTTCCTATGAATTGGAACACTATAAAACTCACAAGAGGGGATTCTAAAATCCCTAGGGAGCTCACCTTAATCTTGATTTGGTGCTGGTTTAGCTTGCTTGCCCTTTACCTCAAAACCCTAGCTTTTAACTCTTTCCTTTCTTCTTGTTTTCTTTAATTTCTTCATGTTCTAACTTCCCCCACAACCAAGCTTGCTTGAATCCATGATTCTATGTTGAAGTTTGATGATTGATGAAGGTTTGGAGGGAGGCGCAAGAGTGGGTGAAGAGAGAAGGGAGAGGAATTGAATTTAGAGAGAGAAGGACATGATAAATATGATAATTTCCATATTTATCTCCTTTTATAACTTCTTCCTCTCTTAATTACTATAACGCCATTCCGTTCGTTTAAATCCTGTGATACTATTAAAAGTCATGTTTGAACGGGATATTACACCACAGTTAGCGATCCTAGTTTTCCCCTTGATCGCTACGTTATGCAGAGCAAAACAGTAAACCCTAATTTAGGGATATGTAGAGATAGATGGCGATCGTAGGATCCCCGAGATTGTTTACAGCCTAGGATAGGTTGAACTCACTGAGACATCCTGTCTTGCCCCAATCCCTTTATCTTATTTCAGACAAGCAGGTGACCGTGGCAAGAGGGGGCAGACGCGAAGCTGAATGATGTATCATCACGTACATGTTTTGTACCAGATTTAGATAAATTCTTTATGTATTCAGATATGTATTAGATATATGTATTTGTCAGACGTTAGTTTATCAGATGTACGAACTTGTAATGATGAGTATATTCATTCGAACGAAATTCTGCGGTAATTTTCATGTATCCAGTATCAAGTCTAATATGCATGCTAAATATTCTAGACAATTTAGTGTGGGTGTTACAATTTGGTATCAGAGCAGGTCGATTCAGATCGTGCCTTGGGTCATTAAAATTCAATAAATATAGTGGGACTGTTGGGTTCCGGATATTTATTCTAAATGTCACATCTATTTGAGCCTGATCAACTCGATCTAGTATATGACAGTTATAACAAATGTCTAGGAGCTGAATATGACCTAGACGGAAAGAATCGTACGAAGAGTGAAGATCAAGGTGCCAGAAGTTATAACTGAAAATGGTGAAGAAGTATTCGCCGCCAAATGGTGACCAATGTACTGGAGTAGTGAAGAAAGTCAATGGTGAATTTCCTTCAAAATATCGGAGATATTTCAAGATCAAGACGGAGTGCCTCAGCATCGTTGGACGCGTAGTGGAACGAAACTTCATCTGTGGAGGCAAGAGAAGTAAGGAAATTATCAGATAATTATTGGGAGCCTTAAACTTTGGGTGAAAGTGGGGGACCTAAGGAATGAAGGACTCGCGCGCTTGAGCCAGACAAGATTTTGATGACTGAACAGTTAGAAGAATTATTCGTGGATTAAGTAAACAATTTCGGAATAGATGAAGTTAACCCTCAAGGTGGTCATCAAGCGTGCATACAAGTTAGTTAAGTTTTGTCGAAATCAATCACATTTCTTGAACCGTAAGTATCATGTTATAAAATTAGAAGACAAAGTCATTATGCAACCCACAAGGCTGAAGTAAGAGTATGTAGTAAGAATAAGACCGAGCGTATGTCGGGATATGATCAGAATAAGTCATTAACGATTAAGGAGTTAACAAGGATCTAACTCCGGTTTTGAATTGTACATAGTGAAAGTGGGATATACAGCCGCCTCTCAACAGGAGTTATTAAGACACCTTTGGATTAGGAAGTGTTTGCTTAACAGTTGGTGAATGAGATCTCGGTACGCGGAATAAGATGATATGTAACTTCTCGACGGAGTCAGAAAGTAGAATGTGATAGTGAGTTGTAGAATCTTAAAGAATTGATGCACAAGTAATGTCAAACTTCATGTAGAATGTAAAAGACAAGATTAAGTTGGCCCAGAGATATAGAGTGTTGGATCAAGAAGAGTCTTCGACAATTCCACTAAGATTTTGATGATAACAAAGTATTGAAGAAAAATGGGAATACTAACATATCTTCAAGTGTGCAGAATCAATGAAGTATTTATCTATCAAGGATGAACATATGAAGAGCATCAGAAGGAACAAGAGAAGCTAAGAAGACTATGGTAGAAGACCAAAAGGAAGGTCAACCAGAAGTTAACGTCCTGAGAAGACGGGTATCACACAGATTCTGGTGAGGTAACTTAACATACTCTGTGATGGTCATCAGACTTAGAAGCATACACTACAGACTTGGATTACCATCAAACTTGAGTAAGTTATGAGGGACCTAGAATCCATGTAGGTTTTGTCTTATTCTGTGAACTGTCACTATCAAGGTTCTAATAGGTACAATTATTTTGTCTTCTTTTGTCTACGTGCACAATCAGACAAAGGACATCAAGAACAAAGAGAATGCAGCATATACTTCTTCTTTCAGTAAAGGAAAATTCAAAGACCATCCAACAAGATTATCTATATTAGGCAAAGTGCTAATGTTCTTGATCGAAGCTTCTCAACGACTCTATTTGCGCTGACACTCTTCTCCAACGTCTTTCGAATCTCTGCCTATAAAAGGAGCTGAAGACCAAGAAGAAGATTAACAAGACTCTGTTATTCAACTATGCCATTACTCTGTCAAATCATATAGTGCAAAACACTTAGGATTTTTGTATTCAAGTTTATATCTTAGAAATCCTAGAGTTGTAGAGAGTCTGTTAATTTGTTCATATACACTAAACATTGTGAAATTCTGGCCAGGCAATGAACAGAAACTAACAGAGTAATCAGGTTCTGAACCAAACAGGTTCTGAACAACACACAGGACACAATAATTTGCAAAACAGAGCACAAACACAAACACACACAGGCAGCAAATTAAAGTGCAGGAAAGTAAAAAGGCACAGAGGTTTGTTAACCCAGTTCGGAGTAAACACCTCCTACTCTGGGGGATACCAATCCATGAAGGAAATCCACTATTGGATTTAACCCTTAAGACTCAGACACTGACTCCCAGTTCTTATCCCAAGCAATTAACCTCCACCTAGTAAGACTTCTACCCAACTCTGAGTAATAGAATCCACTATCTTCCTATTCAAGTAACTAGACCCAGTTACTGAAACCCTTAACCAAAAAACACTCTGTTTTTCAGAAAACTTCAAAAACACAACTTCATTCGTACCTAGAGGCTTAGAATGAATTACAACTCAATAACAATCCTAAACCAACTCAAAGCATATGAGTGGCGTACAAAAATAAAGCAAAAGCTTAAAAACCACTAAGACTCAATTCTCTGATCTTAAACTCTATCAATTCGTATCTCTTGAATAGCAGCAGCCCTCCTCCTTATATAGCCTTCAGTCTTGCAAAATAAAGCTAATCTTCTGATTTGATTTGTTATTGAAATAAGATTGGTCCAATAATGTAACAAATAAAACTGTACTGAATCTTTTAAAGATTATAACAGGAAAATATGAATTTCATATCTTTGAACCAAATCTTCAATAAAATCTTCTTCAAATAAATCAGCATTCTAGAAGCAATACGCGTGAATAATTCCTTGATCAATCTTGCAAAGATTTGCGCCAAAACAATTCTGAAAACCCAGCTTCTGATGAGGTCAACAAAAGTCAACGCTGGACTTCAGAACCTGAATCAGCTTCTGAAGTGCTACAGTGCTTCTGATGAGCATTCAGCTTCTGATGTAATTTTGAGCTTCTGAACAGCTTCAAAATGAAAAACTTCCAACTGAAGAAATGTTCTACATATGGAGATGCTTCTATTCAATACCTTGGTTTTGCCAAACAATGCAGCCAACACCAAAATACTCAACAATCTCCCCCTTTGGCAAATTTTTGGCTAAAACCATCCAAGTTCTTCAATCTCCCTTATAAACAACTCAGCAATGAAGAACTCCACAATGATCAATCATAACATAGTAATTAGCAGCGGATTCATTTATGACTATCATGAGAAACACAAACCAGCTTCAGTTCATATCAGCTACTGAAGCACACATAACCTACTGATCAACTCCTGATCATCACAAACAAGGTATCAGAGCTACTCCAAGGTATCAGAGCTACTGATCAACTCCTGATCATCACACACTCCCCCTGCAACTCAGCATACACTCAGCATACATCAAACTCCCCCTTACTTCTGAATTTATGGTATCAGAGCATATCAGAGTCAACACTTCAGGAGCTGAACACAATTGTTCTTCAGGACCATACCTCAGGATCACAGAAACACTCAGGACCATAACAATAATCTTTGTACTCCCCCTGTGACACATACTCCCCCTCAATAACATCTTGACAGCTCTTGTTGCATTGGTTCTGAATACTGAGCTTCACACACAACTTCTGAATAACACTGAAAGTTGAATTAGAACTAATTCTCTGAGCAGCAACACTTGGTATTAGAGCCAACACATTACATAAGATCTTCTCCCCCTTTTTAGCCATAAAATTCTGACAAATCATAGTCTTCAAGTAGGGAAGGAAAACTTCACAAACATCTTCAACTACTGTCCCAGTTTGAACTTCAGACTTAGTATCAGAGACAGGATCACACTTAGCATTAACAAAGCTGGCAGGTACTCTATCTTCCTCACATCCAGTTTGCTTTAATTGCTAGAATTCTTCAAATAAGCACACACCTAACTTGCTCCTTAAGTTTTCAAACTGCTTAGCATCCAAGGCCTTTGTAAAAATGTCAGCAACTTGTTCTTCAGTAGCTACATGATCCAGCTGAATAACTTTATCCTCCACAAGGTTTCTGATAAAATGATGTCTGATGTCTATGTGTTTGGTTCTGCTGTGCTGAATTGGATTCTTAGAGATGTTGATGGCACTCAAATTGTCACAAAACAATGTCATAGTTCCTTGTTCAATGTTGTACTCCTCCAGCATCTGCTTCATCCACACCAATTGTGAGCAACTACTTCCAGCAGCAATATACTCAGCCTCAGCAGTTGACAATGACACACAGTTTTGTTTCTTGCTGAACCATGAAATCAAGTTATTTCCTAAGAAGAAACAACCTCCTGAAGTGCTCTTTCTGTCATCAGCACTTCCAGCCCAGTCAGCATCACAATATCCCATTAGTTCAGAACTTGAACTATGAGAATACATGATTCCATAGTCACTTGTGTTGTTCACATACTTCAGAATCCTCTTCACTTGTGTCAGATGACTCATCTTAGGATCAGCTTGATATCTTGCACATACTCCAACAGCATAAGTGATATCAGGTCTGCTTGCAGTTAAATACAATAAGCTTCCTATCATACTTCTGTATTGACTTTGATCAACTGATACTCCATGTTCATCTTTGGTTAGCTTCAGATGAGTAGCAGCTGGTGTCTTCTTATGAGCAGCTGATTCCATTCCAAACTTCTTTACTATGTTCTTGGCATATTTACTCTGAGAGATGAAGATTGTATCTTCCATTTGCTTGACTTGTAATCCAAGAAAATAAGTCAGTTCACCAACTAAGCTCATTTCAAATTCTGACTGCATCTGCTGAACAAACAATTTGACCATCTTCTGAGACATCCCACCAAACACAATATCATCTACATAAATCTGAGCAATCATCAGACTCCCATTTTCATTTTTGACAAACAAAGTCTTATCAGAACCTCCTTTTCTGTAACCTTGAGCCACAAGAAACTGAGTCAGCCTGTCATACCATGCTCTTGGTGCTTGCTTCAATCCATATAAAGCCTTCTTTAACTTGTACACATGTTCTGGAAACTTAGGATCCACAAAACCCTTAGGCTGTTCAACATATACCTCTTCTTGCAAATATCCATTTAGAAATGCACTCTTCACATCCATCTGGAATAATTTGAACTTGAGAATGCAGGATACACCCAACAGTAGTCTTATGGACTCTAGTCTGGCCACAGGTGCAAAGGTCTCATCAAAATCAAGTCCCTCAACTTGAGTATAACCCTGAGCAACTAACCTTGCCTTGTTTCTGACTACAGTACCATTTTCATCTGTTTTATTCTTGAATATCCACTTAGTGCCAATCACATTCAACCCTTCAGGTCTTGGAACAATATCCCACACTTCACTCCTTTTGAATTGATTCAACTCATCTTGCATAGCTTCAATCCAAAATTCATCAGTTAGGGCTTCTTTCACATTTTTAGGCTCAACCTTTGACACAAAGCATGAATCAGTAGCAGCAGCATCTGATCTCCTGGTTCTGACACCTTGATCTAAGCTTCCAATGATTAAGTCTTTAGGATGATCCTTCTGAACTCTAATTGATGGCCCTTTACCATTAGGAACTTGATCTGATTGATCTTCTGTTTCTTCAGACTCTGAATGCTTTTCTGCTTCTGAAGTTTGTTCTTCTGAAGCTTCAGACTCTGGAACAACTTCAGGCTCACTTCTATCTTTCTCAGCAGTCAGATCATCAACTACCACATTAATGGACTCCATCACAACCTTGGTTCTGGAATTAAACACCCTGTAAGCTCTGCTGTTCACTGAATAACCCAGGAATATGCCCTCATCAGACTTAGGATCCAGCTTTCTCCTATTTTCTCTATCAGCCAAAATATAGCATCTGCTCCCAAAAACATGGAAATATTTGACTGTAGGCTTTCTCCCTTTCCACAATTCATACAGAGTTGATGTAGTACCCTTCTTCAAAGTGACTCTGTTGTGTATGTAACATGCAGTGTTCATTGCTTCAGCCCAGAACATATATGGCAGCTTCTTTGCATGCAGCATAACTCTTGCACATTCTGCTAATGTCCTATTCTTCCTCTCAACTACACCATTTTGCTGAGGTGTGATAGGTGCAGAAAACTCATGCTTTATACCTTCAGAAGCACAAAATTCTGAAAAACTCTTGTTTTCAAATTCTTTGCCATGGTCACTTCTGATTCTGACTATGCCACAGTCTTTTTCTCTTTGTAGTTGAATGCATAAGTCTTTAAATACTTCAAAAGTATCAGACTTCTCTCTAACAAAGTTGATCCATGTGAATCTTGAGTAGTCATCTACCATTACAAATGCATACCTCTTCCCTCCAATACTTTCTACTTGCATAGGCCCCATTAAATCCATATGAACAAGTTCTAGTACTTTAGTAGTTACCTGGTGAACTAATCTGGGATGAGACTTTCTTGTTTGTTTCCCAATTTGACAATCACCACAAACATTGTCCTCATTGATCTTCAGATTTGGTACACCTCTGATAGCTTCAGTACTTAGGATTTTCTTCATGCCTTTCAGATGTAGATGACCTAACTTCTGGTGCCAGAGCTTGACTTCCTCTTCTGAGCTCATAAGACAAGAAGTCAAACTTCTTTCTTCTTCAGAAACCCACAAGTAACAATTGTCTTTGGATCTGCAGCCTCTCATCTGAATCTTATCTTCCTGATCAGTAAAAATACACTCTAGTTTGTTAAAATTAACCTTCAAGTACTGATCACAAAGTTGGCTAATACTGATCAGATTTGAAGTTAATCCTTCCACCAGTAGCACATCATTAAGTCTGGGCAAACCTTCTCTGATCAAATCTCCAATACCCAGAATCTGACCTTTTACACCATCTCCAAATGTCACATAACTTCTGGAGTATGATCTGATATTGCTCAGCAGCTTCTTCACACCAGTCATGTGCCTTGAACACCCACTATCAAAATACCAGTCTTCTTTTGAAGTGGCTCTCAGTGAAGTATGAGCAATCAAGCCTACATTCTGAACTTTGGGCTTCCACACCTTCTGAACATTGTGTCTGGGTGCAGCTGGTTGCACTCTTCTATATTGAAAGTGTTCAGGATAGCCATACAGTTTAAAGCAAAAAGGTTTGATATGTCCCTTCTTACCACAATGATGACAGGTCCAGGTATGATTCCTCCTTCTTCTGTTGTACTTCTGGGGTTGCTTCTGAGGTAGTATCTGAACATGCTTCTGAGGTAGCATCTGAACATGCTTCTGAGGTAGCATCTGAGGTCTCTTCTGAGCTTGCTTTTGAGGTCTCATCTTTGATGTTCCAGCCATAGAATCATGAGTTTGAGTAGCAGGAACAAAACTCATCTGTTTAGGAATCTGAGTCTGGTCAATAAAACCTAAACCAGTTTTTCCTTGTTGCTGATTCCCCAAAATGTTCTCTAACTTATCAGTAGCAGAGTTCAACATCTTCACTTGCTTCTTCATTTGATCAAGTTGGGATTTCAGTTGGTTCACATCTTCTTTTAAATCTGAATTCTGCACTAACAATTCACCTTTTTCAGCCTCCAGTTGTAGAATAGTCTCCTTCTGATCCAAAACTTGTTTGCAAACCTCAGCACTTCTGGTATACAGCTTCTTGTAGTTATCAGCTAGTTCATCATATGAGGTTTTAGCAGCTTCAGACACAGATGAGGCTTCAGACTTTGAGTCAGACTCTGAAAAGGTCTCAGACTCTAAAACAGCTTCCTTCTTCAAGATAGCTCCTGACCTTACAACCAGACCAGTATCACACATATCAGATTCACTAACATCATCTTCTTCAGAACCATCATCAGACCATGACACAGCTAGGCTTTTCTTCTGCTTCTTAAGAAAAGTAGGACACTCAGTTTTGATATGTCCATAACCTTCACACTCATAGCACTGCACACCTTTGGCTTGGTTACTTTTCTCCTCAGACTTGGTCTTCTTCTCATCAGTTTGTTGCTTTTTGTTATTAAATCTGAAGTTCTGACCTTTGGCTTTGGCTTTTCTGTTAACATTCTTCAGAATCTTGTTGAATTGTTTTCCCAGCAACACAAGAGCTTCTGATAAGTCATCCTCTTCAGACTCTTGTTGATCATCAGCTTCAGTATTCACAGTAAAGGCTATACCTTTCCCTTTCTTATCAGGCTGTTTGCAGAAAGCAGTCTCAAAATTTAATAAAGAGCCAATGAGCTCTTCAACCTTCATAGCAGAAATATCATGAACCTCCTCAATAGCTGTCACCTTCATATCAAACCTTCTGGGCAGGGACCTGAGGATTTTTCTAACAAGCTTCTCATCAGACATTTTCTCCCCAAGAGAATCAAAGGAATTTGCCATATCCAGCACATTCATGTAAAAATCCTGAATGGATTCATCCTCCTTCATCTTCAGGTTCTCAAACTTGGTGGTCAGCAGTTGCAATCTGGACATCTTCACTTTAGAGGTTCCTTCATGAGTTGTCTTCAAAATTTCCCAGGCCTCCTTAGCAACAGTACACTGTTTGATAAGTCTGAACATGTTCTGATCAACACCATTAAAGATAGCATTCAAAGCTTTTGAATTTCCCAGTGACAGATCATCTTCAGCTTTGGTCCATTCCTCCTCAGGCTTCAGAACCTCAGTCTTGTTACCATCTTTGTCTGTATACACAGGATGATCCCAGCCTTTAATCACAGCTTTCCAAGTCCTGCTGTCAATAGACTTTAGAAAAGCACACATCCTTGACTTCCAATACTCATAGTTTGTGCCATCTAGTAGGGGTGGTCTATTGACATAGCCTCCTTCTCTATCCATGCTTACCAGAAATTAAGTCCTCTGGATCTCACCCAAAATACAGGCAGGGTGCCTGCTCTGATGCCAATTGAAATTCTGGCCAGGCAATGAACAGAAACTAACAGAGTAATCAGGTTCTGAACCAAACAGGTTCTGAACAACACACAGGACACAATAATTTGCAAAACAGAGCACAAACACAAACACACACAGGCAGCAAATTAAAGTGCAGGAAAGTAAAAAGGCACAGAGGTTTGTTAACCCAGTTCGGAGTAAACACCTCCTACTCTGGGGGATACCAATCCATGAAGGAAATCCACTATTGGATTTAACCCTTAAGACTCAGACACTGACTCCCAGTTCTTATCCCAAGCAATTAACCTCCACCTAGTAAGACTTCTACCCAACTCTGAGTAATAGAATCCACTATCTTCCTATTCAAGTAACTAGACCCAGTTACTGAAACCCTTAACCAAAAAACACTCTGTTTTTCAGAAAACTTCAAAAACACAACTTCATTCGTACCTAGAGGCTTAGAATGAATTACAACTCAATAACAATCCTAAACCAACTCAAAGCATATGAGTGGCGTACAAAAATAAAGCAAAAGCTTAAAAACCACTAAGACTTAATTCTCTGATCTTAAACTCTATCAATTCGTATCTCTTGAATAGCAGCAGCCCTCCTCCTTATATAGCCTTTTGTCTTGCAAAATAAAGCTAATCATCTGATTTGATTTGTTACTGAAATAAGATTGGTCCAATAATGTAACAAATAAAACTGTACTGAATCTTTTAAAGATTATAACAGGAAAATATGAATTTCATATCTTTGAACCAAATCTTCAATAAAATCTTCTTCAAATAAATCAGCATTCTAGAAGCAATACGCGTGAATAATTCCTTGATCAATCTTGCAAAGATTTGCGCCAAAACAATTCTGAAAACCCAGCTTCTGATGAGGTCAACAAAAGTCAACGCTGGACTTCAGAACCTGAATCAGCTTCTGAAGTGCTACAGTGCTTCTGATGAGCATTCAGCTTCTGATGTAATTTTGAGCTTCTGAACAGCTTCAAAATAAAAAACTTCCAACTGAAGAAATGTTCTACATATGGAGATGCTTCTATTCAATACCTTGGTTTTGCCAAACAATGCAGCCAACACCAAAATACTCAACACATTGTTAAATCAAATGTATAACAAATTAGAAGTCTTTAGCTTGTGCAGCTAAAGCGTATGAGTCTCTTGGAGAAACCTTGAGCAACTAGAAGTCTCTTAGGCGTGTCCTCAGATCAGTAGAAGTATCTTGCCTGCGTGCTTGAGCACTTGTAAGTCTCTTGGAGTTGTCCTTTAGCAGGGAAGTCTTTAGGAGAGTCCTAGAGAAGGAAGTCTTAAGTAGGTGTCCTTAAGCAAGGAAGTCTTTAGGAGAGTCCTAGAGCAGGATGTCTTGAGTAGGTTTGATTGAGCATAGAAAAGTCTCTTGGAAGAGTCCTTGAGAAATTTGTAATCCTGAGTGATTATAGTGAAATCCCTTCGAAGTGCAAAAGGACTGGACTACTCCTGGGTTGTAGGAGGAACCAGTATAAAATTGCTTTGAGTCTGCTTTCTCTCTTTCTCTCTCTCTCTCTCTCTCTCTCTCTCTCACACACACACACACACACACACTCTATCTATCTTTATCTTTGTGTTTATGTACTATATCTGCTGCAATCAGACTCTGTATCTGAATCTGTATACCACAGATTCTGAACAACTTTTAAACACCAAGAAAAAGAAAATAGAAAAAGCCAACACAATTCAACCCCCCCTCCCCCTCGTGTGTTTTTCTCACCTTCATAGAGGACCAGTACCTTGAGAATTAATCAGAATTTTGGTCAAGAATTATTTTAAGACTCTAGTATATGAAAGATCATCGCTAGTATGAATGGGTTAAGAATGTGGTTAATTTTTGGGAGTTATGTGTTTTCATTCAATGGGTTTTCTTACCCAATTATTTTGGAAAACCGGAAGAGTAACTTGATGGACAAGATTTGGTTGAGGAAATCGAAGCTGTCTCAAAAACGATTATAAGTATGAAATCTTTTACAGATAAGAATCGAAAGAATGGAAACGAGACTCGATCCATTAGTGGGTTCGGTATATGAATGGTTTGAATATAGAAGGTATTCAAGAAATTGCCTTGCGAGAACAAGTATGTCGTTTATGTTTAAAGGAAAGTGCAATATCAGGAGACGACCTGCAGTAATGTAAGTGGTGTTTCAAAGCAGTATGTAGCATGAAGTTAACCCCCTGTTATTGGTGTGTAAGCTTCAGGGAAAGATTACGGTAATTGGATAAGCATGTAGTTGAGATTGTGAATAAGTAATGGGCCGTAAGATGGTTTTGTCCTAGTGACTATGAAGTTATGAAGAAGTAAAGTTGATCGAGAGATTTACACAATGATGATGGTTTAATATACCTGACCCGAAGCCAGTTGTTAAAATCAGAGAACGCAGCGGAAGACTGCCAAAGAATGGAATCAAGAATTACTTAGAAGTTGAGACTTCAGGACAAGGATGTTTTGGGAAATTAGAGGCGTTGGAAATTGAAGCAGTCTAAGAGAATGTAGTAAGAATATGAAGGACATGTTCCTACCACGTCAAGTCTAAAGCGATTGGAGTCACCGCTAGTATAATAATCTAGCTATTCGGTTCAATAACCTCAAGAGGCTTGAAGTGTGAATTTAGTCAAAGGAAAGTTGTGTATGGGCAACAAGTATGAATGTTGTATCTAGAGGATTTTATTTTCGACTCGAAGTACCATCCATAAATATCAAATATAGTAGCAGGTATATGAGTTGGAAGATACTACTCGGAATAAGGTTGATAATACCCGAACGCAATTTAGTTGGGAAGATCGGAGAGCTTAAACTCGATGTTTCACAGGTAGAGGAAAGAATGTTGTGCACTAAGCTTGTTCAGGTCAGGGTATGGAATTAAGAGAATGATGGGATGATTTGTATTACTATGGTGGCAGCCAGAACAGAGTTGTTCGAAAGCAAGACATATGTCTTGAATTACATAGAATTGAAGGGGGTTGTATTAGAGGAGACCTTATTATGGTACAAAGGTGTGCTGTGGATGGTGGAGAGATTGATGGAAGCCTAGCAAGGAAGAAGAAATTTCTAGGTTAATAAGAGATGCTATGTCATCAACAAGCTAAGACGGAACGTCAGAAATGTGTAAGAATACTTTAACCCCTAAGGTTTTCGCATTAGAAGTGGGAACACGTATTTATGGTTGTAGAGGGTATCATACCTTGGATTTAGAGAGAACTAAACAAATATTGAGAGTAATACCTCCTGCTTTGTATTTTTGGATAACGGAGGAAGTTGGAGTAGTCCTTACCTTCGACTGAGTATACATAACATCAAATACATTTCCGGAGTAGGAACGGTTATACAAAGTATGGTATGATTATAAGTATAAGATCCCGTCATGCGAGGCAGAGTTCAGTAGTAAGATTTTATTTGAATCAACTCTGATGCGAGAAACCACTTGAATATTGAGAATATTCAAAGAAAGGTGAGATCGACTAGAGGTCGTTAGAGGAAATTATGCGAATGACAAAGGAAACTTATAAAATTCAGTAAAAATATTCAAGTATGAGTGACCCTAAGTCGGAATCACAAGAGATATACAGACCATGAAGCTTAACTCAAAATGTATAAGAGTATCGGTTAGTTGGCCTCACCCTCCACCATGTGTGAATTATGCGGTGTATTCCAAGTTTCCCAGTTAAGGAGAGTTTCATCAGACCCATTTCAGTCGATGGGAATGCAAATCATAGCACCGAATCAGTGTTAACCTATTAGCTTGAACCAATATTTATGGATGATCGAGAAGTCAGATTCCCGAGAAGTGGAACATTTTGATAAATTTATTCTAAGGTAAATTTCTAAATTTCAAGGATGAAATTTTCTTAAAGGGGGATAAAGTGTAATATCCCGCTTAATTTCCAAGTAGTCTGCAGTATTCGCTAAGGAATCCAAATTAATATTTTAAGTGAGGGTAATATGGACTTTTTCTTAAATGAGTATATAAGTGTGCTAACCTCACATTTTCTTCACTCTTTTTCATTTTTACAGTCTGAAGTTCATCTCTCTCCTCCCTCTTCATACTCTCTCCCTCTCGGCCCTCCTTCTTCTCCCCCTTGATCTCTATTGTTCCATTCAAACTTTAGCCAAACCAACATGCAAATAATCATTTATGATCCTTAAAACCTTAGAAGCTTAATGCTAGCTTAATTTTTCCTCTTCCTTTCTCTCCTCTCCCGAGCCCATACTTCCTTGGTTACTTGCGGGTTGTTGCAAATTTAAGCCAAATGGAATTGCATGTGTGAGTTAGTTGTTGATCATGTTCTAATTATGGTGATTAGAAGCAAGAATTTGGAAGGAAGATTAAGCTGAAGCTTGGGGTGCAAGTGAATGGGAGAATAAGCTAAAAGTTGAGAGTTTAAGCTTGTGATTTTGGTCTTGCTTGGAGTATTACTAGGTATTAAAAAATAAGCTATTTTTAAGAAGTTAAATTACAACTTAATGTTGTTCATGTTGGTTACTGGAATTTCTTATTTGGCAAGGATTGAAGTTGGGTTGTAGCATGTTTTGGAGCAAAAGATTGAAAGCAAAGATATAACCCATAAGTTGATGCATAAGATGTTTTGGGGAAAATCTAACATAAGTTGATACAATCATGTTTTAGTAGTGTTTATACATGTTTGGATTGCTGGCCTAGAGTTTGGTAGAAGTTGAAAGCTCCAGAAGCCATAAGTTGTTGGTTAAGCTGTTTGGAAAAAAGCTTAAGTTGTGGTCTGTGCGGTAAGAGACCGATGAAGGCAACGATGGCGGAAAGTTCTCTTGTATGATGGCAATGCGTCTTCGCGGTGGAACAAAAGGTGCGTGCAGCCACGTTAGCACTCCGACGATCAAGTCAGTAATGAAACTGAGAAAGAGTGCGTGAAAAGTGTATGTAGGCGCTCCGCAGGAATAATCACCTTCGGGATATGCGTCGTGTGATTAGAAACTGTTAGAGTGCACGTGTATGGTGCCAGATATGGGGAGGTGTGCTGTAATGCGGCCTCGTGTATCATAATTTAGTGTCTGCCTTCAAATGTCGCTGTCTGGTTTGCCTTCTGGCCGGTCCAGGACAGTTGCCCCCCCAAGTCATTGAAGGCTTTTTGGTGTTATGGCTTAACCATGCACAACGCTATATGGGATGCAGGCGCCCTTGAAGTCGTTGAGGAAGTTCTGTGGCCATCTAAAGTTAGCGGGCTGGGCGCCCTGGATAAGTAAGTTGGGGCAGTGGTAGCAACTACCCTGAACTGAATCGTTCTCGATGTGATGGCTGTCCCAGTTCCTACTCTAACTTGTCGATGTCGTGGTTTCATGTGTGTTCGGGGGAAGCGCTTCACGCGCATTCCTTTTGACTCCATTTCTTTTTCTGAGGCTAGCTCTCGTCTGTTGGATCGTAACGATCAAGTTTCCTTCTCATCATTCGGAGGAGTGCCTGGATCTCGAGAGCCCAGATTCTGAGGCCACCCAGGATTCGGCCTACGCGACGCGCAAGGCGTGGAGAGAGCATAGCCGGGTTTAGGACTGTGGTGGAGGGCCCTTCAGTGTACAGGGCACTCTGGAAGAATTCGCCCACAATCCTCTCTTTTCTCATTTTTGGAGTGAGGAGCATCAGAATTTCCTTCCGGCCGTGTATACCTATGGCTCGGTCGCCGGGCTCACCCCTTCTAGGGTGCGGCTGAAGTTTGACTTGAAGGAGTTTACGTCTTCGTTCGAGTTGGAACATATTGAAGATCTCACCCATCCGGACGATCCGATGAAGACGATCGGCAAAGCCCGGTATGTGGATACCAAGATGGTCATCCGAGGGATGGACGCCCCCCATCAGAAGAAAATATTTGGTACGTCAACACTTCTTGGTGGAAAATGTAACTGCCCGATTTTTCAGCGTTGGATTTATCTGTTATTGTTAATTAGCATTATTTACTTGATTTTGTGTGTTAATTAATTATTTGTGTGTGATTGGTAGGTTAAGGAAATTTGTAGTGAATTGAGTTGCATTTTTGTAATTATGCTAGAACTAGTAAATTGAATTTAGAGGAAGTGGTGTATAATTAATATGGGGGGTTTAAGTGAAGTAAAAATGTAGAGAAAATAATTGTGAGACAATTGTGACTAAAGCCCATTAGTGGGAATAACCCTAGAAACATATTATAAATACACTAGCAATGAGTGGTGGTGAATTATGTTAAACATTACAACACAAAATTTTCAGAGGCTAGTGAGAGAAGAAGCTTGGAGAAGAGGAAACTAGAAGAACTTAAGGGGAATGAGTGGATTATACTAGAAGTAGCAAGAAAAGTGAAGAATTAAGGTAAGAGGGAAGATCACTTTCACCAAATGGGTTTAATAAGCAATTATGAGGTTTGAATGTTTTAGATTATGATTAATTAATGATTAATTGCTGCTGAATTGTTGAATTTTCGTCCTCGTTTTTTGTTGATTAAATTAAGCATGTCAAACCTTGATGAAATTGCATTTTGTTCATGTCAAAATTCATGTTTAATTATGATTAATTGATACCTTTGTAAATTTTTCTGAATTTGAATTAAATGATGTTTGTTGATTATGAAACTGATTGTGAGTGTGGGTATGTGTTTTGTTTGAAAAATCATGAAGTTATGTTGAACAAGTTGTGATTTTAAGTGATTTTGAGAAAAGCGATTAATTGAGTGAATTTGCTTAAGTTGCTACTGTTTTGATTATGTTGTTGCCTTATGATGAAAAAGCATGCTAATATATGTTGGTTGTGTGGCTTTGATGAGAATTAAGTTGTTGTTGTTGTTTTTTTGCTAAAATGACTTAATTAAGTGAAAATGAGTAAGATTCTTCTTAAATGAATAAGTTGTTGTTGGAAAAGCTTGAATAGGTGTATATCATGATGTTGAACTTGATGAAATACTCTTGATGTTGTTAAACAAGCTTAATTGGTGAGTTGTTGGTGAAAATGGAATTTAGAGACGAACTTTCAAATTTACCGAAAAACATTTGGAATTCATGTTAATTGATGTTTCCTTGTGTACCCAATGTTCAATTTAAGTGTATTGATCATATGGGTATTGTCTGTAAAATGATTTTGGGTCAATTGGGATGAAAAAAGGGATTTTTGGGTGATTTTTGGAGGTGTTCCCGTAACAGGGGAAAACCTGTTCAGGTAATCGTGGCCGTAGCGAGATCCTGCTCGCTGTAGCGACCATGACCAGCAACAGGGAAAACCTGCTGCCTTGCCTCGCTGTAGCGAGCTCCCCATCACTGTAGTGACTAGGACAGCAATAACATGTGTTGTTCTGTGCATTTTGGTCCTTAGGGGATGTTTCCGAACATCCCTGGGCATTCCTTTTGTGTTGTTTTGATGAATTAATCATAGGCTATAATGGCTTGCATTGAAATGAATTTAATCGTTGATTTTGAGACGAAAATGTGAAGTTGTGAAATAAACATGGAAAACCTATTTTGAGTCATAAAAATGTATGCAAGATTGTTAAATGTCTATGATGATATGAATGTTGTTGTAACATGATTTAAGAAGTGAATTAATGATGTTTGGTGTAGTTTGTGTGATTAAATCATGAAACTTGAATTATGAGAATATTGAAGATTGTAAACACTTGATGTTGTGATGGTTATGCTTTGTTGCTGTTTACACATGATATTGATAATGTTATTGATAATGATATAGATGAATGAAAGTAAGATGTTGAAATGTTTATGATAAGACGATGATTAAACTTGTTGAAAATGCATTAATATGAAGTGATGAATGTGATTTAATGATGTTGAGATTAAGCATGATGAATGTGATTAAATGTTGTTGTGATTAAGCATGATGAATGTGATGAAATGATGCTATGATGATAATGTGATTTGTATTGTATGGATGTATTGATTTGATAATGCAATAGTGACGATGTGGAGATACGTTATATGATGGCGTGAATTATATAACAACATGATGAGTGCATTGTCGAGTCTATACATGGTGTCCATGCATACATAGTCAGTCGAATTGTGAATTGATGCTAACATGCCAAGATATTTTGATAATCCCACATGCCGAGGGTTTTGATAATCCAACTTGCCGAGGATTTTGATAATCCAACATGCCGAGGGTTCTAGTAATCCAACATGTTGAGGAATCTGATATCCAAACTTTGGTACCACATGCATTTAGTGTCGTGTTAGGCACATTGAATGAACATGATGAGTCATGTGTGGAAATATTTTGGTGTGAACTTGTGCATTTATGTTGTTAATATATACTTGATGGTATTAATGACGTGGTGAATGCTTTATGCTTGAATTGATGATGAGATATGAACGATGAAAAATTGAGTTGATTATCTATTGATGACTTATAGATAAGTTGATAATTATGTGTTGATGATTTAATTGTTGGTAATGAATTATGATGCAAGAATATGATTCAATTGATGATGATGAATTAAGACGCGAAGTTACAATTTAATTACAATGTGGTATGATTAAGTTGGTAATTATATAATGATGAGGGTATGGTATGAATTTGTGAATTATGCATGATTAGTAACCAGGCTTTTTGTAGTGATGACTATTTTCGACGTTAAGTGATGTTTTTGTTTGAGACTTATATGCGTTTATTTTATCCTTTTGTTGAACGTATATCTTACCCTCCAGTGGCTTTATTGTCGCCTCATCCTTGGGTTAATCCCTCATGGATGTAGACTTGTAGATTGAGGAGTAGCTTACATGTGAGTATGTCGAGGATGGCGTTTGCTTGCTCGAGTTTATCTGCTTTGGAGTCTAGCTTAGGAATTCTTATTAGGATTTTGGGATTTTGTTATCTTATGCCATGTGATTTTATGATCAAACTTGTTGAGATATTATTTTGATTTGTATGTTATGACCGAGACAAGACACTCATGAGTTATATGATTACATGATATTATTCTGTTGTGCGATATTATAATTGAATTTATCTTCGTATTATGTTATATGATGAGCTGTATGTTTGAGTATTAATGTCCCGATATGTGAAATATGCATGCTTTGTCTGTTTAATTATGTTCTCGGGGATCGGGGCGTTATAGAAAATGCTCCACAAAGGACCTCCAGTAGATTATGAATGTTGAATACAAGTGATTACAAGAATTCCTTCATATTATCCTAGCTTTTCAATCCTTATGCAACAACTACCCCAATCTTCAAATACCCTTTGAAATTGGTGCTTCTTGATATCTTCGAATCCTCAAACACCCGTGCAATCTTTGAAGCTCTTCACTCGAACTCTTCTTTGCTCTGTCAGGTGAATGGATCCCCTTGAACACTAGAACCATAGAAAGAACCACAATACCCTTGGAGGTGGAATGAGAGTATTCAATTCACTTTGGATCCTTGATTCCCAACCAATATCCTTGAAGGAAATCAATTTACAATCCTTATAGCACTCTAGCAATATATGACTCAATGAAACACAATGATTCTTAGAAAACATGTTTAATCTCAAGAACACATGAACAATGAGGTATGAAGACTCTAGAGAGAATAGATGCAAATATTTCAGTAAGTTTAGAGGTTAGAATGATATGAGTATTTATAGAAAAGGATGGCAAGTGAAATATTTTGGCCAAAAACAATGTGCTAATTCGATTCACTTAATGTGTGATTCGAATCAGACAGCAAAAAGACAAGCAAGAATAAGTATGAAGATTGATACGATTCAGACTTATTTTGAATCAAATCAAACTGCCCAGAATAAAGATTGATACGATTCACACATCATGTGAATCGAATCACAAAGCCTGAAACCAAAGTTAAAGAGTTTGCATGATACGAATCAAAGAAATGGTGATACGATTCATGGTGATACGATTCAAGGTTTTACGAATCGAATCAGATTGTTTTGAAAAAGGGCAGAGAGTCTGCATGATACGATTCAAATGAATTTGAATCGAATCAAATACCAGAAAAAAGATTTTGGTAAAAAAAAAAAGACGTTTAATTCAAACACAAGGCAAGCTAGGTGTCGCAGTGCGAAAAATGGCAATGAGTGTAAACACTCGAAATGATAACAGAGTCGCCATCGAACTTTATTTATCCCAAAATTGGGAAAGGAAAATATCCATAAAACCTTGGGTAACATGGTTTGGGAACCATGAGACGGGTTCGGGAGTTGATTATGCGAGAGGAAGGTGTTGGCACCCCTCGCGTCCATTGTACTCAATGGGAACCATTTATGGGAAAGGTTCGTTTATGCTCACAGGTTTAGGATATCTGCTTATATGCTGGTTTCTTACTTCTACATTATTAAAACAAAAAAAAGATTTTTTTTTATTGGGGTGCTTGACGAGATGTTGCGATCCCGCTCCTATGTATTCCCGTGTGCAATGGGAAACTTAAAGCTACGTAGTTCTTTGTAAAAAAATGTTTGTGGGTTGGTTGTTTTTAATGGAATAGCATTTATGTCGCATTCCCATGGTTAAACGCCGCTTGTATGCTCGCACAGTGGAGGCTTAAGCTTTGCTTGTATCAGAGGAATGGATAAAACCTTATCCAATTTGGAATAAAAGAGTTTGAATGTGTTGAGCTATTTTTAGGTTTTTATGAATTTGTCTGAGAATGAGGACAATCAGTTATCACGAGACATACGTCAGGGATCTGAATCATACGGGGTGAGAAAGTCATATGTCTCACTCCCCTTTTTCATTCTGATTTAATTAAATTGATTTTGAAGAATGAGGATCATCCAATACCATGAAACATACGTCAGGGGTCTGAATCATCCAGGGTGAGAAAGACATACGCCAAAATCCCCTTTTTCATTCTGATTATTCTTAAAAAAAAAGTTTTCCAATTAGTTCCAAGACGATCAAAATAAAAAAAAAGAAGAAGGAGAGGAGATGAGAATGGATGAAAAATGAATGCATGAGAAAGCAATAAATAAACACTTATTCAAACAAAATGCACGCAAAAGTACTTAATTAAATAAGCAATTAATTGAATAATAAAATAAACACTTAAGCAAAAAATGAGTGATTATTGAGGAAGAAAAAGCACTTAAAAGCACTTGAAAATAAAAAGAACTTATATAAAATAAATAAATATTTAAAGAAAATGATTTTTTTTTTTTGGGTTATATGAGAGAAGGAAAAAAAAAAGCAAAAGAAAAAGAAGCAAAGAAAAACTACGTCCTCATAAAGGACACTCCCATAGCATCAGCTAGTAAGGCTGGGGATAGACATGATAATGGTTGATGTACCATCACAAGACACTCCGAATGATTAGCACCTAGTTTTGCAAGTATATCCGCACAAGTGTTTCCTTTTAGAAAAATATGATGAAAGGAAATATTCTACTCCTTATCCAAATACATCTGAATGAGTTCCAAGAGGTTTGCATAGTGATGAAGCCTCGACACTTCCTTTGACACTAAGTGCACTACATGAAGAGAGTCAGAAAAACAAATCAGTTTCTTATAATCAGCCTCCCAGCAAAGTTTAATCCCAATCATAAGGGCATGAATTTGTGCATGCAAAAGATTGGACAACCCCACACTATCATAGAAGGCAAATTGAAATTTTCCCTCAAAATTCCTAACCAATCCACCAAATCCTGCTTTACCCGAGTTAGTTAAAGCGCTTCCATCTACATTAAGGACCATTGTATCATTATCACCATGCTGCCAACATACTTCATGAGTGAGCCTAACTAATGCGGTTGAAATAGTATTGACGAATGCCTGCTCTAAAACTTGCAATTGCTCATAAACAGCTGAAACTGTAGTTGAGACTATTGGTTGGATACCATCAAACACCAACTTGTAGCGAGTGCACCATATGTTCCACATTATGATAGGGGCGACACTCCCTATCTTACTGAATAACATTTGTATGATATCTCTCATATTACTCGAGATATTATTAGCGCACAATGAAGACACGTCAGGGAATCCACATCCAGACCACATTCCAACAACTCGTGGACAAAGGATGAGGCAATGAAAAATATATTCATCTTCCTCGTTACAACATGGACATGTAGCAGAAACATTCACCCCTCGTTGATGTAGGACATATTTAGTTGGAATAGAGTTATGACAAACCTGCCAGATAAAAAATTGAACACTAGCTGAAAGTGGTAACTTCCAAATCCAATTCCATTTCTCCAGTGAGACAATACCATCCCTCCGAGATAAGGGCCTGTGATACGCACTTTTTGCTGTGTATTCTCCATTTAAATTATCTTTCCACACCCAAGTGTCAGCAAATGAGGTAATTATGGTTGGTTTCAATTCCTGTACTGAGGCAACAATTTCAGGAGATAGGGGAAGATTTAGCTCAGCAATGATGCTTTTCCCATTATCCCATAGATCCTTAATTGTGAGGCATAAATGATCTGGAGAGATATTTTGTACCACATTAATAAGAGGATGTTTGACGACCCAAGGATGAAACCACGTATTTGTATCTCCATCTTCAATTTTGTAGGTGAAACCATCTTTTAACACATCAAGAGTTTTGAGAATTGCATTCCAAATAGGTGAACCTATCTTTGCTTTTATTAAAAACATATTACCCTCTTTCAAGTATTTATCAGCAAGGATAGACACCCATAACTTCTTGTCTGATTATACGAGACTCCAAACAAGTTTTCCTAACAAAGCTATGTTTTGTAATCGAGCTGACCAACCTCCTAGACACCCAAGCTTCCTAGGTTTCGTGATCTTGTTCCAACCAACTATGTGCATGGCTCGGTCCTTTTCCCCATGCCAAATGAAATTTCGTAATGTCATATCTAGAGTTTCGCGAGCATTGGGGATAGCAACAAATTTGCATAGTATATGCTGGAAGTTAAGTAAGCATAGCCTTAGCAAGGGTGACTCTTCCAGGCTTATTCAACAGCCTTCCTTTCCAAGAAGCAAGCTTAGAGGCTACTTTATCTTGGATCTTTAGGAAATCTTCTTTCTTTATACGTCCATATCTCATGTTGAATCCCAAATAACTCTCTAAGCGGTCAGTGAATGTAATATTAGTGAGATGTTCAAGAGAATCTTTTATGGATCTGCTAACTCCTTTAGATGCATAAGCTCTTGATTTCTTCAAACTAATTTTTAGACCAGAAAGAGAACAAAAATTATTTAAAAGGTTTGAAATAAATTGCGCTTGAGAAGGTTTGGGTTTCGCAAACAAAAGCACATCATCTGCAAAGAATAAGTGAGATATTCTTGGCCCTTCAGGGGTAATGTGAAGAGGGTACCAGTTCCCTTCTTGAACTACTTTGTCAATCATATCTCCAAGTCTCTCCATACAAAGTACAAAAAGATATGGTGATAGTGGATCCCCTTGACGAAGACCGTGAAGAGGTTGAAAATGCTCAGTCCTACTCCCATTCCACAACAAAGATACCGAGGTAGCTTAAATGCTACTCATTATAAGAGAAATGATGATAGAAGGAAAACAAAAATATTGGAGGCTTTCACGCAGAAAAGTCCAATCTACTCGATCATATGCCTTCTCTAAATCAAGCTTATATATGACATCTAAATGATCTAATACTATTCAATTAATTACATAAAATATTTGGACTGTAGATCTCACCATTTAGGCCTTGAGATCCTAAAGACAAGGATTTGAACCCTTGGAGTAAGGAAGGGCGCCCTCCAGGTGGGCGCATGGCCCACTTGACAATCATAAATAACCCATGTGACCTCCCAAAAGGACATCCTCTGGGGGCGCCCTCAGCAGCTTACGAGGGCGCCCTAGTCATGGTTTTGGCCCTTTACGATTTAGGCCCAAAACCATGGCCAGAAAGGTCCAAGTCGAGGCTACAAATAGTAACCTTGGGATCATTCCCAAGGCATAACCAAAACAGACTCTAAAAACCCTAGTTTTCATACATTGTACTCACAGCCAGTAAAACCCTAGTTTTCCTATATTGTACTCACAGCCAGTACAGTTGGCGCCCACCGTGGGGCTACGGTAAAACTAACCTAGTCATCATCTCCGAAAGAAAGGCAATCGATCCACGACCTCTGAAAATCACCAGAACGCCGTCAATCCACCGTGTTTCTCAGGAGCAACCCAGATACTTCCGAATCCGCCGCGATTCAACCCTAAATCCATCCCTAACTCTAATCAAACGTTCAACCTGTTCTTTGTTCAAAAAACTAATCCTCACCCTAAGATTTACGATCCTAATCGCTAATCTTCAACCACCAATCTTAGTCTTCATAACCGACCTAAACGACCGTCATCGTCGCCATTGATGGCGGACCCGGCGGCCTTGGAAGCCCTACAACAACAAATCCAGCAGCTTCGCGACCACAACGAAGCTCTGCAAGCGACAATGGAGACAATCCAGCAACAACAACACGCTGAGGGGAACGGGTCCCAACAGGACGAGTCAATAGATCCAGATCCGCAACCACTTTCCGCTGAAGTTTGGAACGCGCCGGTCCCAGAAAACATCAAGCCACCCTCTCTTTCGTCTTTCGACGGAAAGAGCGATCCAGTGGAGCACGTAACAGCTTTCAACACCCAGATGGCCATCATCGGCGCTGCTGACTCCCTCAAATGTAAGCTTTTGGCAGGGACATTCAAAGACACCGCCCTCAGGTGGTACATGAACTTGTCCCGTTTCTCCGTCATCAGTTACCAAGACATGACACGCAAATTAACACACTAGTTTTCGGCTAGTCGCCACCGCAAGGTGTCATCTACCAGCCTCTTCAACGTCCGCCAAGGGTCGAATGAGACCCTCCGTGAATATCTTGCAAGATACAATGACGCCACAATTAAAGTCGTGAACCTGAACCAAGAGCTATTCGTGGGAGCTTTCCAAAACGGCCTCCGCGCCAGACAGTTCAACGAATCGCTGGCGCAAAAACCGGTCGATTCCATGGAGGAGATCATGTCAAGGGCGGAATGTTACATAAAGGGAGAGGAGAGCAACGCTGAAAAGAAAGCGAGAGATTCCAGGGAGCGTGGACCCAGCAACTACGATCATCGCCGCAACTATTATCCTCCCGCCCACAGAGACAGAGCGCCATACAACCGTCACGTCCAAGATAGGCGCGCACCCCTGCCAGAATCCTTCACGGCGCTCAACACTCGCCGTGAGCAGATCTAGAGAGATGTGTACCATTCTAGACTCATCCCCGAACCCTTACCACCGAGAGGAAACATCATGGGAAACGACAAGGAGGCCTGGTGTAAGTATCACCGCATAAAAGGACATACCACAGATGATTGCATCCACCTGAAGAGAGAGATTGAGAAGCTGATTCAGAATGGTAGACTAAGAGGATACGTGAAGGAAAGCAGAGAAGGAGACAGGCGTCCCCTCGAAGATCCCAAAAAGGAGAAAGATGTGGCGAAAGATGGTGAGCGCCACACTTTGAACACCATATCCGGTGGCTTCGTAGGAGGAGGAGAATCCAGCACCTCCAGAAAAAGATATGTGAGGCAGGTAATGCTGGTCGATGACCACGCCACGACGGAGCCAGAGCGCCAGGCAGATATCACCTTCTCAAGCGAAGACCGTAAAGGAGTGATCCCCCATGATGACGATCCCATGGTCATTACTGTGCAAATCTTCAATTGGGATGTCAAGAGGGTGTTGATTGATCCTGGAAGCTCCGCAGACATCCTTTATTACTCTGCTTTTGAAAGAATGAGACTGGACGAGGACCGATTGCAACCCTTCAAGGGAATCCTGGCTGGCTTCACACTACTAGAAACACACCATTTAGAGACCGAAAATTCGGTCTCTACATCATCAAAATCGGTCACTAACAGGTTTAGTGACCGAAATAGTGACCAAAAATAAGAGTTGCTAATATGCTGGTCGCTGATTCCTTGTGACTGATACAACGACTGATATTTAGCGACTGTATCTGTGACAGAATTTAGAGACCGATTTTGAGATTGATTTTGCGGATGCATTTTGTGACTGATTTTGCAACCGACTTTACAACTGATTTAGTAACTGTTTTGAACTGAATTTTTGTACCAATAGGTCACTATTTCGGTCTCTAAATCCAGGTTTTTTTGTAAAAAAAAATAACATTCTTCAGTAATGGACCAATACATTGAAACTACTTTTAAATTATATTTAATATCTCTCAGATATATCATATACACCAAAAACATTTAAACATCAATTTTCTTTTTAAAGGCAAGGACAAATTTATTAATAAGCTGATTAAGGTAACATGGTGTCATCAACACATAGTACATAGTTGTTGCAAGTTAAAGCCAAAAAGAAACAAATAGCATGCTATAAAACACCTATCTCAAACACCCTCCCATAGATTTAACTTCTACCCACATTTCATATTATTTCAGACACATTGTAACAAAATCAAACTTTTACTACCCAATAAACTTTACATATACCTTCAACTTTGTAACAAGTTAGCAGGAAACAGAGATTGCAGAGCATAACAAAAGATTGAAGACTGAAGGTTTTTATTGTAAAACACATGAGTGCCAAACAGTAGTTATTACTCTAATTAATGCATCTACTTCACTGCCAGGCAAACTTCATGAAATACACACTTTCAACTTTTGTAGCAAAACAAGCAGAAAACATTGAAACAAATGCATAAAAAAACAAGTTATTATTTAATACAGAATACAGATCATATAAGTAGCCCACCCTCTTGAAAGTTAAGACACAATCACACACTCCTTTATTTTTCATATCATTTAATATCATTCATTTTTCATATCTTAGTTCTGACCAGCAATGTTTAAAAACGTTCAAAAATTGAATTGTGGTTTATTTGCTTAGCAAAAAGAAATAAGTGATTTAGTTTGTAAGGAGATAAACAAATATAGTTGCTCATTACTTTGTAGGGGTGGTCCTTCTCCCGAGTTTGTGTCAGGATCTCGAACTCCTTATCCCTTAACTTTAACCGATTGAGCTACCCAATTTGCCAATAATTTAGACTATTAATTTAAGATCGAACATAAAAATCAATCACTTCATCATACATTTAACACATAAAATTCAAATACCTTAAACACCTGCAAGACAGTCCATCTCATTAAACCGGAACAAAGTTAAAAACACATTTAAGAAAAACTAACATTTAAAAGACTCTTGTTTTACCTATTTCCTACAAAAATTTATCCAGACTAAACCATCAGACTGAAAAAACATCTCTGAGAAATCCTCGTGAATGAGATGATGTTTATATAAATACCTCTGAAATAAGTTTTTGATTCGGGAGAAGCAAATGACCATTATCTTTAAAGTTTCTAAAAAATGTTATGCGACATAAGCAACTTACAATATATGAAAGAACATAGCTATTTCTTGTAAAAAGACTTTTGATAAAAGTAAAATCTTCCAGTAGCAGGCCCTGATTGAGTTGAGATGAGATAAGCGTGAAATTCTGGCCAGGCAATACTGAAGAGAAATCAGGTTCTGAACCAAACAGGTTCTGAACAACACACATGACACAATAATTTGCAAAACAGAGCACAAACACAAAACACACACAGGCAGCAAATTAAAGTGCAGGAAAGTAAAAAGGCACAGAGGTTTGTTAACCCAGTTCGGAGTAAACACCTCCTACTCTGGGGGATACCAATCCAGGAAGGAAATCCACTATTGGATTTAATCCTTAAGACTCAGACACTGACTCCCAGTTCTTATCCCAAGCAATTAACCTCCACCTAGTAAGACTTCTACCCAACTCTGAGTAATAGAATCCACTATCTTCCTATTCAAGTAACTAAACCCAGTTACTGAAACCCTTTAATCAAAAACTCTGTTTTTCAGAAAACTTCAAAAACACAACTTCATTCGTACCTAGAGGCTTAGAATGAATTACAACTCAATAACAATCCTAAACCAACTCAAAGCATATGAGTGGCGTACAAAAATAAAGCAAAAGCTTAAAAACCACTAAGACTCAATTCTCTGATCTTCAACTCTCAATTCGTATCTCTTGAATAGCAGCAGCCCTCCTCCTTATATAGCCTTCAGTCTTGCAAAATAAAACTAATCTTCTGATTTGATTTGTTACAGAAATAAGATTGGTCCAATAATGTAACAAATAAAACTGTACTGAATCTTTTAAAGATTATAACAGGAAAATATGAATTTCATATCTTTGAACCAAATCTTCAATAAAATCTTCTTCAAATAAATCAGCATTCTAGAAGCAATACGCGTGAATAATTCCTTGATCAATCTTGCAATGATTCATGCCAAAACAATTTTGAAAACCCAGCTTCTGATGAGGTCAACAAAAGTCAACGCTGGACTTCAGAACCTGAATCAGCTTCTGAAGTGCTACAGTGCTTCTGATGAGCATTCAGCTTCTGATGTAATTTTGAGCTTCTGAACAGCTTCAAAATTAAAAACTTCCAACTGAAGAAATGTTCTACATATGGAGATGCTTCTATTCAATACCTTGGTTTTGCCAAACAATGCAGCCAACACCAAAATACTCAACAAAGCGTATGTCGGATTCTTCTCCAAACTCTCTAGCAACACAAGTAACTCTAATTGACATCTGGTTTCTTCAAGTTCAAACAATTATCTGTTGCTTGTCTATACAACTCCTGAACCTGATTTAATTCTTTCTCTGAAATCAAGAATTCAAATAAAATGGTAAGAGTGCATCTACCTTTTCCTCAATCAAGAACCAGTGTAAAATCCAAACAAGGGTAAACCAACAACTAAACAAGTATATTGTTTTGATATTATTGCATTTGCTGTACAATAAATAAGTTGATGAAAGTTTCATGGTTTGAGGAAGGTGAGAAAAACAAAGAAGTCTTTACCAGACGATCAAAATTCATATATGATATATGAAATCTCAATACAAGTTGTGCTTATCTAACTAACTTGTAACTCAATAAGTAACTAACATCTTTTTTTTTTACTAAAGGTAACTAATATCTTTTATTATCCTAATAATAATTTATGGACATTACTTTGATGCTTTGATGACCTTAGTTTGAATAAAAAGCCAGATACTACTATCATGAAAGAACATTGGTGTTCGACACGTATCTGATACACACCCAAAAAGTATCCAATAATTTTTTAAATTACTTTAAAAATAACTTCACTGACATTTCTCAAATAGATCCTTGACACTTATTTCCAACCAAAGACACAAGATTATGCATTTTAATAGTAGAAAGCAAATATTCTATATAGGTTGGAGAAAGATATGTGAATTATGCATACTTGTTATGATCACAAGTATTTTCAAAAGAATTGTATCAATCATATACTAACCACAGGTACTTTATGTGCATTAACGAGCAGTTAGTAATGTGAATGTCTTTTTACAAACACTGTGCACTTATGTTCTCTCTATCCTCTTCAAAAAGAGATGTCCTCTCTCTTTATATACACAAATAATAATATATAGAATTTTTTGTCAACATATCTCGTCCATGTCGTATTTTGGCTTTTCGAAATTTCCTGTATCCCCATAACTTACAATTTTCTTAGCGTACTATATATATATATATATATATATGTGTGTGTGTGTGTGTGTGTGTGTGTGTGTGTGTGTGTGTGTGTGTGTGTGCTTGTCAGTATATAAAGCCAGTCCGAAGTGAAAGCCAATCACTGGCCAATTAATGTGACCAAATAACTACAGCAGTAAAAATGAAATGCTATACTAGTACATGAACAAAACCACTTCGATGTTTCCAATTCATTTTTCTCAAATTTAACACTATGCTGTTATGTGCTATTCATAAAAATGAAAATATACCCCCCAGGCATCTTTTTCAAAGAATCTAACTTGCTGAAGAACTCAACAAATCTTATTTTTATTGTTTATCATGAATTTACATTTGATGTGTTAGAGAACTCAAGATAAACAGAGAAAATTTTTTGACAGACCTGCAGCTTCTAATTGCTTCTGAAGTTCTTGGCCTACTGCGTCATTTTCAGCCTGGAAGGTAAAATCCATAAACAATTAAAAATACACTAACAAACTATTTTTTAAAATTAGACAAGCGGGTATAAACTACTGCCAATCAATCATTGTAAAAAGCAATAAGTGAGTTGAGGTACATACGTGTAGTTCTGCAATCCTCTTAAGTTGTGCTTCTTCACCTGTCTCAGATATTGGAAGCGATGCAACCAATAAATCAAACTGCAGAAGAAACAGCAGATATATTTCAATGACCCACTCATTAACTTCCAAATAAAAATATTCAAGATAGAAGAGAGAATGTAAGATGCATAATGAGGCAACGACGCACAAAATAAGAAGTAAATAGGCTAGACTTTCTTGGTTAATTGGTATCTATGAAATGTCCAGTGCTGGTTTAAAATTTTAAAAAGACTATTATGCAAGCAGTCCTCTATGAGAACCACAGAACTGGACACAAACCCTGTTTCTCTACAGTCCAGAAAGGACAATCAAATTCTTTTAATATGCCAGTTTATGTTTTTTTGGTATTTAGTAGAATATATTTCCAATGGTTACTAAGAAAAATGAATTTTATGTCTGGGGAATGGTTACTAAAAGTCTAAAAGTAATTGTGTAAAATAGTTTCGTTTCGATACAATCCATTCAAATTACTTGAGAAAGTAAAACCAATTAGTATAAATCTTTTACATAATTATTAAACAAGCAATTAAAACTTGAATAATGCTCAACATGGCCTTGAAGAGTGCATTGTGTAATTAGCATGGATAAATAGAACATCCAGAATGATGTTCAGCCAAGTGGAACAAATGTCTTACATTTCTTTAAATGCCATTATTGGTTTGCGAATCAAAATGATAGAGGCAGAGGATAAAGTTTATGTTCTTCTTATACATAACACAACATGGTAAAAGAAAAAAATTTAGAAGAGCAAACTGGGATTCTATAGTGCACAAGTGTATGTTCAGCATGAAGTCAACCTGCACTTAATGAAAGATGAATGAAAAATCTATTTCCTAAATTGTGAACATGCACTTGGTTGGAAATCCGATTTTTTCTTTCTCTTATCTGGACATGCCTCCAGTGTTTTATAACTATGAAACACCAACATTCAAAGAGTGGACACACATCTATCCACTTGGTTATCAATGCGGGATTGCGGTGCGGCGCGGTGCGGGAGCCAGGAGCGGAACGGGCACTATTTCAGCGACGCGGACACTAATATATACACACTTATACACACAAGCATAAAACTATCATACATGAACTAAAACAATATATTATATTTCACCACAAAAGAAATTGCTCTTCATGCCTTGAAAATTGCTCTTCAGCAGCACCACTTCATGCCTTGAAAATTGCTCTTCCCACTTAAAAAATTGCTCTCCCACACCAGAAAATGACTCAAATATCCCCGACTGCAATTAACTACCGTTCCACAACCATACTTACATATACATGAAAAAAAAATCACTCCAACGGCACTTAAGTGCCGTGGAGCATGAAATTTGACATTACCTCTAGCTTTTCACTCACTATCCACCCAACACAAACCAACACTTTACCAGTTGTCGCCTCTTGTTTTTGATGGGTCCCATTATAAAATTTTGATATTTGAGACTTGCTTGGTTGTTTTTAGCCCCACCATCCTTCATGTGTTTTTTAACGTGGCATGTTGTTATGGATGTTACAACACTTTGCCTCTCGTTCCCCTTATTTTATAGTCACTACGAGAGGAAAGCATGCCACAGCTTAACGAAAACATGCCACCACGAGAGGCCCAATTACAATTAACAACCGCCCCGAAAGACGTACGACAGTTAACTGCCATTGGGGGCACTTGAGTCATTTTCTGGTGTCGGAGAGCAATTTTTAAAGTGTAAAGAGCAATGCCCTCATGCCTTCTTCCTCTCCTACTCTTTTTCTTCACTCCTAAACTAGTGATAAAGGGTTATCTGAATATCTTTCCCCACTACACTGTGTTTCGCCCTCCCTGGCACGGTACAATATGAGCTGAATCCTTCAACAACCTTCAGCCTCTCCTCCAAGGCACGGTACATATGAGTGGACTCGATGTCCTGGTGAGTATTGTTGGGAGCAGAACGTCTAAGTTGGGCATCTTCCATAGCATGGCCTGGAGAGACATTCTCATTTTGAGTGATGGGATTCCCTTGGGGATGAGGCTCTTCGTTTCTGATTGGTATGGTAACCTATGGAGGTGGAGGCGGAGCAGGGATATCATTTTCAGGAGGGGTATAACCAAGAGGAAAACCGTATGGGGGCCATGATCCATTCGCCGCATTTCCCGTTGGGTGAAAGTTGTTTTCCTTGTTGGACAATGCTTGCATGAGCTCTAGCAGCTGATCCATTTTTTCCTCCATCGTGTCAACCTCCTCTCTTAGTGCATTCTGATTTTGCTCCAAATTTTCCATGGTCCTCTGATAGTTAGCACGTCTCCCGTGGGGGTGTCGAAGAACTGGCTCTTGGGCCAATTGCTTTCTGGGCTTCCTGGCTATGATGAATTTCCTTCCTGGTGTTTTTGGGGGAATGATATGAGTGTTTTCCTTTAAAATGCATGTATGCGATGTAGATGAAAAAAAACATGCTTTTGTTTTTTTGTTTTGCTTTGGGAAGGAAATGTATATGCAAAAATTATTTTCATGGATGCAAATGTTATGGCATGCAGAGGTGTGGTTAAAAGAGGTCAAGGCATAAGTTACCAAGGTAGGAACGCTCAGTACTACCCCCCCCATTCTCACATGTAGGTTCTAGATCTCAAAATGGTTCCCATAGTCATTGATCTTATTTGAAAATATTGTTGCCATTGGAAATACTTGCAGGGCAACAAAGCTCTAAAAGATCTCCTCTAGGTGAGGTTTTCATGCCAACCCTACAAGACATACGTCAGGAAGGTCAACACTACGCGACCATCGACTCTTGTTCTAACCGGAGGTCCCTAATAACATGTTTATAAGTTCTAGACCGGTTCAAAAAGGTCCCCGAAGTCATGGATCCTACAAGAAAGTACCGCCGCCATTGCAAATACTCGCAAGACAACAACACCTCCAAGAGAATCTACTCTAGGCGGGGTTTTCATGCCAACCTTGCAAGACATACGTCAGGAAGGTCAACACTACGCAACCACCATCTTATCTTAAGTTTTTCTCAAGGCTTGGGTATAGAGCTTCACTCGTGCGACAACCAACTGTTGACATATATATATATATATATATATATATATATATATATATATATATATATATATACGAATATAAAGCATAATGAAGCATAGATATAGAGGCGGGAGAAAAATGAAGATAAAGACATAAGACAAAAACATGCAAGCAAACAAAAAACACTTTAACCTAAGAACTAACTAGGATAGGCCTGACTCGCTAGTGAGAAACAAAAGTCCCCAGCAAAATCGCCAGCTGTCGTGCCGCTAAAAACGCTCGAGCGTACTAACCCTCGGAATAACTACGGAGTCGCCACCAAAGTTTTATTTTTAAAGGGAAACATTGATAAAACCCTTGACAATTTGGAAGGATGGTCGTCGCAACCATTAACGGGTTCAGGAGTCGATTATGCAAGGGGAAGGTATTAGCACCCCTCGCATCAACTGTACCCAACGGGAACTTCCTAATTAGTTTAGGGTTAACAAGTGTTTTAAAGGTTGCTTGCAACATTTTAATATTTCAAGGAAAAAAGGAAACGGGAAAAAAGTTTTTTTATTAGTGTGCTTGACAAGAGTTTGATCTTGCTCCTACGTATCTCCTGGTGCGATAGAGAATTCAAATCTACGTAGTTCTTTGGTAGAAAATATTTGTTTGTTGGTTTATTTTAAAGAACGATGTTTTTGATCGTATTCTAGCGGTTCAACGTAGCTTGTATGCTCGCGCGTGGGAGGCTTAAGCGTTTGTTTGTATCGCGTTAGAATTGATAAAACATCGTCCGTTTGTGAAAAGAGATTTGATTTTTATTTGACCACGACGGGCCTAAAATTAGTTTGATTTGTTGGATTTGTTTTTTATGTTTTTGTATTTTCGAAAAGGAATGACGATTGTCCGAACAACGAGACATACATCAAGTGCTCAACCGGGGAATGGAAAGACATACGTCGGACCACTTCTATTTCATTCAAGTTTATTGTCAAAAATTAATCGTCTTGTTTTGTATATTTTTTTTTACGCGAAAACGGTTACGCGCATAAAACAGCGATTGAGGGGCAAAATGGTCAAAAACCAACCTCAGGGGTAAAACAGTAAAAAACAGTAAGAAAAATAATTCATTTCTGTTCAGGTGATTATTATAATTTTTTGTGATCTTCTTGGATTTTCTATGATTTTTAAGTGCAAAAATGAGTTAAAATGACTAAAAAATGAGAACAGTGGCAAAACTGTAATTAACGCAAACAGAAGAAAATGCAGAACATTATGAACACGTTTTCTGTTGTTTTTCTCAACTTCTCAGTTCGATTTCTCACTCAATAATGAACCAAATACGAAAATAAAAATATCACGGCAAAGCTTGCCATGAATACTACATCCTAGTGGCCTTAGATCTACCAAGAGATGTCCTACAACTAACTATATTTCAACCACAAGTCATGCTCATGAACTTGTGGTGAAAAATGCATTTTTTATGAAAAAATTACATATCTTAGACAATGCAAAAAATGAGATAATAAATGGACAAGAGGACTTACAAACTCCTAGCAAGGTTGTGGATGCACGAAAATGAGAGGGTTTTTTGAGTGGTTGTGGTTTTTTTTAAGGTGAAAGTGATGGAGAAGATAAACAGTAACAAAATGGTGTTTTGCTACTATCCTCCTCTCTTTGTGTGATGTTTCTTCTGGTTTAGTTGCTGGTTTTTTTTCACTCTTGTTCGAAACTCAGAATCTTGCTCTTGCCTCTCTCACTCTAGGTTTTCTTTCTTTTTTCCCTCCTTTTTTTCCAACCTCCTCCTCCTTCACTTAAGAGGGGTATTTATAGAGTTAAAAATTAGGGTTTTTGCTAGCTTTGAGGATAAGAATGGCGCCAGAAATATGAAAAAATGGCAGATCTGAAAAATGCAGCCCTTTGTCTTATTTGGCATGCATGAGAGATATGGAACTTGCATGGAAATGGTATGAAAAATTCAAAAGTGCAAAAAGGAGTAAAAACATGTAGCATGCAAATAGATAAAAGGCATCTTTGACTAGGTTTTCTTTGTATTTAAAACCACAAGAATGCTTAATTATTATCAGTAAATAAATAAAAATAATAAATAATATTTTTTTTAAAAAAGAAAAAAACTCTGACAAAAATCAGGGTGCAACATTTAGCTTCTGAAGGTCAGCTTCTAAAGGTCAGCGTGTGAAGGTCAGCTTCTGAAGGTCAGCTTTTGAAGGTCAGCGTCTGAAGGCAGCTTCTGAAGGTCAGCTTCTAAAGGCAGCTTCTGAAGGTCAGCTTCCGAAGGCAGCTTCTGAAGGTCAGCTTCTGAAGGTCAGCTTCTGAAGGCAGCGTCTGAAGGTCAGCTTCTGAAGGCAGCTTTTGAAGGCAGCTTCTGAAGGTCAGCTTCTGAAGGTCTGGATTTTTATAGTTTTTCTTGCTTTTTACTTTTAAGGCATGATGATGATTTTTTTTAAAGGGGCTTGGAGAAAATTAGGGTACAACAATAAGCTTGCTAAGCAAGCAGAATGTGTTTTTGTGTACTGGGCTTCCTCGCTAATCGAGGGGTACGCTCGCTGAGTGAGTTCCTCAATACTGCTTATGCAGTCAGCTCGCTAAGCGAGCAAATTCTTTCTAAGCAAGATACTCTGTATTGCAGTTTTCTAAAAATGAATAATTTTGTATTTAGGGACCTTTCTGCATTTCCAATAAGTTTAATTAAGCGTAAACAAGCATGGACTATGGGTTTATTATTGCATTACAAAGAGAGTTATGGTTGTACTTAAGAAAGGACAATGGTATGGGAAACATTAACCTTATGGGAATGATTATTAATTTTTAAGTAAGTGGCATATGATAACGATATGCATAGAACCTGAATAAATAGGTTAAGCAACATGTGAATCCACTTAGCAGAATGCATCAGATATGCATATGATTATAATTAAGACTATGATCAGACTATAATCCAATATGATGTGTCCATCAGGCTCCAAATTATGTTGGATGGGATATTCCCATGTTGGAAATCCACACATATGCAGATAAGTTGTGTCCATCAGGCTCCAGATTATGCTGAATGGGATTTCTTCGAAAGGGAAATCTACACGGCGACAAGAGGAGTCCAATGTTAGCCTCATATAGGAATTTTCACCGGTATGATATGGGGATGTATTCCGGGGTTACTCCACAGTTAGCGATCCTAGTTTTCCCCTTGATCGCTATGTTATGTAGAGCAAAATAGTAAACCCTAATTTAGGGATATGTAGAGACAGATGGGATCGTAGGATCCCCGAGATTCCCTACAGCCTAGGATAGGTGGAACTTGTTGTACCCTAATTTTGTCCAGTCCTTTTAAAAAAAATAAATCAATCATCATCATGCATTAAAAAAATCATCATGACATACATCAATTTTCGTTTTTTTTTTCTTTTCTTTAAATAAAAGAAGTTTTATTATTATTTATTTAGTGATAATAATTAAGTTTTCTTATGTTTTAAAAAAACATATACAAAAAAAAAGGTCAAGGTCACTGTTCACACAACCTATTTCCAGCGCCCCTTCTTCCTATTTTTTCCATTAACCTCTGTCAGAAGCGCCCCCTTTCTCCCTGTTTTCTTTCAACCTCTGTCAGAATCAACCCCAAAAGCACTACAGATTGCAGGGGGACGCCCCTTTTCTCCCTGTCTTCTTTCATCATTTCCTGTCCAGAACTAGCCACAAAATCTTCAAGAAATATCACAATCACTTCCTCCATAAATGTTAACCAAACTCTTGCCAAAGAAAATCCAGCATTCAATTCCAAGAAAGCCTATATAACAGGGACGAAAATCAAAGGATAAGGGGGGATTTCAGCAGAATCAAAAAATCACAGAAACAACAAAATCATATAACAAAACCTCTACAAAAAACTTTGTCATTTTTTTTCTTTACAAACCACCCAAGTCACTACAACAAAAAAACCACAACTACCACAACCAACAAAGTCACTACAACACAAAAACCACAACCAATCAAAAACCCTCACATTTTTTTCGTGCATCTGAAACTTTGCCAGGAGTTTGTAAGTATCTTGGACCTTGTTACTTCATTTTTCACATATGTTTAAGTGTTTGTAGTTTTCTTCATAAATAATGCGTTTTTCACCATAAGTTCATGAGCATGACTTAAGGTCGAAATATAGTTAGTTTTAGGACATCTTTTGGTAGATCTAAGGCCACTAGGATGTAGTACTCATTGTTGTACCCTAATTTTGTCCCAAGTTTTTTTTCAAAAAAACAAAATTAAAAAAAAAGAAGAGAAGTCAAAGTCAACAAAAGTCAACAAAAAAGTCAACATTTCAGAAATGAGGACTTCGCAGAGCAAAGTCCCCTTCGCTCTGCGAAGTCTGCGATTTTTTTGCAGATTTTTAATCTCTTTGATTTATTTTCATTTTAGTTATTATTATCATCATCTATCATTTTAATCTCTTTGTATACACCAATTGTGGTTGAATGGATCCAGCAAAGCTTCATTAAGCATGTGACATTAAAGGTTAAGGTGAGATGGCTTTTCTTCCAACCTAGCATGTGCCAAGCAAGTTGGCCTGCCCTTGGGCAGCTCTCATCCCTCCCAATTGCCTACAATCTGACCTTGAGCTTGCCAGCAAGCTGCTTGTGTGCTTTTCTTCCTCCTTTCTCCCCCAAAACCAGTCAAACATAGGTGGTTTCACTTGCCCCAAAAGCTGTTTGGCTGCCCTGTTTTCAGCTGCCTTTTCTCCTTCCTCACACCAGCCCACATGCTCCTTTTTGCTTCCCCCAATCTCTGTACATGGCAGTGCACGTTTTCCTTGCTTGACCTCTCAAGATTGCAAGGATTGATCCCAAGAGTGGCTCAAGTGCAAGCTGCCCTGTTTTTTCAGATTTTCATCATCATTGCTCAGCTGCATTAATGGCTGGATTTGCCAAAGTCTTGACCAAAGTTGCAAGGCAATGTCCTGTAACACCCTAACCCTTAACCGCCGATTATTAACTTTAATAAAGAAAACGTTAAGGCCATAGGAAGTTACAACATTAATAAAACTCAATTTCATAAACATCAACACCTAAATCAAAATATATTTGATTCTCAAACAGCAGCGGAAAAATAACGAACAATTGCTTATAACCAAGCACTGCATATATTACACAAAAATATATATACATAAGATTTTCAAAAGAGGCAATTCTACAACAAAAAAGCCATTGCCAAAACTATACATAAACGTTTAGATACCCCAAAATGGTGTTACAAATATCAGAGCCCTAGACTCTAACTAGGATACAACACCTAGTACCAAAAATGTAAGGATAGCTAAGCTATGCCCTCACCACTACGAAAGCTCCAAACAGCAAAGGACTATTCCTCAACGATAGCCTCGCCAACCTGATAATCTGGATCCCCAAAGATCCAGCAAATAACACATAACAGAGAGTGTTAGCATCACAAAACAATAAACATGTATAAATGACACATCATTATACATAACCAAAACACCACACATAATTGACAAAGTACAACACTCATCAATGACAACTATCATCAATAACTCATCATTAACCATTATGCACACATAATTTCCCACATAACTCATCAAATACAATTACCACTCACAACCATTATGCACACATAATTTCCTAAATGAACACTAATGTCACAAAGGATGCATGCCTCAAAATGCATTCTCTAATGCATGTGGTACCAAATCATTTCGGATAAACTTATATCCTTATCAAGCTCTCTTGATAACCACGCTCTCATGGATTTCATATCCGCTCCGGATATCATCAAATAATGAAATGCATGATGTTTCACTTAGCAAATATATGATACTCTTATCACTATACTTACTAACACAACAGATTATCAGCTCTCTGATAATTATCACAACAATAACAAACACAAACAACAAAACTAATTATCAGCTCCCTGATAATTATCACAACATCAACAACAACAACAAACACCACTACTAGGCTCTCATGGCCAAATCATAAGACACAACATGAATATACTCACCAAGTTCAACAATCTCAACTTTACTTGAACAATTACTCTTTAGGAAGCACTAAGAATAAGTTAAAATGGTGGGCAAGGTTTCCAAAACATATTTTAAGAATACAGTAGCAAAAAGCCATCCCCGCGCGTACCAGGACCCTCAAAACAGCTCAACGAAGTTGGCAAGTACAGGGCTGGTCGCTACAAGCGAGCAGTTGGTCGCTACAAGCGAGCATAGGCAGGGAATTATCCTGCTTGGTCGCTACAAGCGAACCCTCGGTCGCTACAAGCGAGCCTGGTCGCTACAAGCGCCAGTGTGGTCGCTACAAGCGCAGATAGGAAGGGAATAATCCTGCCTGGTCGCTACAAGCGATGTTCCGTCGCTACAAGCGACCGTATCAGTACACAGTCATAAAAATGTGATTTTTCCACCATTTTAGCCCATTCAAGGTTACCCAACCTTCAGAACTTGTTAAAAACATCATTCCATCATAAAACATCATTTATAAACCATCACAAACAAGGATTGCATCAATCAAAGAAATTAGGGTTCAAAACAATAACTTTTCTTATGAACTCACAACACAATAACTCCAACAAATCATGCTAACAACATCAATTAGCATTCAAGCAAGCAAAACATAATCATTAACAACTTTAAACCATAAAAACTTTCTAACAAAACCTAGACAAAGTGAGGAGAAGTTTGGGATGGAGAAATAGACATTCTCCCCTTCTCAATCACTTGTAATCAAGCAATACTAACTCTCTTACCTTCTCAAACCTAGCAAATCTCAAGCTTTCCTCTTGCTTTTCTTGCCCTAGCTCTCCTCTTGTTCTTCTCCTCTTCTTCTTTCACGTTTTCTTCACAAAGAAAATGAGGAATGGCACTATTCATTCTCCCAAAATATCATATATCCCTAGCAATAGATCCTAGCCATCCATCTTTACTAACCATCATGGACCAATCCTAGCCATACAATTTAATCCAAGCTTACTACATTCATATGCACTTGATCATTACTACTCAAAAGCCCAAAAGCCCAATACTATTCACCCTCTTGGCCCAATTCGCCCAAAACTCTAAAAACTCGATTACGAGAAAGTATTTATAAATGCAAATCCATAAAATAAAATATATAAAAATATAATATACGAAAATAGGGTCGTTACAACTCTCCCCCCCTAAAAGAATTTTCGCCCTCGAAAATACCTGAAAACAACTCTGGATAGGAGTCCCGCATCTTGCTCTCGAGCTCCCACGTCGCATATTCACCGGCTGGGCCTCCCCATACGACTTTCACCGATGAAATCTCTTTATTCCTGAGCCTCTTCATCTCTTGTCCTTCAATCCTTAAGGGTACCGTTGTAACCGTTAAATTCTCTCTCACTTGTATCTCGTCCGACTCAATCACATGTGACGGATCCGATACGTATTTCCTTAATTGAGACACGTGAAAAACATCATGTAGATTCGACAACGACGGCGGTAACGCAATCCTATACGCCACCTTCCCAATCCTCTTCAAAATCTGATATGGACCAATGAATCTCGATGCTAACTTCTTCGATTTCAAAGCCCGTCCAATACCCGTAGTCGATGTAACTCTTAGAAACACATGATCTCCTTCTTGAAATTCTATATCCTTCCTTCTCTTGTCGGCATAACTTTTCTGGCGACTCTGCGACGCTCTCATCTTTCTTGGATCATCTTGATCTTCTCGGTCTTTTGTTGCACAATCTCAGGTCCAAGCACCACACTTTCTCCCGATTCAAACCAACACAAAGGTGTTCTACATCTTCTTCCATACAACGCTTCAAAAGGTGCCATACCAATGCTCGAATGAAAACTGTTGTTATACGTAAACTCAATCAATGGTAAGCAAGCCTCCCAACTCACTCCTTGTTCCAAAATGCACGATCTTAATAAATCCTCCAATGATTGAATTGTCCTCTCCGACTGACCATCCGTCTGCGGGTGATAAGCAGAACTCATCCGCAACTTAGTCCCCAACGCCTCTTGCAAACTCTCCCAAAACCTTGAAGTAAAACGGGGATCTCGATCTGATACAATACTCGACGGTATTCCATGTAATCTCACGATTTGCTCAACATAAATCTCAGCCAACTTCGGTACTAGCATACCGGTCTTGATAGCTATGAAATGAGCAGACTTTGTCAACCTGTCGACAACTACCCAAATCATATTGTTACCTTTCGACGTCTTCGGCAAACCGCTTACAAAATCCATCGCAATACTATCCCATTTCCATTCCGGAATAAACATAGGTTGCAATAGCCCCGACGGCTTCTGATGCTCCACCTTGGACTTCTGACAAGTCAAACAAGCGAAAACAAACTCGGCGATCTCTTTCTTCATCCCTTGCCACCAAAACATTTTCTTCAGATCTTGATACATCTTAGTAACACCAGGATGAATACTTAAGTTGCTTCTGTGACCTTCCTCCAAGATCATCCGCTTCAATTCAGGCACATCAGGTACACATAACCTTCCTTGACACCTCATCACACCTTTCTCATCGATCTCAACATTTACCTTTTTCCCTTGCTCGATGAGCGTCTTAAACTTCATCAATCTCACATCAGACTTTTGCTTCTCCACAACCTCTTCAAGAAAATCATTCGTCAACTTCAACATTCCTAGCTTCACGCTTCTGGTTGTCCTTTCAAAAACCAAACTGAGGTCTCTAAACTCTTCAATCAATCTCAGTTCCTTCGCCATCAGAGAAGACATATGCAGTGACTTCCTACTCAACGCATCGGCTACCACATTAGCCTTACCCGGGTGATAACTCAACTCAAAATCATAATCCTTAAGAAACTCTAACCATCTTCTTTGCCTCATATTGAGCTCCTTCTGATCAAACAAGTACTTCAGACTCTTGTGATCGCTGAAAACCTCAAACCTCGACCCATACAAGTAGTGCCTCCAAATCTTGAGAACAAACACAACAGCAGCTAGCTCCAAATCATGCGTAGGATAGTTCCTTTCATGAATCTTCAGCTGTCTTGATGCATAAGCAACAACTTGTCCCCTCTGCATCAACACACCACCTAGACCCATCTTCGACGCATCACAATAAACCACGAACGGTTCCTTCGGATTTGGCAGAATTAACACAGGTGCAGATGTCAATCTCCTCTTCAGCTCTTGGAAACTCTGCTCACACTTGTCATCCCAAATGAAAGCTTGACCCTTCCTAGTCAACTGCGTCAACGGCAACGCCAACTTTGAAAATCCTTCAATGAACCTCCGATAGTAACCGGCCAAACCAAGAAAACTTCGGATCTCAGTAACAGACTCCGGCGTTCCCCAATCTTGCACGGCCTCTACCTTAGCAGGATCCACTGCTATACCACCACTTGAAATAACGTGACCCAAAAAGCTAACTTCATGCAACCAAAATTCACACTTAGAAAATTTTGCATAAAGCTTCTTCTCGCGCAACACCTCCAACACAATCCTCAAATGCTCGGCATGTTCTTCTTCCGTCCTTGAGTATACCAAAATATCGTCTATAAAGACCACCACGAATCGATCCAAAAAGGAATGAAATATACGATTCATATATTCCATAAACACTCCAGGTGCATTCGTAACTCCAAAAGGCATAACAGCATACTCGTAGTGACCATACCTTGTCCTGAAAGCAGTCTTCGGTATATCTTCCGCCTTAACTCTTATCTGGTGATATCCCGATCTCAAATCAATCTTGCTGAACACACAGGCTCCCACTAACTGATCCATCAAATCATCTATCCTCGGAAGTGGATACTTGTTCTTGATAGTTGCTTTATTCAACTGACGATAATCGATGCACAGACGCATACTACCATCTTTCTTCTTCACCAACAGAACCGGCGCACCCCATGGCGATACACTCGGTCTAACAAACTTTTTCTCTAACAATTCCTCCAATTGTTCCTTCAACTTTTCTAGTTCAGCAGCTGACATACGATACGGCGCCATTGATATTGGACTAGTACCAGGTACGATGTCAATTGCGAATTCAACCTCTCTCTCGGGTGGTAAATCCAAAATGTCATCTGGAAAAACATCTGGGAAATCACGCACCACCGGCAACGCATCAACCTCAATCTTCTCTTCCACTCTCAACGAAGCAAACATAGCAAACACATCCTCTTGAGCCTTCACTGATCTTACCACTTCTCGACAACACATGAGCTTCGAACACAACTCTGGCTCCGGTCTTGGAAATGTAACCGTCCTCTCACCGCAGTTGATATGAACCCGATTAAATTCTAACCAGTTCATACCAAAGATAACATCTATTCCGCTCAACGGAATGCAGACTAAATCCATACCAAAGAGTCGATCATACATAATGACTGAACAATCAACACAAACTAGCGTAGTAGATACTGAACCACTCGCAGGCGTTTCAATAACCATGCGTCCCATCATATTCTCTACTTTAAGACCCAACCTCTTAACACAATCCATAGAAATAAACGAATGGGTAGCACCCGTATCAATAATAGCAGACAAAGGAGTATTATTGATAAAGCATGTACCTCTGATCAAGTTGTCCGCCTTCGCATCACCACCATCTAAGGCAAACACTTTTCCTCCAGCCGCTCTAGGCTTCTTACACACATTGCTCTTATGACCCGGTTCTTTGCAATTGAAGCAAACTAGACCTTTCTTGCATTGATCAGCCATGTGGCCAGGATCTCCACACTTGAAACATTTTCCATCACTTTTCGGGCACTCAAAGAAACGATGTCCCGGTTGTCCACACTTAAAACAATTCCTATTACCTCCACTCTTGTTACCACTACTCCCACCTTCATCTGGTTTCTTCCCACCTCTGCTATAAGGTTTACCTCTAGCCATGTCCTTTCCCCTCTTCTCATTTGCGGCTTTGTAGTAATTAGCCTTAGCTTTACCATCCTTATCACATATCCGGCTCTTATTCACCAACATCGGAAAATTCCTGATCTCGCTAAACCCAATCAACTGCTTTATATCCGGCCTCAGCCCATTCTCAAACTTTACACACTTGTCTTCCTCGGCTTCCACCGTGTTGTAATGAGGAGCAAAACGACACAAATCTTCAAATTTGGCCGCATATTCAGAAACAGATAAACTCCCCTGCTTGAGCTCCATGAACTCAATCACCTTACGGTTCCTCTCGTCTGCCGGAAAATACTTGGTTAAGAACTCCCTCCGGAAACGAGCCCAAGTAACTAAAGCTCCGCCAGCTCCCAATCTCTGACTAGCATTTCCCCACCAATGATCAGCCTCATCATGGAGAACATACGCTCCCAGCAACACCTTATGCGCATCCAGACAACGCATAGCCCCGAAAATCCTCTCAATCCCTTCCAACCAAGTCTGTGCTCCATCTGGATCGTATCCTCCCTTGAAGATAGGCGGTTTGTTGTTCATAAACCTCTCGAGTCTCAGCTCATCTTCTCCGCCTCCTCTAGCTTGTTGTGCGGCTCTATCCGCAGTCCTACTAGCAGCATCCTGAGCCATGGCATCCGCCATCCGCTCCATCGCATCCGCAAGTGCTCGTTGCGCCATATCCACACACTACCAAACATCACATAACACAAGTGAGAACAAAGTGTTTAAGAAAACACATGTTACACAAGGGTATACTAAACTTAATTGATCCAGTGGATCGACCTGCTCTGATACCAACTATTGTAACACCCTAACCCTTAACCGCCGATTATTAACTTTAATAAAGAAAACGTTAAGGCCATAGGAAGTTACAACATTAATAAAACTCAATTTCATAAACATCAACACCTAAATCAAAATATATTTGATTCTCAAACAGCAGCGGAAAAATAACGAACAATTGCTTATAACCAAGCACTGCATATATTACACAAAAATATATATACATAAGATTTTCAAAAGAGGCAATTCTACAACAAAAAAGCCATTGCCAAAACTATACATAAACGTTTAGATACCCCAAAATGGTGTTACAAATATCAGAGCCCTAGACTCTAACTAGGATACAACACCTAGTACCAAAAATGTAAGGATAGCTAAGCTATGCCCTCACCACTACGAAAGCTCCAAACAGCAAAGGACTATTCCTCAACGATAGCCTCGCCAACCTGATAATCTGGATCCCCAAAGATCCAGCAAATAACACATAACAGAGAGTGTTAGCATCACAAAACAATAAACATGTATAAATGACACATCATTATACATAACCAAAACACCACACATAATTGACAAAGTACAACACTCATCAATGACAACTATCATCAATAACTCATCATTAACCATTATGCACACATAATTTCCCACATAACTCATCAAATACAATTACCACTCACAACCATTATGCACACATAATTTCCTAAATGAACACTAATGTCACAAAGGATGCATGCCTCAAAATGCATTCTCTAATGCATGTGGTACCAAATCATTTCGGATAAACTTATATCCTTATCAAGCTCTCTTGATAACCACGCTCTCATGGATTTCATATCCGCTCCGGATATCATCAAATAATGAAATGCATGATGTTTCACTTAGCAAATATATGATACTCTTATCACTATACTTACTAACACAACAGATTATCAGCTCTCTGATAATTATCACAACAATAACAAACACAAACAACAAAACTAATTATCAGCTCCCTGATAATTATCACAACATCAACAACAACAACAAACACCACTACTAGGCTCTCATGGCCAAATCATAAGACACAACATGAATATACTCACCAAGTTCAACAATCTCAACTTTACTTGAACAATTACTCTTTAGGAAGCACTAAGAATAAGTTAAAAATGGTGGGCAAGGTTTCCAAAACATATTTTAAGAATACAGTAGCAAAAAGCCATCCCCGCGCGTACCAGGACCCTCAAAACAGCTCAACGAAGTTGGCAAGTACAGGGCTGGTCGCTACAAGCGAGCAGTTGGTCGCTACAAGCGAGCATAGGCAGGGAATTATCCTGCTTGGTCGCTACAAGCGAACCCTCGGTCGCTACAAGCGAGCCTGGTCGCTACAAGCGCCAGTGTGGTCGCTACAAGCGCAGATAGGCAGGGAATAATCCTGCCTGGTCGCTACAAGCGATGTTCCGTCGCTACAAGCGACCGTATCAGTACACAGTCATAAAAATGTGATTTTTCCACCATTTTAGCCCATTCAAGGTTACCCAACCTTCAGAACTTGTTAAAAACATCATTCCATCATAAAACATCATTTATAAACCATCACAAACAAGGATTGCATCAATCAAAGAAATTAGGGTTCAAAACAATAACTTTTCTTATGAACTCACAACACAATAACTCCAACAAATCATGCTAACAACATCAATTAGCATTCAAGCAAGCAAAACATAATCATTAACAACTTTAAACCATAAAAACTTTCTAACAAAACCTAGACAAAGTGAGGAGAAGTTTGGGATGGAGAAATAGACATTCTCCCCTTCTCAATCACTTGTAATCAAGCAATACTAACTCTCTTACCTTCTCAAACCTAGCAAATCTCAAGCTTTCCTCTTGCTTTTCTTGCCCTAGCTCTCCTCTTGTTCTTCTCCTCTTCTTCTTTCACGTTTTCTTCACAAAGAAAATGAGGAATGGCACTATTCATTCTCCCAAAATATCATATATCCCTAGCAATAGATCCTAGCCATCCATCTTTACTAACCATCATGGACCAATCCTAGCCATACAATTTAATCCAAGCTTACTACATTCATATGCACTTGATCATTACTACTCAAAAGCCCAAAAGCCCAATACTATTCACCCTCTTGGCCCAATTCGCCCAAAACTCTAAAAACTCGATTACGAGAAAGTATTTATAAATGCAAATCCATAAAATAAAATATATAAAAATATAATATACGAAAATAGGGTCGTTACAACTCTCCCCCCCTAAAAGAATTTTCGCCCTCGAAAATACCTGAAAACAACTCTGGATAGGAGTCCCGCATCTTGCTCTCGAGCTCCCACGTCGCATATTCACCGGCTGGGCCTCCCCATACGACTTTCACCGATGAAATCTCTTTATTCCTGAGCCTCTTCATCTCTTGTCCTTCAATCCTTAAGGGTACCGTTGTAACCGTTAAATTCTCTCTCACTTGTATCTCGTCCGACTCAATCACATGTGACGGATCCGATACGTATTTCCTTAATTGAGACACGTGAAAAACATCATGTAGATTCGACAACGACGGCGGTAACGCAATCCTATACGCCACCTTCCCAATCCTCTTCAAAATCTGATATGGACCAATGAATCTCGATGCTAACTTCTTCGATTTCAAAGCCCGTCCAATACCCGTAGTCGATGTAACTCTTAGAAACACATGATCTCCTTCTTGAAATTCTATATCCTTCCTTCTCTTGTCGGCATAACTTTTCTGGCGACTCTGCGACGCTCTCATCTTTTCTTGGATCATCTTGATCTTCTCGGTCGTTTGTTGCACAATCTCAGGTCCAAGCACCACACTTTCTCCCGATTCAAACCAACACAAAGGTGTTCTACATCTTCTTCCATACAACGCTTCAAAAGGTGCCATACCAATGCTCGAATGAAAACTGTTGTTATACGTAAACTCAATCAATGGTAAGCAAGCCTCCCAACTCACTCCTTGTTCCAAAATGCACGATCTTAATAAATCCTCCAATGATTGAATTGTCCTCTCCGACTGACCATCCGTCTGCGGGTGATAAGCAGAACTCATCCGCAACTTAGTCCCCAACGCCTCTTGCAAACTCTCCCAAAACCTTGAAGTAAAACGGGGATCTCGATCTGATACAATACTCGACGGTATTCCATGTAATCTCACGATTTGCTCAACATAAATCTCAGCCAACTTCGGTACTAGCATACCGGTCTTGATAGCTATGAAATGAGCAGACTTTGTCAACCTGTCGACAACTACCCAAATCATATTGTTACCTTTCGACGTCTTCGGCAAACCGCTTACAAAATCCATCGCAATACTATCCCATTTCCATTCCGGAATAAACATAGGTTGCAATAGCCCCGACGGCTTCTGATGCTCCACCTTGGACTTCTGACAAGTCAAACAAGCGAAAACAAACTCGGCGATCTCTTTCTTCATCCCTTGCCACCAAAACATTTTCTTCAGATCTTGATACATCTTAGTAACACCAGGATGAATACTTAAGTTGCTTCTGTGACCTTCCTCCAAGATCATCCGCTTCAATTCAGGCACATCAGGTACACATAACCTTCCTTGACACCTCATCACACCTTTCTCATCGATCTCAACATTTACCTTTTTCCCTTGCTCGATGAGCGTCTTAAACTTCATCAATCTCACATCAGACTTTTGCTTCTCCACAACCTCTTCAAGAAAATCATTCGTCAACTTCAACATTCCTAGCTTCACGCTTCTGGTTGTCCTTTCAAAAACCAAACTGAGGTCTCTAAACTCTTCAATCAATCTCAGTTCCTTCGCCATCAGAGAAGACATATGCAGTCACTTCCTACTCAACGCATCGGCTACCACATTAGCCTTACCCGGGTGATAACTCAACTCAAAATCATAATCCTTAAGAAACTCTAACCATCTTCTTTGCCTCATATTGAGCTCCTTCTGATCAAACAAGTACTTCAGACTCTTGTGATCGCTGAAAACCTCAAACCTCGACCCATACAAGTAGTGCCTCCAAATCTTGAGAACAAACACAACAGCAGCTAGCTCCAAATCATGCGTAGGATAGTTCCTTTCATGAATCTTCAGCTGTCTTGATGCATAAGCAACAACTTGTCCCCTCTGCATCAACACACCACCTAGACCCATCTTCGACGCATCACAATAAACCACGAACGGTTCCTTCGGATTTGGCAGAATTAACACAGGTGCAGATGTCAATCTCCTCTTCAGCTCTTGGAAACTCTGCTCACACTTGTCATCCCAAATGAAAGCTTGACCCTTCCTAGTCAACTGCGTCAACGGCAACGCCAACTTTGAAAATCCTTCAATGAACCTCCGATAGTAACCGGCCAAACCAAGAAAACTTCGGATCTCAGTAACAGACTCCGGCGTTCCCCAATCTTGCACGGCCTCTACCTTAGCAGGATCCACTGCTATACCACCACTTGAAATAACGTGACCCAAAAAGCTAACTTCATGCAACCAAAATTCACACTTAGAAAATTTTGCATAAAGCTTCTTCTCGCGCAACACCTCCAACACAATCCTCAAATGCTCGGCATGTTCTTCTTCCGTCCTTGAGTATACCAAAATATCGTCTATAAAGACCACCACGAATCGATCCAAAAAGGAATGAAATATACGATTCATATATTCCATAAACACTCCAGGTGCATTCGTAACTCCAAAAGGCATAACAGCATACTCGTAGTGACCATACAAGCGCGATTTTAAACAAACGCTTAAGCCTCCCACGCGTGAGCATACAAGCTACGTTTGATCGCAAGAATACGGTTAAAACATCGTTCATTAAAAAATAACCAACAAATACGTTTTTCTACCAAAGAACTACGTAGCTTTGAATTCTCCATCGCACCGGGAGATACGTAGGAGCAAGATCGTCATCTTGTCAAGCACAATAATAAAATAAACTTTTTCCCCTTTCATCTTTATTATCTTTATTCATATTCAAGTATGCAAGCAAAACATTTAAAAACATTCTAAGCCTTAGCTAACTAGGAGGTTCCCGTTGAGTACAACGGACGTGAGGGGTGCTAATACCTTCCCCTTGCGTAATCGACTCCCGAACCCGACAATGGTTGCGATGACCATTCCTTTCCTCATCGTCAAGGGTTTTATTATCGTTTCCCTTTCAAATAAAAAAACTTAAGGGTTTATCAACGTTCCCTTTAAACAAAAACTTTGGTGGCGACTTCACACAGCCTTCCTAGCATTTGAGTATGCTCAAGGCTTGCGCGTTTTTAACGAGAGCGCACAGCTGGCGACTTCACTGGGGAGTACCGATAAAATTTGGGCTTTGTGGATGAAAATTATGCTTCACGTTTATCCACACATCTGAATAAGACCAGGTCATAATTTCATCTTGTAGAGTGTGCCCCCGCAGAGGAAAACTGTGATGCCAATCTCTTGAGGGTTCTCTTGGTGAGGTTGTTTTGGGACGATGAGCCACTTTCCTTGACGGGACGACGCGTAGTGTTGCGAATGAAATGCGAACACTGATGACTCAATTCGGATTGTAAGAAATCCCGATAAGAAGGGGAATGAGTTTTGGACTCGAAAACAAATGTATGCATGTTGCGCATGATGTTAATGCATGTATGCGATGTATATGAAAAAACATGCCCCCTTTTTTTGTCTATGCAAAAAAATTTCATGAATGCAAATGTTTATGGTATGCAGGGGTTTGGTATAGAAACGTTCAAAACTTCCCCCCATCCTCACATGTAGGCTCTAGAGATGAGATTTTCTAAAAAGGTCCCTAGAGTCACGGATCCCACAGGGAAAATAAGGTCATCAATCGCAAATTACTCGCGAGACTTCAATAAATTCCAAGCGAAATCTCCTCTAGGCGGGGTTTTCGCATCCTACCTCACGGACATACGTCAACGCGGGCCTCCGCTACACAACCACCATCCTATCTTAATTTTCTCTCAAGCTCGGGTAGAGAGCCTCACACGTCCGGCATTAACCCGAACAATGTGGAGTAACATCGCTCATGTGACAACCCCGCAGTTGATATATATAAACATAAAGCAATATGAAATATATGAATATAAAGCAAGAGATTAGAAGAAAGATAAAGGCAATAAAATAAAAGCATGCAAGCAAAAAGATAAAAAAAACATTTAGCTTAAAAGCTAACTAGGATAGGCTTGACTCGCTAGTGAGGAAAGGGTCCCCAGTGAAGTCGCCAGCTGTGCGCTCTCGTTAAAAAACGCGCAAGCCTCGAGCGTACTCAAAACGCTAGCAAGGCTGTTGTGAAGTCGCCACCAAAGTTTTTGTTTAAAGGGAACGTTGATAAACCCTCAAGGGTTTTATTATCGTTTCCCTTTAAAATAAAAAACTTAAGGGTTTATCAACGTTCCCTTTAAACAAAAACTTTGGTGGCGACTTCACAACAGCCTTGCTAGCGTTTGAGTACGCTCGAGGCTTGCGCGTTTTTTAACGAGAGCGTACACTCATGGCAAGCTTTACAATGATGTTTTTATTTTCGTATTTGGTTCAGTACTGAGTGAGAAATCGAACTGAGAAGTTGAGAAAAATCACAGAAACTGTGTTCTACTGTTCCTGCATATTTTTCTGCATTTTTACTCTTCATTTTAGTCATTTTAACTCATTTTTGCACTAAAAAATCATACAAAAATCCAAAAATCACAAAGATTATAACAATCACCAAAGCAGAAATGGTTTGTTTCTTCTTCTTACTGTTTTCAACGTTTTACCCCTAAGGTTCTGAAATCAGAGTCTGAAGTGAGCTTCTGAAGGTCAACTTCTGAAGGCAGCTTCTGAAGGTCAGCTTCTGATGGCAGCTTCTGAAGGCAGCTTCTGAAGGACAGCTTCTGAAGGTTAGCTTCTGAAGTCTGCTTCTGAAGTGAGCTTCTGGAGTCTATTTCTGAAGTCCACTTCTGAAGTCAGCTTCTGAAGTCAGCTTCTGAAGTGAGCTTCTGAAGTCTGCTTCTGAAGTCAGCTTTTGAAGTGAGCTTCTGAAGTCTGAGGTTCAGAGTCTGAGGTTCTGAGTCTGAAGGTTCAAAGTCTGAGGTTCTAAGTCTGAAGGTTCTGAGTCTGAGGTTCTGAGTCTGAAGGTTCTGAGTCTGAGGTTCAGAGTCTGAAGGTTCTGATTCTGAGGTTCAGAGTCTGAAGGTTCAGAGTCTGAGGTCAGAGTCTGAAGCTTCTGAGTTTGAGGTTCTGAGTCTGAAGGTTCAGAGTTTGAATGAAAAAGGAGTGGTCCGACATATGTCTTTCTATTCCCCGGTTGCACGAGCACTTAACGTATGTCTCGTTGTTCGGACAATCGTCATTCTTTTCAAAATACAAAAACATAAAAAACAAATTCAACACACCAAACTAATTTTCGGCCCCCCGCGGTCAAATAAAAATCAAATCTCTTTTCACAAACGAACGATGTTTTATCAATTCTAACGCGATACAAACAAACTCTTAAGCCTCCCACGCGTGAGCATACAAGCTACGTTTAACCGCTAGAATACGATCAAAAACATCGTTCTTTAAAATCAACCAACAAACAAATATTTTCTACCAAAGAACTACGTAGCTTTGAATTCTCCATCGCACCAGGAGATACGTAGGAGCAAGATCCAACTCTTGTCAAGCACACTAATAAAAAACTTTTTTCCCCTTTCTTTTTTTCCTTCGAAATGTTAAAATGTAGCAAGAAACCCTTTAAAACACCTTTTAACCCTAAACTATAGGAGCTTCCCGTTGGTACAACGGATGCGAGGGGTGCTAATACCTTCCCCTTGCATAATCGACTCCTGAACCCATTAATGGTTGCGATGACCATCTTTTCCAAATCGTCAAGGGTTTTATCAACGTTTCCCTTTAAAAATAAAACTTTGGTGGCGACTCCATAGTTATTCCGAGCGTTAGTACACTCGAGCGTTTTTTAGTGGCGCGACAGCTTGCGACTCCACTGGGGATACTTGTTTCTCACTAGCGAGTCAAGCCTATCCTAGTTAGCTCTTAGGTTAAGTGTTTTTTGTTTGCTTGCATATTTTTGTCTTATGTCTTTATTTTCATTTTTCTCCCGCCTCTATATCTATGCTTCATTATGCTTTATATTCATGTGGGTTATCGCATGAGTGAAGCTCTATACCCGAGCTTTGAGAAAAATTTAAGATAAGATGGTGGTTGCGTAGCGTTGACCTTCCTGACGTATGTCTTGCAAGGTTGGCATGAAAACCCCACCTAGAGTAGATTCTCTTGGAGGTGTTGTTGTCTGGCGAGTATTTGCAATGGCGGCGGTACTTTCTTGTAGGATCCGTGACTCTGGGGATCTTTTTAAACCAGTCTAGAACCTATAAAGATGTTATTAGGGACCTCCGGTTAGAGCAAGAGTCGATGGTCACGTAGTGTTGACCTTCCTGACGTATGTCTTGTAGGGTTGGCATGAAAACCTCACCTAGATGAGATCTTTTGGAGCATTGTTGTCTTGCAAGTATTTGCAATGGCAACAATATTTTCAAATAAGATCAATGACTCTAGGAACCCTTTTAATCTAGAACACACATGTGAGAATAGGGGGGTAGTATTGAACGTTCCTACCTTGGTAACTTATGCCTTGACCTTTTTTTTACCACACCTCTGCATGCCATAACATTTGCATCCATGAAAATGATTTTCGCATATATATTTTGCTTTGTAGGGAACTAAAACAGGCAATCAGTGATCAGCAAAAAGAAATATGGCTTCCGAAAAAAGAAACACATTTTCTCTCAAAATCAGGGTTCCTAAAGTAGAAAGTCTTTTGGCTTTGAGTAATCAGCTGACGATGATCAACAAGGGTAACTTCCAAACAAATTACGGGTTGATACTTGACCTCCTACATGTGAAAGTTGACGTAATGGCTCTGACTACGCTGACTCAGTTCTATGATCCACCTCTCAGATGCTTTACCTTCCAAGATTTCCAGTTAGCCCCAACTTTAGAAGAATTTGAGAAGATTTTGGGTTGTAGTTTGAAGGATCATGGGCCTTACCTCGGTTTGGGAGAGGACCCTACACTAGAAGCAATCGCCGAATCTTTACATCTTAGTGTCAAAGAAATAGCACCATACTTGGAAACCAAAGGGAACACTAAGGGATTCACAAGAAAGGTTTTGGAGGCCAAAGCTCGAGACTTGTTGGCCAACAAAAATGAGAAGGCATTCAATGCAATCCTGGCTCTCTTGGTATATGGGATAGTTCTCTTCCCTAATATGAATGACTTCGTAGATCTTCCAGCTATAGGGGTGTTCATGGCTAAAAATCCTGTTCCTACACTTTTAGCTGATTTCTATCATTCTCTCTATACGAGACATGAAAAAGGAAGGGGAGGCACGGTTTCCTGCTGTGCTCCCTTAGTGCAAATTTGGTTAATGTCCCACATGCCAAGAAAGCGGGATTTTGTAGAAAACCAAGCTGGACTCAAGTGGTCGCAAAGGATGACGGCTCTCACCGAAGGGGATATCCGCTGGTACTCTCGAGAGTAAGAAGATCCGAAAATCATTCTCAGCTGCGGTGAATTCCCTAATGTGCCTCTCATGGGCACTTGGGGATGTATCAACTATAACCCAGTCCTCTCTCTCCGCCAATTGGGTTATCCAATGGAAGATAAACCCGATGATCTTTTGTTGGAAGCTTTAATTCTAAAGGAAGGAGATAAGGACTTAGCGCTGCTAAGAAAGATCCGAAGAGCTTGGAGTCAAATACACAAGAAAAAAGGTTGGTAAAAAGAACTGCATAGCCAAACCTCCCTACACTCAGTGGGTGAAGGAAAGAGTCAAAGTAATCAAGCTACCTTTTGCGGTTGTGGGACCTATTGGACCTCTGTCTCTTGAGCCGATCACAACTGTTCCTATTGAAGAAGCGGAGGAACTGAAATCCAAGATTCGAGAACTCCAAAGCAAAAATGAGGAGTTAGAGTTAAAACATCATCAAGCTTTGGGAGAGATCGTTAGAATGAAGAGAGATCAAGAGGAAATAACAAAATCTCTCCAAGGATTCAGAAAAAGGTTGAGGGACTCCGAAAAGAAAAGAGAGTGGATCAGGGATGGTTTGGTCAGTGCAGACGCCAATCTCGTAGCCAAAGAGGAAGAGTTGGAGAAAGTCTTGCATTCCAATCAAGAATTGAAAAAGTTTGGGGAGTTGGCCACTGAAGCTCAAAGGAAGTGGAGGTTGAAATACCAAGAAAAGTCCCAACAACTCTAGGAGGTCATCAAGGAATATAAAGAGCGGCTACAAACAGAGAGCATCCAAAGGCAAGAGTATGAGAACCTTTTTCATCAAGGAAAGCTAAAGTGCGAGCATCTCGAAGCCAATATCAGGAAGTATGAGGAGTATTTCGATCGGATTGCAAGGGAGCACGAGGACCACATTTCGCAACTACATGATGAGCTTAGAAATGCAAACACTAAATTGGCTTAACGCAAGGAGGTGCTTGAATTTGTGTGGCTTGACGCTGTCAAATTAAGTGAAGATTTCATAAAATTGGTCTCTTTCTCAAATGCGGTCATTGCCTAACTCCCGAGGAAACTGGCAAAAGCCGAAATGGTTATGCCATACTATGACATCCCTAAGAAAATCCAAAAATTCATGAAGTATTGCAAGGACACCGTGGAGTTCTATAAGGAAGAAATAGACAAGGCCGAAAAAAGAAGGGCTGTTTGATTTGTATTTTCATTAATTATGAAGGTGAGAAAAACACAAGAAGGGGGGGTTGAATTGTGTTGGCTTTTTCTTTTCTCAAAAACTTAGGTTAGTTCAGAATCAGATATTGATCAGATTTTGAAACTATTTTCAGAGTTGTTTTATAGCGGATATAAAGTAAATGAGAGAGAGAGAGAGAGAGAGACACAAGCAATTTATCCTGGTTCCTTCTACAACACGGAAGCAGTCCAATCCCCTTGTTACTAACAAGAGATTTTTCACTATAATCACAAAGATTACAATTGCTCAAGCACACAGCTAGAGACTTCCTTGCTCAAACACACAGTATGAGACTTCCTTGCTCAAACACACAGTATGAGACTTCCTTGCTCAAACACACAGTATGAGACTTCCTTACTCAAACACACAGTATGAGACTTCCTTGCTCAAACACACAGTATGAGACTTCCTTGCTCAAACACAAAGTATGAGACTTCCTTGCTCAAACACACAATATGATACTTCCTTGCTCAAACACAAAGTATGAGACTTCCTTGCTCAAACACAAAGTATGAGACTTCCTTTCTCAAACACAAAGTATGAGACTTCTAGTTGCTCAAGCACACAAGCAAGAGACTTTTAATCAAACAGAATTACAGAGAAATTTGTTTGAGCTTAACACATGATATACTATCAGTGGTGTTCACAAAATACAACACAGATTAAGACTCTATACTTAAGAAATTCTAAGATAAAAAAGTTTGTAAGAATTTCTAAGTTATTTGATGAGTTTCGAAAAACAGAGTATTACGTTTTTCAGAATTGCAGGTCTGTAGAGTCTTAATCTTCTTCTTCAAATCTTCAATCCTTCATAGAGGAAGAAAGAGCTGTTGAGAAGATTGCCAGGTCATCAAATAAAGCCGTTGCAATTGATGCTTCAACCAACATTAATTCCTTCCTGTTCTGGTGTGCGAACTCAGGAACAGAGCATTAACATTTTTTGAATTGTTTCCTTAAAACAGGGAGAGTGTTTCGTCCAAGGAGACAACTGTTGCAAAGAGTGGTTCTGACTGTACAGTACGTTACTGTTGACAGTGATAATTGTTGACTTCTGCGTTTCCTTAAAACTCAGACTTCAGAAGCTGGTCTTCAGATATTGTTCATCAGACGCACTTCTTCAGAAGCTGGTCTTCAGACGCACTGTTCATCAGACACACTTCTTCAGAAGAAGACTTCAGACGCAGTGTTCATCAGACGCTGTCTTCATACACACTGTTCATCAGACGCTGTCTTCAGAAGCACCTTCAGACGCTGGTCTTTCAGACGCACCTTCAGACGCTGGTCTTTCAGACGCACCTTCAGACGCTGGTCTTTCAAACTTGCAACACAAGCTTCCATATTTTGTTTTTGCTCTTAACTTGATCTTTCAGAACCACCATTAGATACAACAATTAAATATATGGTCCTGCACACTTAGAACAAGCATTAGCATATCCAATTTTCCTTTTAACACTTTGTTATCATCAAAACTCAAAAGAGACTTGTTCATACATTTTGTTCCAACAATCTCCCCCTTTTTGATGATGACAAACATAAGTATTAATAGAAAATTGTTGTTAATTTAATTAACAAGTTGAATTCAGGTTCTGAGGTTTGTAAGCTCCCCCTGAGTCTGATAATTCATAAGGTGAGGTTTGTAAACTCCCCCTGAGTCTTATCCAGGTTAATTAAATTCAGTTTAAATCAAACAGGTGAAAAATCAAACTGTTTCTGAGTGATTTTTCACATAATTATCTCACAAAGGCTAAGAGATGAGAAGCTGTTCTCCTAAGTTAATTAATTATCAGAAATTAACTTATATTTTGTAAGCTCAGAGCCTGAAATACTTGTTACTTTTACTCCCCCTTTCGTCATCAACAAAAAGAAAATTCCAGAATTTTAAGACACAAGAGAGTTAAAACGTGAGATAAAAATGTTCAGAGCATTTTGTTTAGTACCACTGAACTGTTTCAGACACAATTGTTCAGAACATATGGTTCAATACTGTTGGATATTTGGTTGTTGGCTTCATGTTTGCTAAAATCAAATATACAAGCAGTTGTGCGTTCAGAAGCTGAAATCTCAATATGTGCGTCTTCAGAAGCTGGGTCAGAAGCTGGGCTTCAGAAGCTGAACAGTACTTCAGACGCTGAACTTCCAGAAGCTGATGTTCAAACGCTGAACAGTACTTCAGAAGCTGACCTTCAGAAGCAACCTTCAGAAGCTGAAATGTTCAGACACAGGACTTCAGACCTAGATTTCAGAAGTACCTTCAGAAGCTGGTTTTCTGCGTTCTGTTTTGCGCCTTGGAGTGTTTATTTTCTCATGTGATTTGTTGAAGATTTAATTGAAGAATTATCCAAGCTGCGTTTCTAGAAGAAAGAAGAATTTCGCAAGATATTGTCTGAAGATTGGATTCAATTATTTGTGAATATATTTTCAAAGAAATCTTTGGAAAATATATTTCTAAAGAATAAATTGCTTCTATGTGCTTCTAAAGAATTTTGGAACAACATCTTTTGAAGATTATTTGGTTCAGAATTATGTTGCTGCTGAAGCTATAAATATAGGACGCTGCTATTGAAGAATTCACGATTCAAAAAATAGAAGTCATTATAGAGAGAGTCTTAGGTTTTGAGTCTGTAAGCTTTGTGCTGTGTTTTTGTACACCACTCAATTGTTAGAGTTGGTTTAGTTTTATTGAGTTGTAATCACTTAAAGCTTTTAAGCAAAAGTGACTGATTGTGTTTTGAAGTGTGTCTTCATCTTTGATTGTCTTAGAGTTTAAGATCACTGGGGCAGTGGTTGATTCAGTAGGAAGTAAGAGGGGTCTTATATCTAGGAGTTCCTAGGTAGAAATACCACGGGTAGTGATTAAGTGAGAAGGCTGTGTAACAGGGGCTGTTGTCATAGGACTTCGAATTGATACTATTATAATGGATTACCTTCCTGGCTTGGTAGCCTCCAGACGTAGGTGTGTTTGTCACCAAACTGGGTTAACAAATCACTTGTGTTCTTTAATTTCTGTCTTTTATTTTGCTGCTTCTGAACCACTGTTATACGTACTCTGTTCAGCTCTGTTTTACGGTTCAGTAACAGGTTCTTCCAGAATTTCAATTGGCATCAGAGCAGGCACCCTGCCTGTTTTAGGGTGAGCTCCAGGGAAGGTTTTTTCTGGCATTATGGACATGGAAGGAGGATTTGTGAACAGACCACCTCTGTTGGATGGTTCCAACTATGAGTATTGGAAATCTCGTATGAGTGCTTTCCTGAAATCTATAGATAGTAAGACCTGGAAAGCTGTTCTGAAGGGTTGGGAACATCCTGTTGTGCTGGATAAAGATGGAAAGAAGACAACTATGTTGAAACCAGAGGAAGAGTGGTCCAAGGATGAAGATGAATTGACTCTTGGAAACTCCAAAGCCTTGAATGCTCTATTCAATGGAGTGGACAAGAACATGTTGAGACTGATCAAGCAGTGCACTGTAGCCAAGGATGCCTGAGAGATTCTCAAGACTACTCATGAAGGCACATCCAAAGTAAAATTGTCCAGACTTCAACTTCTCACCACCAAATTTGAAAATCTCAAAATGTTGGAGGATGAGAACATACAAGACTTTTATATGAATGTTCTGGACATGGCTAACTCATTTGATTCTCTTGTAGAGAAAATGTCTGATGAGAAATTTGTGAGAAAAATACTCAGGTCTCTTCCTAAGAGATTTGACATGAAAGTAACTGCCATTGAGGAAGCACATGACATCTCCAGTATGAAGGTTGAGGAATTAATAGGGTCCTTACTGAATTTTGAGACAGCCTTCAGTAACCGTACTGATAAGAAAGGGAAAGGAGTTGCTTTTGCAGCAAATACTGATGTTGAGGATCAACAAGGAAATAATGAGGATGATGAAGGCTTATCAGAGGCACTTGTATTGCTAGGGAGACAGTTTAACAAGATTCTGAAACATGTTGACAGGAGATCCAAATCAAATGGTCAAAACAACAGACTCAACATCAGCAAGCAACAAAATGATTTGAAGAAGGCAAAGACTGATGAGAAGAGCAATCAATCAAAGGGAGTTCAGTGCTATGAGTGTGAAGGATATGGTCATATTACGACAGAATGTGGCACATATCTCAAGAAACAAAAGAAAAGCTTGGTTGTTTCCTAGTCTGATGAAGATGACTCAGAAGGAGAAGTAGAGAGTGAGTCTGCTAAGCATGGTGTTGCCTTAACTGGAAGATACAAGTCTGATGTTAAAGTTAAGGCCTCAGAAGCACTTTCAGAGTCTGAAGCATTATCAGAGTCTGAAACACTATCAGAGTCTGAAGCACTATCAGAGTCTGAAGCTCCATCAGAGTCTGAAGCCAATGTTGAAAAATCATCTTATGAAGAATTGGCTAACAATTACAAAGATCTATACATCAGAAGTGTAGAAGTTTGCAAGCAACTAGTGGATCAGAAGAAGACTATCAGTCAGCTGCATGATGAAAGAAGTGACCATTTAGCACAGATTTCTGATCTCAAAGATGAGGTAAGCCAACTGAACTCTCAACTTGATCATATGAAGAAACAAGTCAGAATGTTAAACACTGGGACTGATGTGCTGGAGGAGATATTGGAGTGTCAGAACCAAGGGAAACCAAATGGCATAGGATTTGTTGATAGGACTTTGAACATCAAACATCAAAATCCAGCTAAAAGGTTCATTCCTGCTGTTAAAACATATGATCCAATTATAGGCAAATCTAAGATGGAACATCAGAAGGAACCTCAGGGATCTAAGAGCAGGAGGGCATCTCATCCTTGGGTATGTCATCATTGTGGTAAAAAGTGGCACATAAAGCCATTCTGTTTCAAGCTGTATGGATACCCCAAGCACTTTCAGCACAGAAAAGTGGAACCTATTGTAAACAGAATCAATGTCAAGAAGGTATGGAAACTCAAATGTAATAATGTTGGCCTCATAGCTCATACATCTTTGAGAGCCTCCTCAAGGGAAGATTGGTATTTTGATAGTGGATGCTCTAGACACATAACTGGTGTCAAGAAGTACTTAAGTAATTTAAAACCTTACTCCAGCAGCTATGTAACTTTTGGTGATGGATCTAAAGGAGAAATTCTTGGAATTGGAGACTTGATCAGTGATGGACTACCAAGGCTAGACAATGTGCTATTAGTAAAAGGACTAACTTCAAATCTGATCAGCATAAACCAGCTGTGTGATCAAGAGTTGAAAGTGAACTTTAACAAGGAGGAATGTCTGGTAACTGGTAAAGAAGGTGAAGTACTGATGAGGGGCAGTAGATCAAAGGACAATTGTTACTTATGGATGCCTCAAGAAGAAACAAGCCAATCCACATGCCTTATAAGTTCAGAAGAAGAAGTCAGACTCTGGCACCAGAAACTTGGGCACTTAAATATGAGGGGTATGAAGAAAGTCATGTCAGTGGAAGCCATCAAAGGTCTACCCAAACTTAAGATAAATGAAGATAACATTTGTGGTGAATGTTAGATTGGAAACAAACAGATATGTCTCATCCAAGGTTGGAGCATCAGGTAACAACAAAAGTTCTTGAACTGTTACATATGGACTTAATGGGACCTATACAAATTGAGAGCATTGGAGGAAAGAAGTATGCTTTTGTGGTTGTTGATGATTTTTCAAGATTCACTTGGGTAAGCTTCATTATAGAAAAATCAGACACTTTTGATGTGTTTAAAGATCTGTGCACTCAGTTACAAAGAGAAAAGGATAGTGTCATTGTCAAGATCAGAAGTGACCATGGGAAGGAATTTGAAAATAGTAAGTTCTCTAAATTCTGTTCCTCTGAAGGAATCAAGCATGAATTTTCAGCTCCCATAACACCTCAGCAAAATGGTGTTATTGAAAGGAAGAACAGAACCTTGCAAGAATCAGCCAGAGTTATGTTACATGCAAAACATTTACCTCATTATTTTTGGGCAGAAGCAATGAATACATCATGCTATGTTCACAATAGGGTGTCAAGTACTTTCATGTATTTGGAAGCAAGTGCTACATTCTGGCTGATAGAGAAAACAGGTGGAAAATGGATCCAAAGAGTGATGAAGGGATCTTTCTTGGTTACTCAACAAACAGCAGTGCATATAGAGTTTTTAACTCCAGAACCAAGGTAGTAATGGAATCTATCAATGTTGTGATTGATGATTTACCTGCTGAAAAGGTAACTGGTGTGGAACCAGATGCTGTAACTTCAGAAGAACAGTCAGACACACCTCCTGTGGAAATTGAAGTAGAGTCTGAAGAAGGAGAAAATAATCCAGATCATGCATCAACAAGTAAAGGACCTTCAATTAGAATTCAGAAGGATCATCCCAAAGAACTAATCATTGGGAACCTTGATCATGGAGTCAGAACCAGAACATCAGATGAAGTGACTATAGATTTGTGCTTTGTGTCCAAATTTGAACCCAACAATATTAAAGAAGCACTTACTGATGAATTCTGGATTGATGCAATGCAAGAGGAACTGAATCAATTCAAAAGAAGTGAAGTATGGGACCTTGTTCTAAGACCAATAGGCATGAATGTCATTGGAACTAAATGGATTTACAAAAATAAATCAGATGAACATGGAACTGTGACCAGAAACAAGGCAAGGCTAGTTGCACAAGGGTACACTCGGGTGGAGGGACTTGATTTTGATGAAACCTTTGCACCTATGGCCAGATTAGAATCCATAAGATTACTTTTGGGTGTAGCATGTATTCTTAAATTCAAACTGTTTCAGAAGGATGTGAAGAGTCCCTTCCTGAATGGGTACTTGCAGGTGGAGGTTTATGTTGAACAACCAAAGGGATTTGTGGATCCTAATTTTCCTAACCATGTTTACAAGTTGAAGAAAGCTCTGTATGGATTGAAACAAGCACCTAGAGCATGGTATGAGAGACTCACACAGTTTCTCGTTACTCAAGGTTACAGAAAAGGAGGAACTGACAAGACACTTTTGTTAAAGAAGAAGATGGAAGTTTAATGATAGCACAAATCTATGTTGATGACATTGTTTTTGGTGGGATGTCAAACCAGATGGTTCAACTTTTTGTTCAGCAGATGCAGTTTGAGTTTGAGATGAGTCTTGTGGGTGAACTAACCTATTTTCTTGGTCTTCAAATCAAGCAGATAGAAGATACCATATTCATTTCACATAGCAAATATGCAAATAATATAGTCAAGAAGTTTGGGATGGAGAATGCAAGCCATAAAAGAACACCTGCAGCCACTTACTTGAAGTTGACCAAAGATGAACAAGGTGTTGTTGTTGATCAAAGCCTGTATAGGAGCACGATTGGAAGTCTGTTATATCTAACTGCAAGCAGACCAGATCTAAACTTTGCTGTTGGAGTCTGTGCTAGATACCAGGTTGAGCCAAAAATGAGTCATTTGACTCAAGTGAAGAGAATTCTGAAGTATGTCAATAGTACCAGTGACTATGGTATTATGTATTCTCATAGTGGAAGTCCTATGTTAGTTGGGTATTGTGATGCTGATTGGACAGGTAGTGCAGATGATAGAAAAAGTACATCTGGTGGATGCTTCCTTCTGGTAAACAATCTGATTTCTTGGTTCAGCAAGAAGCAGAATTGTGTATCCTTATCTACACCTGAAGCTGAGTATATAGCAGCTGGTAGTAGTTGTTCCCAATCGGTGTGGATGAAGCAAATGCTGAAGGAATATAATATTGAACAGGATGTTATAACATTGTATTGTGACAATCTAAGTGCTATCAATATTTCAAAAAATCCCATACAGCATATCAGGACTAAGCATATTGATATACGTCATCATTTCATCAGAAACCTTGTAGAGGAGAAGGTTGTGCAGCTTGAACATGTTGACATAGAAGAACAGCTTGCTGATATATTTACAAAAGCCTTGGATGCCAAGCAATTTGAAAATTTGAGGAGTAAACTGGGAGTTTGTCTGTATAAGAAGTTATACCAATTACAGAATGTTAAGGGTGAGCAAGCAAGAAGTGAGGGAGATGAAGATGATGCTGGTCCTTATAAAGAAGTTATGTCTGATGCAGAGTCTGATGTCAAAGCAGCCTCTGATGCTAAGTCAGTTTGTGTTTCCTGTGTGAAGACTGTGTTTTGTCAAGATTGTTTGGCTAAAAATGGGGAGATAAATGTGTTTGTTTCAGAAGTTTCAGAAGTATTTCAGAAGTTTCAGAAGCACTACAATTCAGAAGCCAGTTTACAGTTCAGAAGCTGTTGTGCTCTGTTTCAGGGGGAGTCTCTGTTTTAGGGGGAGTTTGTGTGTTTCATGACAGAAGCTGATGTACTTCAGGGGGAGTGTTGTTTGTGTAACGTAGTGTATCCTCTGCTGACTCTGTCGCTACGTTTATGTGTTGTTCTTCATGGTTACGTGTTTTGTTGAGTAAAGAACTTGCTTTTGTGAACAAATTGATTTTAGCCAAAAATTTGCCAAAGGGGGAGATTGTTGGATATTTGGTTGTTGGCTTCATGTTTGCTAAAATCAAATATACAAGCAGTTGCGTTCAGAAGCTGCAATCTCAATTTGTGCTTCTTCAGAAGCTGGGTCAGAAGTTGGGTCAGAAGCTGGGCTTCAGAAGCTGAACAGTACTTCAGAAGCTGGGCTTCAGAAGCTGAACAATACTTCCGAAGCTGAACAGTACTTCAGACGCTGAACTTTCAGAAGCTGATGTTCAGACGCTGAACAGTACTTCAGAAGCAACCTTCAGAAGCAGAAATGTTCAGACGCAGACTTCAGAAGTACCTTCAGAAGCTGGTTTTCTGCGTTCTGTTTTGCGCCTTGGAGTGTTTATTTTCTCATGTGATTTGTTGAAGATTTAATTGAAGAATTATCCAAGCTGCGTTTCTAGAAGAAAGAAGAATTTCGCAAGATATTGTCTGAAGATTGGATTCAATTATTTGTGAATATATTTTCGAAGAAATCTTTGGAAAATATATTTCTAAAGAATAAATTGCTTCTATGTGCTTCTAAAGAATTTTGGAACAACATCTTTTGAAGATTATTTGGTTCAGAATTATGTTGCTGCTGAAGCTATAAATAGAGGACGCTGCTATTGAAGATTCACGATTCAAAAAATAGAAGTCATTATAGAGAGAGTCTTAGGTTTTGAGTCTGTAAGCTTTGTGCTATGTTTTTGTACACCACTCAATTGTTAGAGTTGGTTTAGTTTTATTGAGTTGTAATCACTTAAAGCTTTTAAGCAAAAGTGACTGATTGTGTTTTGAAGTGTGTCTTCATCTTTGATTGTCTTAGAGTTTAGGATCACTAGGGGTGAATGGATCCCCTTGAACACAAGAACCTTAGAAAGAACGCCAATACCCTAAGAGGTGGAATGAGATTATTCAATTCACTTTGGATCCTTGATTCCCAACCAATATCCTTGAAAGCAATCAACTTACAATCCCTATAGCACTCTAGCAATCTATAACTCAATGAAACACAATGATTCTTAGAAAACATGTTTAATCTCAAGAACACATGAACAATGAGGTATGAAGACTCTAGAGAGAATATATGCAAATATATCAGTAAGTTTAGAGGTTAGGATGATATGAGTATTTATAGAAAAGGATGGCAAGTGAAATATTTTGGCCAAAAACAACGTGCTAATTCGATTCACTTATTGTGTGATTCGAATCAGACAGCAAAAAGACAAGCAAGAACAAGTATGAAGATTGATACGATTCAGACTTATTTTGAATCGAATCAAACTGCCCAGAATAAAGATTGATACGATTCACACATCATGTGAATCGAATCACTAAGCATGAAACCAAAGTTAAAGAGTTTGCATGATACAAATCAAAGAAATGGTGATACGATTCATGGTGATACGATTCAAGGTTTTACGAATCGAATCAGATTGTTTTGAAAAAGGGGAGAGAGTTTGCATGATACGATTCAAATGAATTTGAATCGAATCAAATACCAGAAAAACAGATTTTGGCCAAAAATAAGAGTTTACTTCAGACACAAGCCAAGCTAGGTGTCGCAGCGCGAAAAATGGCCATGAGTGTAAACACTCGAAACGATAACAGAGTCACCACCGAACTTTATTTATCCCAAAAGAGGGAAAGGAAAATATCCATAAAACCTTGGGTAACATGGTCTGGGAACCATGAGACGGGTACGAGAGTTGATTATGCGAGTGGAAGGTGTTGGCACCCCTCGCATCCGTTGTACTCAACGGGAACCAACTATGGGAAAGGTTCGTTTATGCTCACAGGTTAAGGATATCTGCTTATATGCTCACAGGTTTAGCCCAACATGGGTGCTAGCCCAACATGGGTACTAGCTCCACGTGTTTTTGGGGCCTTGGTGGGTGCTAGCCCAACAAGAGTATCCATAGCCCAACAAGCACGAGCTTTGGAACAAGGTGAAGTGATTTAAACTGTGTAAAAAAAAAGAGTGACTTTATTGAGTGGTTTAGACCGCCATGCCAGAACTAGCCCAACATGGGGCGTGATTCTCTTTGAGGTTTAGATTCAGGGCGCGCCCTAGTGAGTTTTGACGGCTGAAATGGGGCGACCGTTCGCTCTCGGTGATGTGTTCGCATCGCAACGGTTCTTGGAAATCGTGCCCACTTACATGACATCATATGCGCGTTTTCCCAGGATTTTTGTACTTGAACTGATTCCGGATCTACTTTTTCTCCACTTTCTGTTTTTCTCCTTCCTTTTCACTTGCCTCACCTCTGTTCTCTCTCCCAAATCGTCCCTTGTCCTTCAAACCGTTCCAGTCTTTGGAGATCGTTGTGCCTACCATTTTCAGATCGTTTGGAGCCTGCTTTCGTTCTCAATCCTTCATTGTCATTTAAATCCCGGTAAACCTCTTCGATCTCGTCATTTATAAGTTAAGTCAGTAGTATGGTGGTAATTAGGGAGTGCGATGGGGCGGGTAGGGAATTATCTTCTGCGAATTCAGAGGAGAGGGATAGGTTGTGGAGGGAAAGCATTAAACATGCAAAGCGGTCAGATGGAACCACTGATTGGGCGGTGTTTGAGAAAGCCTACTACGGCACTCCCTTTTAAAGGAATTTTCAAGTGATTCTGATGATAGCGAAGGGGGGAGTAGTAGTGGGAATTCATCTGACTGCGTTATTCTTTATGTTCCCCCAGGTCCCTTTTGTAGGAAAGGCATTTGCTATATGGAGTCGTCGTCTAGTTCAGAAAAAGAGAGCTTCGCGAATGAAGTGCTCCGCTCGGAATCCATGTATATGGATCCCAAAAAGGTAGAGTTTTTTCGGAGCAAACATCATGTGTCCTCCACGGGATTTGAAGAGGACATGATCCTGGAGCATTGTCGACCGGGCGAGAAGGTGTGCCTTTGAAGGCCAAAGGGGGTGAAGAACGAGATGTTTTATATGTACACGGTTGTATTTGAAGACCTGGGCGTGAAGTATCCCTTCACGCCCTTTGAGGTAGACGTGCTTAACTGGCTGAATGTGGCGCCTTCTCAACTTCAGCCCAACAGTTGAGCATTCATACGAGCTTTTGAAATTCTGTGTGAGGGACTGGGCTTCCAACCTTCGCCTAGGTGTTTCTTCACTTTCTATGGTACTAAAGGGGTGGACAAGCTGTAATGGGTTTTCGTCAGCGCGCATCCTGGCAAGAGATTATTCCCACCCTATGCCTCTCAATATAAGAACTAGAGGCAGACATTTCTTTTGACGCTGGGAGGAAAAGATTGTGAAGCAGCTGCTGTGCGGGTCAATGGTGAGTTGAGGTTTCCCATATGCTGGACGAGCACTCCAGCGTCCATCACGGGGTTTGAGTATGAGAAGCTGGACGAGTATGATAAAGGTGTCGTCTGCTTCTTGGATAAGATGTTGTCTATGAACATTCGGGAGCTGTTGAATAGGGAGGGAGATGCGGATAGCTTATAAGCTTATTTGCGTGAGTTGATTTTATTTTTTTATGTATATATTTTGCTCGCCTGTCATCTTACCTTTGTAACCTCTTATTGTCTTTATTTTTGGAGAACCCATGGCATCTATGACTGCAGCAGAGAGGAAGAAATATCTCGAAGAGGTCAGGGCGAAGAAGGCTGCTGAAGGGTTGGCTGTTAGCGACCCTTCTGGCCTCATTACTCGCAAGTATAAAAGGAAGGCTGAAAATCCTCTTGAGACTCAAACTGAGGCCGTTGTAGAGGTCGCGCATGACAAAGGGTAGACATCGCCCGAGAAAGAGAAAGCAGTGATTGTGGCGAGGAAGAAGAAAATGCATTCCCAGTCCTCGACAGGCGCCGCTGGGACCAGCGCAACTGTTCAATCCTTCTGGGATAAGGATTTCAACTATGGCGCCTATGTGAAAGAGAGGCTGGCCATTAATCCTGAAGATGTCGAGGTTGGGAATCAAGGCGCTATTCGATTCATGACGAGAGATATGGGCATCCACTACTTGCGGTCTATAATGATCTTGGACGCTATAGATCGCAAGCATGAGGAGCTGGTGCAAAGTGAAGAGACGCTTCAGGCCAAGGTGAGGGCACTGGAAAAAGAACTAAAGGAAGCCAAGGAAGCTAGGGAAATAGAGATAAAGGAAGCCAAAGAGGCGATGAAGCTCGAGTGCGACGAGCGCATCTCGGATTTGAAAATTGGCCATGCCGTGGACCTGGCTGGGAAGGATGGGGTCATTGCGAAGCTTCAAAATGATGTTGTGGCTGGAGCGGAAAGGGAAAATCAGCTCAAGGCTGTGGTTTCTGAGGCAAAAGGCTATCTCGCCTTGACCTTTGATGCTGGCTTTGAGCGAGCTAAAGCTCAGGTCGCCCTCCTGCATCCTGGCACTGATCTTTCCGCTCTTGATTCCTTTAAAATTATTGTAGATGGTGTCCTAGTGGATGAACCATGATCTTATGCAATTTTTTGAATTTGGCACAATTTTGTTTGTAATGACTTGATATTATTTCTATTTTATTTAATTTCCTTTCCTTAATTTGCTTTATTTTGCGCTTCTTCTTACTATGGCGATGTTTAGTTATGCAACTACCACAAATTTTCTGAGTAATGTTTTAGTTGAGGCGTTTATGTGATTCATGTATGTTTCTTCGTGCTTAAGAGTATTAATTTTGCGAGTACTTAGTTTGACGCCTCATAGCCTTCTATGGACGGATACTTTTCTGCTCACGACGTCTTAGAGCCCACCTAAGGGTTAAGGAATTAAGTGAGTACTTTTTTCTTGCTCGCGACGTCTTAGAGACCACTTGAGGGTTAACGAATGGTGAGTACTTTTTTCTTGCTCGCGACGTCTTAGAGCCCACTCAAGGGTTAATGAAATAAGCGAGTACTTTTTCTTGCTCGCGACATCTTAGAACCCACTTTAAGGGTTAAGGAATGATGAGTACTTTCTTTTTTGCTCACGACGTCTTAGAGCCTAATTAAGGGTTAAGGAATTAGGTGAGTACTTTATTTCTTGCTCGCGAAGTCTTAGAACCCACTCAAGGGTTAAGGAAAGAAACGAGTACTTTTTCTTTCTCGCGACGTCTTAGAACCCACTTAAGGGTTAAGGAATGGCGTGTACTTTCTTTTTTTCTCACAACGTCTTAGAGCCCAATTAAGGGTTAAGGAATTAGGTGAGTACTTTCTTTCTTGCTCACGACGTCATAGAGCCCACTTAAGGGTTAAGGAATGGCGAGTACTTTCTTTTTTGCTCACGACGTCTTAGAGCCAACTTAAGGGTTAAGGAATTAGGTGAGTACTTTTTCTTGCTCGCGATGTCTTAGAGCCCGACTCAAGGGTTAAGGAAATAAGTGAGTACTTTTTCTTGCTCGCGACGTCTTAGAGTCCACTTAAGGGTTAAGGAATGGCGAGTACTTTCTTTTTTGCTCACGACGTCTTAGAGCCCACTTAAGGGTTAAGGAATTAGGTGAGTACTTTCTTTCTTGCTCGTGACATCTTAGAGCCCACTTAAGGGTTAAGGAATGGCGAGTACTTTCTTTTTTGCTCACGACGTCTTAGAGACCTCTTAAGGGTTAAGGAATTAGGTGAGTACATTTTCTTGCTCGCGACGTCTTAGAGCCCACTCAAGGGTTAAGGAAATAGTCGAGTACTTTTTCTTGCTCGTGACGTCTTAGAGCCCACTTAAGGGTTAAGGAATGGCAAGTATTTTCTTTTTTTGCTCACGACGTCTTAGAGCCCACTTAAGGTTTAAGGAATTAGGTGAGTACTTTCTTTTTTGCTCACGAAGTGTTAGAGCCCACTTAAGGGTTAAGGAATTAGGTGAGTACTTTTTTTTGCTCGTGACGTCTTAGATCCCACTCAAGGGTTAAGGAAATAAGCGAGTACTTTTTCTTGCTCACGACGTCTTAGAGCCCACTTAAGGGTTAAGGAATTGCGAGTACTTTTTCTCTATATCTTGGCGTTGTTGATCTGTTGCAGGCGATCAATACAAAATAGATGACACATATATAATTCAATAAGAGAGCAAGGTGCCTCATTAAAAACCCCCGCTACTGTCGGGGAAAAGAGTGCTCCCTACTCTTTTTCATTAAAATAAAAGATACAGAAAATTAAAACAAGGTAATCATTATGGCGGCTTTACAGGTTTCTGAGCTCGCCCTTTGAATTGTAATGGCGAGCGTCTCTCTGTTTGGCAGCAAAGTTTTGGACGTGGGCGGGTTTGTGTATTTCCTCAATTATATTCGCTCCATGCAGTAAGCCTATCTCGCTAGCTTCCTCTATGAAATTACCATGACGCCAGGTTTGCGTGTTGACCGACTTGACTCCTGGATACAAAGCAAGGTGACGACACACTTTGGCGGGGTTGGCCCTAAGCATATCTGTCGGCTGACGAGCGAAGAGGTTTAGGTTCATCCTCAAGAGTTCTGTTACGCTCATTTCTTCGGCTGGATCCAATGATGTCTCCGTTGCGGTGGTCTGATGAGGCTCCGGGTCCATCAAAATCTCTTTTGGACCTTCAGCGGGTACGAGGCGCTCTTGCTAAAATTCCTCTCCTTGATCAATGTTGACGGCATTCACCTGGTGCGTTTTGGTGCTGCTAGCTCCTTTCTTTTCCTTCTGTTGTTTCAGACTGTTGTGGTAACACTCCCGGGCAATTTTCTAGTCTGCTCTGATAGTGCCGACTTGTCCATTCTCCAGTGGGTACTTCATGATGAGGAATTTAGTGGATACATAGGCGTCAAGAAGGTTGAAAGTTGGGCGGCCTATTATGATGTTGTAAGAATAAGGCGAGTTGACGACTAAATATTTAACTCTGATGGTTTTGGCGTTGTTGCCTATACCGAAAGTTGTTTTCAAAGTGATGTGTCCTCGAACGTGCACCTGTTCTCCTGTGAAGCCAGCCAAGGTTCCCTTGAAAGGCTGCAGCTGGTCCTCATCAAGTCCCATTCTCTCAAAGGCAGAGTAGTAAAGGATATATGCAGAGCTGCCAGGATCAATCAGCACTCTCTTGACGTCCCAGTTGAAGATTTGTATATAGTGATGACCATATGATCGGCATCATGGGGAATTATTCCTTTGCGATCACCACTTGAGAAGGAGATGTATGGCTTGTGTTCTGGCTTTGCTCTGGCGTGGACGTCCAGGAGCATGACTTGTCGTACATACCTCTTCTGGGAAGCACTGGACTCGCCGCCTCCTGTGAATCTGCCAGATATGGCGCTCGCCATCCTTTGCGATATCCTTCTCATTTGGCACGTCCTTAGGAGGGCGCTTGTCTCCCTCCATGTTATCTTTGACGTATACTCGCAGCCTGCCATTCTGGATTAACTTTTCGATATCTCTCTTCAGATGGATGCAGTCATCTGTGGTGTGTCCTTTTATCCGGTGGTACTTACACCAGGAATCCTTATCATTTCCCATCAACTTTCCTCTTGGAGGGGGGCGTCGGGGATGAGTCTAGAGTGGTAGACATCCCTCTAGATCTGCTCACGATGAGTGTTGAGCGCTGTGAAGGACTCTGGTGCGGGTGCACGCCTGTTGGGAATATGGCGCTTGTAAGGCGCTCTATCTCTGGGGGCGGGCGGATAGTAGCTTCGGCGATGATCATAGTAGCTTCGTCTTGTTGGGACTCGTTTCCTTCGGCATTCTGCTGTTGCTGAATGGTCTCCATGGTTGCTTGTAAGGCTTTGTTATGGTCACGAAGCTGCTGGATCTGTTGTTGTAGAGCTTCTAAGGCCGCCGGATCTGCCATCGGGTGATGATGATGCTTGTTTGAGTTTGTAAATTAGGGGTACGACTTGGGGGTCGCAGATCTGAGACTTGGAACCGTGGATTGCAGAGGTGCAAATTAGGGTTCACCTAGTGGTGTACTAATTTTGATTTTGAGAAGGTTTGATTGTGAATCACGGCGGATTCAAAATGGCTAAGGTTGTTCTGAAGCGCACGGCAAATTCGTGGCTTCGAGTGGTGCTTTGAGGCTGCGGATCGGCTGCTTTTCGTTTCAGAGATGGTGGCTAGGTCAGTTTTACCGTAGCCCCACGGTGGGCGCCAACTGTACTGGCTGTGAGTACAATCTAGGAAAACTAGGGTTTCAGGTCTGTTTTTTGGTCCTCTCTGGGGAATGATCCCAAGGTTACTATTTGTAGTCCCAATTTGGGCCTATCCGGCCATGGTTTTGGGCCCAAATCATAAAGGGCCAAAACCATGGCTAGAGCGCCCTTACAGGCTGCTGAGGGCGCCCCCAGAGGGTACCTTTAGGAGAGTTCCCAAAAATTGTAAATGATTGTCAGGTGGGCTTTGTGACCTTCTGGAGGGTGCCCAGCCCTGCTCTAAGGGTTCAAGCCCTGTTTTTAGGGCTCTAAGGCCTAAATGGTAAGATCTACGGTTCACCCTTATAGTTTGAATTCAAACCTTGGTTCATTCGTCTAATACTATTTGCTAGACCAAATCCATATGGTGTTTCTAGTTTCTTTTTTACGAAAATAAAAATATTTTTTTAGCCAAACAATCAATAATTTCTTTTTTTATTAGAAACTTAAGGTTTTTTTTTCTTTTTTGACTAAATACTTTTGTTAAAAATCTAAAATAATAAATCACCCTAACATTTCTTTTATATTATGTATACCCTTTTTTACCCAAAAGTAATTCTATATGAAAAGCCTTACCTTTTCTATTTCAAATATTTTATAATACTCTTAATCCTTTTTTTTTTCAAAATTAATTTAATTTCCTAATCTATGACATTTCACATTAGATTATTATTCTTATTTTTTTTTTTTATCAAATGTGGACAGTATTGTGTAGTTGGTTCAAAACAACATCGCATGACATGACACAAAAAGTCTTAATAACCTTTTTTCTTGACGATAAAATTCTTACTAACCCGATGTGCAGTTTTGTTGGTGTTTAAAAATATACCTAATGTGCATTTATTCGATGCTTATAAAATGAGGTTTTTTATTCAACTTTGGTTATCATATTATATACTACAGGAAAATAAAGCATAATATAGAGAAAAGTTATGGCAAAGAGTGAGATGAAAGAGATTGTTTTAATTTTGGTGATGATAATGGTAGTTGTGGCACAAGCTAATGATTCTGCACACGAAGAGTCATTCGCTGGAATAATTTGTGCTGCCAAGTGTCCCTTTAAATGTAGAGGCAATATAAAATCATATGCAATTTGTCTTGCTTCCTGTGAATTGTTATGTACTCAAAAAATATCAAAAGATGATTATGATTGTGCAACTAATTGTGTCGTTTTCAAGTCTGTTAACGCCAACACTGGTATTTTTTCTTTTTTCTCTTACATTATATATTGTTGTCAAGTCAATCTTATACGTAAATTATATTTGGTTTACCTAACTATGTTTTATAATAATTAACTATTTTTGCAGATGCTCGTGATATTAGTGCCTACGTGAATCCATGCATTGAAGCTTGCAAGAATAAATAATATGTTATTTGAGACGAACAATGTTACAGGAAAATGTTGAAAAATAAGTTGTATTTACAATTTCATAGTTATGTATGGTCAGTGTAAAATTCAATTTGCTACAAATACAACAAATCAAATCTCATATTAGTAATATTTTTTTGGGCCCTTCTTTTTTTTTTATAAGCTAAAAAGTTTTTAAAAGGAAAAAAATATAGAACAGTGCGAAACTAGAGGACATAAACATAACCCAAGAAAAGAAGATTAAAAAATAAAAGAAATAATAAAAAGCTACTCACTTTAAACATATTTTTTAAATCCTTGAGTTGTTATTGTATGATTGTGACTCCTTTTGTATATTTTATATAAAAGAACGACTATGTAAATATATAATCGTCGCCGATTTCTATTCCTCGTTAGTATATATATCCTCTAAATAAATTTGCTAACATTTGTGTTCCAAAAAAAAAAATTGCTAACATTTGTATCCTCTTTTGGGTCCATATAATGTAAACCTCATAAAAAAAAGTGTTTAACTAATAATGACTTTATTATTTTTAATAAGTTTTTAAAAAAAAAAAACTATTACAGCTCTTTCAACTTTTCTTTATACTATAAAATCTCCTATTTTTCTAAATATGGTAAAGGTCCATGTTTCGGTCGTTAAAATACCCCATCCTTTTATAATATTTTTTATACTTAACATTTTTTTAGTAGTTATAATATCCCGCTTAATTTTCTAGTAGTTTGCAGTATCGGTTAAGGAATCCCATGAAAGATTTTAAGTGAGGGCAATATGGACTTTTGCTTAAATGAGTACATAGGTGTGCTAACCTCTCATTTTCTTCATTCTTTTTCATTTTTACAAGCTGAAAGTTCAGCTCCCTCCTCCCTCTTCATACTCTCTCCCTCTCGGTCATCCTTCTTCTCCCCCTTGATCTCCACTGTCCCATTCAAACTTCAGCCAAACCAACATGCAAATACTCATTTATGATCCTTGGAACCTTAGAAGCTTAATGCTAGCTTAATTTTTCCTCTTCTTTTCTCTCCTTTGCCAAGCCCATCCTTCCTTGGTTACTTGGGGGTTGTTGCAAATTTAAGTCAAATGGAATTGCATGTGTGAGTTAGGTGTTGATCATGTTCTAATTATGGTTATTAGAAGCAAGAATTTGGAAGGAAGATTAAGCTGAAGCTTGGGGTGCAAGTGGATGGCAGAATAAGCTAAAAATTGAGAGTTTAAGCTTGTGATTTTGGTCTTGCTTGGAGTTTTACTACGTATTCAAAAATAAGCTATTTTTAAGAAGTTAAATTACAACTTAATGTTGTTCTTCTTGGTTACTGAAACTGCTTGTTTGGCAAGGATTGAAGTTGGGTTGTGGCAGGTTTTGGAGCAGAGAATTGAAAGCAAAGATAGAACCCATAAGTTTGTGCATAAGCTGTTTTGGGGAAAATCTGCCATAAGTGATTAATTTACGAATTAAGCTGTTACAGTCATGGTTTTAGTAGTGTTTATACATGTTTGGATTGCTGGCCTAGAGTTTGGTAGAATTTGAAAGCTCCAGAAGCCATAAGTTGTTTGTTAAGTTGTTTAGAAAAGAGCTTAAGTTGGAATAAAAGTAATTGCAGGTATGGCTTTGTGATGATTGTGTTAGGAATAATATATTTAAGTTTCTATGTGAGTAATTTATGAATGATAAGTTGTTGGGCAATGGAAGAAGTGCTTAAACTGAGATTAAGTTGTTTTGGAAAAATCGACAAAAGTGATTACGGAGGATTGGAGATGGCAGAAGTTATGAGCTGCTGTCAAGCTGCTTTGCAAAGTTTCCAGAGGTGCTTAAGGTGAGTTCCTTTAGTTGCCCAATTGTTAATGCAGGGTAATTATGTCCATGCTTGAATTACAAACCTTGTTCTTACTGTTAAAAATGTGTTTTTGGACTGATGAGATGTTCCTGGACGTTTAGGTATGCCTCTGGTGGCCAAAAACACGTTTCTGCACATTTTTCTATATTGATAAGCTCGCTAAGCGAGAAGAATGTGTTTTTGGGTACTGGGCTTCCTCGCTAAGCGAGATACTGCTGATGCAGTCAGCTTGCTAAGCGAGCAATTTCTCGCTAAGCGAGATACCCTATATTGTAGTTTTCTAAAAATGAATAGTTTTGTATTCAGGGACCTTTCTGCAATTCCAATAAGTTTAAGTAAGCGTAAACAAGCATGGACTAAGGGTTTATTATTGCATTAACAAGAGAGTTATGTCTGTACCTAAGAAAGGACAATGATATGGGAAACATTAACCTTATGTGAATGATTATTAATTTTTAAGTAAGTGGCATATGATAACGATATGCATAGAACCTGAATAAATAGGTTAAGCAACATGTGAATCCACTTAGCAGAATGCATCAGATATGCATATGATTACAATTAAGACTATGATCAGACTATAATCCAATATGATGTGTCCATCAGTCTCCAGATTATGTTGGATGGGATATTCCCATGTTGGAAATCCACACATATGCAGATAAGTTGTGTCCATCAGGCTCCAGATTATGCTGGATGGGATTTCTCCGAAAGGGAAATCTACACGGCGACAAGAGGAGTCCAGTGTTAGCCTCATATAAGAATTTTCACTGGTATGATATGGGGATGTATTTCAGGGTTACTCCATAGTTAGCGATCCTAGTTTTCCCCTTGATCGCTACGTTATGCAGAGCAAAACAGTAAACCCTAATTTAGGGATATGTAGAGATAGATGGCGATCGTAGGATCCCCGAGATTGTTTACAGCCTAGGATAGGTGGAACTCACTGAGACATCCTGTCTTGCCCCAATCCCTTTATCTTATTTCAGACAAGCAGGTGATCGTCGCAAGAGGGGGCAGACGCGAAGCTGAATGATGTATCATCACGTACATGTTTTGTACCAGATTTAGATAAATTCTTTATGTATTCAGATATGTATTAGATATATGTATTTGTCAGACGTTAGTTTATCAGATGTACAAACTTGTAATGATGAGTATATTCATTCGAACGAAATTCTGCTGTAATTTTCATGTATCTAGTATCAAGTCTAATATGCATGCTAAATATTCTAGACAATTTAGTGTGGGTGTTACAATTTGGTATCAGAGCAGGTCGATTCAGATCGTGCCTTGGGTCATTAAAATTCAATAAATATAGTGGGACTGTTGAGTTCCGGATATTTATTCTAAATGTCACATCTATTTGAGCCTGATCAACTCGATCTAGTATATGACAGTTATAACAAATGTCTAGGAGCTGAATATGACCTAGACGGAATGAATCGTACGAAGAGTGAAGATCAAGGTGCCAGAAGTTATAACTGGAAATGGTGAAGAAGTATTCGCCGCCAAATGGTGACCAATGTACTGGAGTAGTGAAGAAAGTCAATGGTGAATTTCCTTCAAAATATCGGAGATATTTCAAGATCAAGACGGAGTGCCTCAGTATCGTTGGACGCGTAGTGGGACGAAACTTCATCTGTGGAGGCAAGAGAAGTAAGGAAATTATCAGATAATTATTGGGAGCCTTAAACTTTGGGTGAAAGTGGGGGACCTAAGGAATGAAGGACTCGCGCGCTTGAGCCAGACAAGATTTTGATGACTGAACAGTTAGAAGAATTATTCATGGATTAAGTAAACAATTTCGGAACAGATGAAGTTAACCCTCAAGGTGGTCATCAAGCGTGCATACAAGTTAGTTAATTTTTGTCGAAATCAATCACATTTCTTGAACCGTAAGTATCATGTTATAAAATTAGAAGACAAAGTCATTATGCAACCCACAAGGCTGAAGTAAGAGTATGTAGTAAGAATAAGACCGAGCGTATGTCGGGATATGATCAGAATAAGTCATTAACGATTAAGGAGTTAACAAGGATCTAACTCCGGTTTTGAATTGTACATAGTGAAAGTGGGATATACAGCCGCCTCTCAACAGGAGTTATTAAGACGCCTTTGGATTAGGAAGTGTTTGCTTAACAGTTGGTGAATGAGATCTCGGTACGCGGAATAAGATGATATGTAACTTCTCGACGGAGTCAGAAAGTAGAATGGGATAGTGAGTTGTAGAATCTTAAAGAATTGATGCACAAGTAATGTCAAACTTCATGTAGAATGTAAAAGACAAGATTAAGTTGGCCCAGAGATATAGAGTGTTAGATCAAGAAGAGTCTTCGACAATTCCACTAAGATTTTGATGATAACAAAGTATTGAAGAAAAATCAGAATACTAACATATCTTCAAGTGTGCAGAATCAATGAAGTATTTATCTATCAAGGATGAACATATGAAGAGCATCAGAAGGAACAAGAGAAGCTAAGAAGACTATGGTAGAAGACCAAAAGGAAGGTCAACCAGAAGTTAACGTCCTGAGAAGATGGGTATCACACAGATTCTGGTGAGGTAACTCAACATACTCTGTGATGGTCATCAGACTTAGAAGCATACACTACAGACTTGGATTACCATCAAACTTGAGTAAGTTATGAGGGACCTAGAATCCACGTAGGTTTTGTCTTATTCTGTGAACTGTCACTATCAAGGTTCTGATAGGTACAATTATTTTGTCTTCTTTTGTCTACGTGCACAATCAGACAAAGGACATCAAGAACAAAGAGAATGCAGCATATACTTCTTCTTTCAGTAAAGGAAAATTCAAAGACCATCCAACAAGATTATCTATATTAGGCAAAGGGCTAACGTTCTTGATCGAAGCTTCTCAACGACTCTATTTGCGCTGACACTCTTCTCCAACGTCTTTCGAATCCCTGCCTATAAAAGGAGCTAAAGACCAAGAAGAAGATTAACAAGACTCTGTTATTCAACTATGCCATTACTCTGTCAAATCATATAGTGCAAAACACTTAGGATTTTTGTATTCAAGTTTATATCTTAGAAATCCTAGAGTTGTAGAGAGTCTGTTAATTTGTTTATATACACTAAACATTGTTAAATCAAATGTATAACGAATTAGAAGTCTTTAGCTTGTGCAGCTAAAGCGTATGAGTCTCTTGGAGAAACCTTGAGCAACTAGAAGTCTCTTAGGCGTGTCCTCAGATCAGTAGAAGTATCTTGCCTGCGTGCTTGAGCACTTGTAAGTCTCTTGGAGTTGTCCTTTAGCAGGGAAGTCTTTAGGAGAGTCCTAGAGAAGGAAGTCTTAAGTAGGTGTCCTTAAGCAAGGAAGTCTTTAGGAGAGTCCTAGAGCAGGATGTCTTGAGTAGGTGTGATTGAGCATAGAAAAGTCTCTTGGAAGTGTCCTTGAGAAATTTGTAATCCTGAGTGATTATAGTGAAATCCCTTCGAAGTGCAAAAGGACTGGACTACTCCTGGGTTGTAGGAGGAACCAGTATAAAATTGCTTTGAGTCTGTGAAATTCTGGCCAGGCAATGAGATACTTAACAGGTTCAGGTTCTGATTAAAACTTAGCAGGTTCTGATCAGAACTTAGCACAATTATAAAAGCAATTAACAGGCAGAAAAATAAATGTGCAGGAAAGCTAAAAACACACAAGGTTTGTTAACCCAGTTCGGAGTAAACACCTCCTACTCTGGGGGATACCAATCCAGGAAGGAATTCCACTATAGGAATTAATCCTTATGACTCAAGACACTGACTCCCAGTTCCCAGCCTAAGCAATTAACTTCCTCCTAGTCTTGAATTCTACCCAACACGTTGAGTATTAGAGACCACTAACTTCCTAATCAAGTAACAAACCTGTTACTGAATCCCTTAACAAAAACTACTCTGTTTTGAAGAACAACTTCAATACATCTGACTTCATTCGTACCTACAGGCTTAGAGTGATTACAACTCAATCAAAACACCTAAACCAACTCTAACAGAGTGGTGCACAATAAAGCTAAAAGCTTAAAAACTCTAAGACTCTTTTCTCTGAATTTTTCTCTCTAATTTCTTGTATTGAATAGCAGCAGCCCTCCTCCTTATATAGCCTTCAGTCTTGCAAAATAAAACTAATCTTCTGAATTGATTTGTTACTGAAATAAGATTGGTCCAATCAAGTAACACATAAAACTGTTTTGTATCTTTGAAAGATTTAAAACAGAAAATACGATTTTCATATCTTTGAACCAAATCTTCAATAAAATCTTCTCCAAATAATTCAGCATTCTAGAAGCACTTATACAAAGATAATTCCTTGCTAAATCTCCCAAGATACGCGCAACAATTAATCTGAAAACCCAGCTTCTGATGTGGTCAACAAAAGTCAACGCTGGCTTCAGAACCTGAAATCAGCTTCTGAACTGCTACAGTGCATTCAGCTTCTGATGACATTTTCAGCTTCTGAATGACTTCAAAACACAAAACTTGCAACTGAAGAAATGTTTCAAATATGGAGATGCTTCTATTCAATACTTTGGTTTTGCCAAAACATGCAGCCAATACCAAAAGACTCAACAATCTCCCCCTTTGGCAAATTTTTTGCTAAAACCATCCAAGTCCTTCAATCTTCATTATAATCAGCTCAGCAATGAAGAACTCCACAAAAATACATCATAGCAATTAGTTTAGGCAGCGGATTCAGCTATGTTAAACACAAACCAGCTTCAGTTCTACAAAACATAACAGCTACTGAAGCACACATAACCAAGTACTGATCAACTTCTGATCACAACCATGGTATCAGAGCTACTCCAAGGTATCAGAGCTACTGATCAACTCTTGATCATCACAAACTCCCCCTTACTTCTGAATCTCCACAACACTCCCCCTGCAACTCAGCTTCTCACACAAACTCCCCCTTACTACTGAACTACAGAGAAACAAGGTATCAGAGCATATCAGAAGCACACTTCAGGATCACAGAGACACTCAGGATCATAACAATCTTGTACTCCCCCTGAGACACATATTCCCCCTTGATCATATCTGGACATATCTTGCTTGGTATCAGAGCAAAAACTAGTCACCTTCTGAATTAATGACACACATATCAGAGCAATACATCTTCTAATTCTTGGTATCAGAGCCAACAAGGCCAACACATTGCATAAGATTTTCTCCCCCTTTTTAGCCATAAAATTCTGACAAATCATAGTCTTCAGATAGGAAAGGGAAACTGCACAAACATCTTCAACTACTGTCCCAGTTTGAACTTCAGACTTAGTATCAGAGACAGCATCACACTTAGCACTAACAAAGCTGGCAGGTACTCTACCTTCCTCACATCCAGTTTGCTTTAATTGCTAGAATTCTTCATATAAGCACACACCTAACTTGCTCCTTAAGTTCTCAAACTGCTTAGCATCCAAGGCCTTTGTGAAAATGTCAGCAACTTGTTCTTCAGTAGCTACATGCTCCAGTTGAATAACTTTATCCTCCACAAGGTTTCTGATAAAATGGTGCCTGATGTCTATGTGTTTGGTTCTGCTGTGCTGAATTGGATTCTTAGAGATGTTGATGGCACTCAAATTGTCACAAAACAATGTCATAGTTCTTTGTTCAATGTTGTACTCCTCCAGCATCTGCTTCATCCACACCAATTGTGAGCAACTACTTCCAGCAGCAATATACTCAGCCTCAGCAGTTGACAATGACACACAGTTCTGTTTCTTGCTGAACCATGAAATCAAGTTATTTCCTAAGAAGAAACAACCTCCTGAGGTACTCTTTCTGTCATCAGCACTTCCAGCCCAGTCAGCATCACAAAACCCCATCAGTTCAGAACTTGAACTATGTGAGTACATGATTCCATAGTCACTTGTGCTGTTCACATACTTCAGGATCCTTTTAACTTGTGTCAGATGACTCATCTTAGGATCAGCTTGATATCTTGCACAAACTCCAACAGCATAAGTGATATCAGGTCTGCTTGCAGTTAAATACAATAAGCTTCCTATCATGCTCCTGTACTGACTTTGGTCTACTGAAACTCCATGTTCATCCTTAGTTAACTTCAGGTGAGTAGCAGCTGGTGTCCTCTTGTGAGCAGCAGATTCCAATCCAAATTTCTTCACTATGTTCTTGGCATACTTACTTTGAGAAATGAAGATTGTATCTTCCATTTGCTTGACTTGTAATCCAAGAAAATAAGTCAGTTCACCAACTAAGCTCATTTCAAATTCTGACTGCATCTGCTGAACAAACAGTTTGACCATCTTCTGAGACATCCCTCCAAACACTATATCATCCACATAAATCTGAGCAATCATCAGACTCCCATTTTCATCTTTCACAAACAAAGTCTTATCAGAACCTCCTTTTCTGTAACCTTGAGCCACAAGAAACTGAGTCAGCCTGTCATACCATGCCCTTGGTGCTTGCTTCAATCCATATAAAGCCTTTTTTAACTTGTACACATGTTCTGGAAACTTAGGATCCACAAAACCCTTAGGCTGTTCAACATATACCTCTTCTTGCAAATATCCATTCAGAAATGCACTCTTCACATCCATCTGGAACAATTTGAACTTGAGAATGCAGGATACACCCAACAGTAATCTTATGGACTCTAGTCTGGCCACAGGTGCAAAGGTCTCATCAAAATCAAGTCCCTCAACTTGAGTATAACCCTGAGCAACCAACCTTGCCTTGTTTCTGACTACAGTACCATTTTCATCTGTTTTATTCTTGAATATCCACTTAGTGCCAATCACATTCAGCCCTTCTGGTCTTGGAACAAGATCCCACACTTCACTCCTTTTGAATTGATTCAACTCATCTTGCATTGCTTCAATCCAAAATTCATCAGTTAGGGCTTCTTTCACATTTTTGGGTTCAAACTTAGACACAAAACATGAATCAGTAGCAGCTGGTTCTGATCTCCTGGTTCTGACCCCTTGATCCAAACTCCCAATGATAAGCTCCTTAGGATGATCCTTCTGAATTCTAATAGATGGCCCTTTATTGGTAGAATTATGTTCTGGATGTACATCTGCTTCTTCAGACTCTGGATGAATTTCAGCTTCTGAAGTTTGTTCTTCTGATGGTTCAGACTCTGGAACAACTTCAGACTCACTTCTATCTTTCTCAGCAGTTAGATCATCAATTACCACATTAATGGACTCCATCACAACTTTAGTTCTTGAATTAAACACCCTATAAGCTCTGCTGTTTACTGAATAACCCAGGAATATGCCCTCATCAGACTTAGGATCCAGTTTTCTTCTATTTTCTCTGTCAGCCAAAATGTAACATTTACTGCCAAACACATGGAAATACTTCACAGTTGGCTTTCTACCTTTCCATAATTCATACAAAGTACAAGTGGTTCCCTTCTTCAAAGTAACTCTGTTATGAATATAACAGGCAGTATTCATTGCTTCAGCCCAGAACATATATGGCAACTTCTTAGCATGCAGCATAACCCTTGCACATTCTGCTAATGTCCTATTCTTCCTCTCAACTACACCATTTTGCTGAGGTGTGATAGGTGCAGAGAACTCATGTTTTATACCTTCAGAGGCACAGAATTCTGAAAAACTCTTGTTTTCAAATTCTTTGCCATGGTCACTTCTGATTCTGACTATGCCACAATCTTTTTCTCTTTGTAATTGAACGCACAGGTCTTTAAAAACTTCAAATGTATCAGACTTTTCTCTAACAAAGCTTATCCATGTGAATCTTGAGTAGTCATCTACCATTACAAATGCATACCTCTTCCCTCCAATGCTTTCTACGTGCATAGGCCCCATTAAATCCATATGAACAAGTTCTAGTACTTTAGTAGTTACCTGGTGAATTAATCTGGGATGAGACTTTCTTGTTTGTTTCCCAATTTGACAATCACCACAAACATTGTCCTCATTGATCTTCAGATTTGGTACACCTCTGATAGCTTCAGTACTTAGGATTTTCTTCATGCCTTTCAGATTCAGATGTCCCAATTTCTGGTGCCAGAGTTTGACTTCCTCTTCTGAGCTCATAAGACAAAAAGTCAGACTTCTTTCTTCTTCAGAAACCCACAAATAACAGTTGTCTTTGGATCTGCAGCCCCTCATCTGAATTTTACCATCCTGATCAGTAACAACACACTCCTGCTTGTTGAAATTCACTTTTAAATCCTGATCACATAGCTGGCTAATACTGATCAGATTAGAGGTTAATCCTTCCACCAGTAGCACATCATTAAGTTTGGGCAGACCTTCTCTGATCAAATCACCAATTCCCAGAATCTGACCTTTTACACCATCTCCAAATGTCACATAACTTCTGGAGTATGATCTGATATTGTTCAGCAGCTTCTTCACACCTGTCATGTGCCTTGAACACCCACTATCAAAATACCAGTCTTCTTTTGAAGTAGCTCTCAGAGAGGTATGAGCAATCAGGCCTACATTCTGAACTTTGGGCTTCCACACCTTCTGAACATTGTGACTGATAGTAGCTGGTTCAACTCTTCTATATTGAAAGTGTTCAGGATAGCCATAAAGTTTGAAGCAGAATGGTTTGATATGCCCTTTCTTTCCACAATGATGACAAATCCATGGATGATTCCTCCTCCTTCTGTTTCTGAACAATTTCTGGGGTTGCTTCTGAGGTAGCATCTGAACATGTTTCTGACCTTGCATCTGAACATACTTCTGACCTTGCATCTGAGGTTTCTTCTGAGCTTGCATCTGGGCTTGTTTCTGAGGTCTCCTCTTTGATGTTCCAACCATAGAGTCATGAGTTTGAGTAGCAGGAACAAAACTCATCTGTTTAGGAATCTGAGTCTGATCAACAAAACCTAAACCAGTTTTTCCTTGTTGCTGATTCCCCAAAATGTCCTCCAACTTATCAGTAGCAGTATTCATCATTCTAACCTGCTTTTTCATATGTTCAAGTTGGGAATTTAACTGGTTCACTTCTTCTTTCAAATCTGAATTCTGCACAAGAAGTTCTCCTTTTTCAGCCTCCAGTTGAAGAATAGTCTCCTTCTGATCCAAAACTTGTTTGCAAACCTCAGCACTTCTGTTATACAGCTTCCTATAGTTGTCAGCTAGCTCATCATAAGAGGTTTTAGCAACTTCAGACACAGATGAGGCTTCAGACTCTGAGTCAGACTCTGAAAAAGTCTCAGACTCTAAACCAGCTTCCTTCTTCAAGATAGCTCCTGACCTCACAACCAGACCAGTATCACACATATCAGACTCACTAACATCATCTTCTTCAGAACCATCATCAGACCATGCAACAGCTAGGCTCTTCTTCTGTTTCTTCAGAAAAGTAGGACATTCAGATTTGATGTGTCCATAACCCTCACACTCATAGCACTGCACACCTTTAGCTTGGTTACTTTTCTCCTCAGACTTGGTCTTCTTCTCATCAGTTTGTTGCTTTTTGTTATTGAATCTGAAATTCTGACCTTTGGCTTTGGCTTTTCTGTTAACATTCTTCAGAATCTTGTTGAATTGTTTTCCCAGCAACACTAGAGCTTCTGATAAGTCATCCTCCTCAGAATCTTGTTGATCATCAGCTTCAGTATTCACAGTAAAAGCTATACCTTTCCCTTTCTTATCAGGCTGTTTGCAGAAGGCAGTCTCAAAGTTGAGCAATGACCCAATCAGTTCTTCAAGCTTCATGGCAGAAATATCATGAGCCTCCTCAATTGCAGTGACCTTCATGTCAAATCTTCTGGGTAGGGACCTGAGGATTTTTCTCACCAACTTCTCATCAGACATCTTCTCCCCAAGTGAATCAAAAGAATTTGCCATGTCCAGCACATTCATGTAAAAATCCTGAATGGATTCATCCTCCTTCATCTTCAGGTTCTCAAATTTGGTGGTCAGCAGCTGCAATCTGGACATCTTCACTTTAGAGGTTCCTTCATGAGTTGTCTTCAAAATTTCCCAGGCCTCCTTAGCAACAGTACACTGTTTGATAAGTCTGAACATGTTCTGGTCCACACCATTAAAGATTGCATTCAAAGCTTTTGAATTTCCCAGAGACAAGTCATCTTCAGCTCTGGTCCACTCCTCTTCAGGCTTCAAAATTCCAGTTTTGATACCATCTTTGTCCAAAACCTCAGGATGTTCCCAGCCTTTTATCACAGCTTTCCAAGTCCTGCTGTCAATAGACTTTAGAAAGGCACACATCCTTGACTTCCAATATTCATAGTTTGTGCCATCTAGTAGGGGTGGTCTATTGACATATCCTCCTTCTCTATCCATGCTTGCCAGAAACTAATCCTCTGGATCTCACCCAAATTACAGGCAGGGTGCCTGCTCTGATGCCAATAGAAATTCTGGCCAGGCAATGAGATACTTAACAGGTTCAGGTTCTGATTAAAACTTAGCAGGTTCTGATCAGAACTTAGCACAATTATAAAAGCAATTAACAGGCAGAAAAATAAATGTGCAGGAAAGCTAAAAACACACAAGGTTTGTTAACCCAGTTCGGAGTAAACACCTCCTACTCTGGGGGATACCAATCCAGGAAGGAATTCCACTATAGGAATTAATCCTTATGACTCAAGACACTGACTCCCAGTTCCCAGCCTAAGCAATTAACTTCCTCCTAGTCTTGAATTCTACCCAACACGTTGAGTATTAGAGACCACTAACTTCCTAATCAAGTAACAAACCTGTTACTGAATCCCTTAACAAAAACTACTCTGTTTTGAAGAACAACTTCAATACATCTGACTTCATTCGTACCTACAGGCTTAGAGTGATTACAACTCAATCAAAACACCTAAACCAACTCTAACAGAGTGGTGCACAATAAAGCTAAAAGCTTAAAAACTCTAAGACTCTTTTCTCTGAATTTTTCTCTCTAATTTCTTGTATTGAATAGCAGCAGCCCTCCTCCTTATATAGCCTTCAGTCTTGCAAAATAAAACTAATCTTCTGAATTGATTTGTTACTGAAATAAGATTGGTCCAATCAAGTAACACATAAAACTGTTTTGTATCTTTGAAAGATTTAAAACAGAAAATACGATTTTCATATCTTTGAACCAAATCTTCAATAAAATCTTCTCCAAATAATTCAGCATTCTAGAAGCACTTATACAAAGATAATTCCTTGCTAAATCTCCCAAGATACGCGCAACAATTAATCTGAAAACCCAGCTTCTGATGTGGTCAACAAAAGTCAACGCTGGCTTCAGAACCTGAAATCAGCTTCTGAACTGCTACAGTGCATTCAGCTTCTGATGACATTTTCAGCTTCTGAATGACTTCAAAACACAAAACTTGCAACTGAAGAAATGTTTCAAATATGGAGATGCTTCTATTCAATACTTTGGTTTTGCCAAAACATGCAGCCAATACCAAAAGACTCAACAGTCTGCTTTCTCTCTCTCTCTCTCTCTCTCTCTCTCTCTCTCTCTCTCTCTCTCTCTCTCTCTCTCTCTCTCTCTCTCTGTCCCTCTCTCTCTCTCTCACACACACACACACACACTCTATCTATCTTTATCTTTGTGTTTATGTACTATATCTGCTGCAATCAGACTCTGTATCAGAATCTGTATACCACAGATTCTGAACAGCTTTTAAACACCTAGAAAAAGAAAATAGAAAAAGCCAACACAATTCAACCCCCCCCCCCCTCCCCCTCGTGTGTTTTTCTCACCTTCATAGAGGACCAGTACCTTGAGAATTAATCAGAATTTTGGTCAAGAATTATTTTAAGACTCTAGTAGATGAAAGATCATCGCTAGTATGAATGGGTTAAGAATGTGGTTAATTTTTGGGAGTTATTGTGCGCACCTCGTTTTTTTCCTCGGGAAAAAGACGCGCAAATCCTCCGAGGACGTCCTCGAACGCTCGGAGGGCCTTTGTGAAGCCGCCACCAAAGTTTTTGTGTAAAGGGAACGTTGATAAACCCTTAAGTTTTTTTTGTTTAAAGGGAAACGATAATAAAACCCTTTGACGATGAGGATAAGGATTTGGTCGTCGCAACCATTGTCGGGTTCGGGAGTCGGTTACGCAAGGGGAAGGTATTAGCACCCCTCACGTCCATTGTACTCAACGGGAACCTTCTATTTGGTCAAAGCTTGAATTGTTTTTTAATATTGCGTGCATGTTCATTTATGTTAAAAATATAATAAAGGGGAAAAAGAGATAAAAACAAACGAAAGAAAAGAAAAAAAAGTTTTTTATTATTGCGCTTGAGAAGATGTCGATCCTGCTCCTACGTATCTCCCGGTAGTCGGAGAATTCAAAGCGTACGTAGTTCTTTGGTAGAAAAACGTACATGTGTTGGTTGATTTTAGATAGACGATGTTTTAACCGAATTCTTGCGATTAAAACGTAGCTTGTATGCTCGCGCTCGGGAGACTTATTAAGCGTATAGCTTGTATGCTCGCGCTTGGGAGACTTATTAAGCGTTTGTTCGTGAATGGCATTGGAATTTAAAAAGTACGTCCGTTAGGGTAAAAGGGGTTGAATTGGTCGCTATGGGACCAAGAGAGGTACAATGGACTCATACAAGTCAATCATTGACCGAGTGGACTCCGAAGAGTCGGGGGGTGAGTCTAATGGCCACGGGGGACCAAAAGGTTTGGATTGACCACAAGGGGCCAAGTTCTGGTTTGGTTAGGGTTGTATATTGAAAAAAAAGGAATGACGATTGTCCGAGCGACGAGACATACGTCACGCATTCGTACAATCGGGGCGATGGAGAGACATACGTCACACCATCCCTTTTTCATTCATGTTTTTGGGTTGAATCCTTTAGAAATCCCAAGGTATGTCAAAACATTTGGTTTGGAAACCCAAAATGGGAAGGTTTAGCAAATTTTGCTAGAAAGCGCGCAAGTTCGTCTCATTTTGCGAAAATGCGAACGTATTCGGCGTATGTTCATATTTGAGTTTTGAACATCATGAACAATATTTATTGTTCAAGTTTTGATTGAAATGATGAACATAGCTTGTTTGTTCATGTGGTTTTGGAAGTTTGGGAACATAACTTGTTTTACAAGTTATCCACAAAATGGTCATACGAACTTGTGATTTTGTCAAAATTATGCAAAATCCTTGTTATGGTTTGAAAGACATGGGTTTAAAAACTCTTAGGTTCTGAGCTCTGGGGCTAGAACCTCAAAAATTGGTCATTTTGACACAAAAACTCAGATTCTGAGTTCTGTCATGGTCGCACTGCGACCATGACTTCGCACTGCGAAGCATGCGAAATTTTGGGTTCAGAAGCTGTTTCTGAACTTTTGTTCAGAAACAACTTCTGAACACACTCAGGACCTTATAGGTGGGTGAAAAACTTTGAGTTTTTGGGGTGAAAAAGGCTGGACAAACCAGTTTTGATGTTTTGAAAACCTTGGGATTTCTTTGAAATTCAAAAGGGGTTTTTTAGAATCAAATGGTTTTGAACCAAAATAGCTATGCAAACACAATTGTAAATGCAAGATAAAGCCTTAGAAACTTACAGAACTCCTTAGCAAAGCTCCAGCTGCAATTGATTTGATTTGGTTGAAGGCTTTCACAAAGGTTTGAATATTTGGTGATGGTTTTGGAACTTTGTGATGCTTTGTGTGGATTGTTTTTTTTTCTGGTTGTTTGTGAGGGTTTGTAAGCTAAAATGAGTAGAGTTTCTGCTCTTGAAATGCTGTTGTTAATTGTGTTTGAAACCTTGGGCATTGCCTTCTATTTATAGGCCAAAACCAAATCTTTTTCATCATTACTAAATCCCAAAATTCAGCTGATTTGTGGCTAAGATCAAGCTGGATCCTTTTGCATTAAATGCTAATGGATAGAGGCAACCTTGCCTTGTACCAAGGGGCAAGATTCAGCCTGACTTCAGCCACAAATTCAACCAATTCTAGAAGGTAATGATGAAGAACAAAGCTGATTTGCAATTGGCTAATGCTTGGCGATCAATCCTTGCAATCTCAATGGTTGGTCAATAAAAACGTGCACTGTAATGTGCAGAGATTGAGGGATGAAAAAGGCTATAATTGGCTGGTGTGAGAGGGTGAAAAGCTGCTGCAAAACAGAGTAGGCACTCATGGCTTTTCAAGTGAAAAATCCAGCTGGTTTGACTGGTTTCTGGGGAAGCAAGCAGGAGGAAAGTCCTCAAGCAGGTGGCTGGCAACCTTGTGGTGGTTAGCAGGTCACATGGGAGGGACTAGAGCTGCCCAAGGGCAAGCCCACTTGCTTGTCACATGCTAGGTTGGAAGAAAAAGCTTCCAACCTTAGCATTAATGGCAAGTCCTTCAATTCTGGTTTTGCTTGGCCCAATTAGCCATGAATGCTACTTAAAATAATTATGGAAATGATATGCAACAAAATCTGGAATTAAATCAAAGAAACCAAAAATCTGCAGAAAAATCGCAGACTTCGCAGTGCGAAGTCAGCATTTTTGAAATGTTGACTTTTCTGTTGACTTTTGTTGACTTTGACTTTTTTCCTCCCTCTTTGATTTTTTTTGGTTTTTGTTTTAAAATGCTTAGGACAAAATTAGGGTACTACAGCTGCCCCTACTTAATTGTGTCTTCGCATAGAGTGCGTGAGTGCCGAGGGCATCTCATGAACTCTTTGCGAAGATCAATTAAGTAAAAAGAAGGACCCGAATTTTGTCCTTCGCGAAATGCAAATGCAATGGTTGGTAAAGGTTGATCGTATCCAGCCGCTAACACTGGAGGTAGATCCACTGGGGATGAAGGTAATCTTATCTAGGCACTGTCACTAGAAGTTGATTCTTGAGGATGGTGATTTACTCTAGGCACTGTCACTAGAGGTGGAACATTGATGGAGGTGATCTACTCTAGGATGTCACTAGAGGTAGATACCTAAGGATGGTGGTTTACTCTAGGCACTGTCACTAGAGGTTGGAACATTGAGGGTGGTGATCTACTCTAGGATGTCACTAGAGGTCGAACATTGATGGAGGTGATCTACTCTAGGATGTCACTAGAGGTAGATACCTAAGGATGGTGGTTTACTCTAGGCACTGTCACTAGAGGTTGGAACATTGATGGAGGTGATCTACTCTAGGATGTCACTAGAGGTAGATACCTAAGGATGGTGGTTTACTCTAGGCACTGTCACTAGAGGTTGGAACATTGATGGAGGTGATCTACTCTAGGATGTCACTAGAGGTCGATACCTAAGCTAGGTAATCTACTCTAGGATGTCACTAGAGGTCGATACCTAAGATGGAGGTGATCTACTCTAGGATGTCACTAGAGGTCGATACCTAAGCTAGGTAATCTACTCTAGGATGTCACTAGAGGTCGATACCTAAGATGGAGGTGATCTACTCTAGGATGTCACTAGAGGTCGATACCTAAGCTAGGTAATCTTATTCAGGCACTGTCACTGAATATCGATTCCTAACGAGCTGTGGTCTTACCCTAAATAGGTGCCCCTGGTTGAACTGGAAAACATGATTGTATGATGCATGTCATGTTGTATGATATGCGGTGATATGCAATGTAATATGATATGAGATGGACTCAAACAAAGATTATGTCTGGGGAATTGGGGACAGTTAGTGAAGGAGGTTCACTGGGGAACGCTTACTTGACTGTTGATGGATGTTGGTGAATATGTGATACTCACTGGAGAATCCTTGTTGAGGATGCATGATTTACGAAATGAAATGCATGTGTATGAATGATTTGTATATGCATGCATGAATGAAAATGACATGATGCATGAATTATACTATGCATGATATGTGGGATGCTGGTTGGGTGCCGAGCAAGGTCGGTCTTGGTTGTGGTTATGCCGATGACAATTGGGCTCTCTTTTTGTGTTTTGTTTGTTTTTTGGTTGGTCGGTTTGGAAGGACAAGGTCCTTTGCCTACATACCCGAATGGGATCAAAACCGGTGTAGTTCGAGCCTAGGCCCGAAGATTTGTGTGGGTTTGCCAATAATGATTGGACGTTTGTTTGGGGTTGAGACTTCCTGGGGAATATCAATGAGGTTTGGCTTATGGGGATATAAGGATCATTTTGGAAGCATGATCGATATCCAGCCTTGGTTGGTGTTTGGATGTTTTAGGGTGTTTTCTGGGGAATTTTGTTCCTCCTAACCCTTGGGGGTGTTTGCGCTCCGCGTGTCGCGAGCTACGCACTTGCCTTTGCTAAGGAGCATAAGTCCTTTGGTGCAATATTTTGGTGGGAATTACCGCAATTCTTTCAGAATTCACGAAGATTCAAAATAAAGCAATGTTTGTTTGTTTTTCTCTCTTTTGGAAGAAAATTCTTTTGTTTATTTCCCATGTTTTAAAGCATTTTCAATCATGAATAAAACAAAATTTTATGCGCTACTGAGAACATAAAATAACAAAAAGGAAATTTATTCAATGCAGATTTGACCTCTTGAATGGGTAAAAAATACACAAAGTGAGAAGTGAGATAGAGAAAGACAAGAAAAAAAAAGCAAAAAAGAAAATGTTGGTTTTGGCACAACACATGCTATTTCCTTATGACTTCGAGATTTTTGTTTGTTGGAAGATGCTGATGAGACCGATTCTTCTCCTCTTGAATCTTGTCTGGGGCTTGGATGCTGCAGTCCTTGCCTTTCTTTTTTTGTTAACCCCTAACTTTTGCCTGGACCGCTCTTTCGAGTTTTCAATCCACCGGGGTGTATTTCCTTTTTTAATGTCCTTAATTTTTGCCTAGACCGCCTTTTCAGGTTTTCAATCTAGCAGGACGCTCCCTATTGCCTAAACCGCCCTTTCAGGTTTTCGATTTAGCGAGCTTTTTTCTCTCTTTTTTCTTTTAGGCATAATACCTCTTGACTGCATCGGAGTTTATTGAGAGTGGGAACTCTTCTCCGTCCATAGTGGTGATGATCAGGGCTCCGCCTGAGAAAGCTTTCTTTACCACATATGGCCCATCATAGCTGGGAGTCCACTTCCCTCGGGGATCTTTGTGGATAGGTAATATCTTCTTGAGCACTAGGTCTCCTTCTTTGAATTCTCGAGGACGGACCTTCTTGTCGAATGCTCTCTTGAGCCTCCTTTGATAGAGTTGTCCGTGACATATTGCCGTCAGACGCTTTTCTTCTATGAGATTCAGTTGGTCGAACCTTGTTTGGACCCATTCAGCTTCTTCTAGCTTGGTTTCCATCAAGACCCTTAACGAAGGAATTTCCACCTCTACGGGGAGAACAGCTTCCATACCGTATACTAAGGAAAAGGGGGTTGCCCCAGTTGAAGTGCGAATGGCTGTTCTGTAGCCATGTAGCGCAAAGGGAAGCATCTCATGCCAATCCTTATATGTTGTCACCATCTTTTGGATGATCTTCTTTATGTTCTTATTGGCTGCTTCTACCGCACCGTTCATCTTTGGTCGGTAAGGGGAGGAATTATGGTGCTCAATTTTGAAATCTTTGCACAACTCCTTCATTGTCTTGTTGTTCAGGTTTGCCCCATTATCGGTGATGATTTTGTGGGGAGTACCATAACGGCAAATGATTTCCTTCTTGATGAATCGGGCTACCACTTGTTTGGTTACGTTTGCATACGAAGCTGCTTCTACCCATTTGGTGAAGTAGTCGATGGCAACGAGGATGAAGCGATGTCCATTTGACGCTTTGGGCTCGATCATTCCAATCATGTCTATGCCCCACATAGAGAAAGGCCAAGGTGAAGTCATGACGTTCAGGGGAGTTGGTGGTACATGCACTTTGTCGGCATAAATCTGGCACTTGTGACAAGTCTTGGCATAGTGGAAACAGTCAGCTTCCATGGTTAACCAATAGTAGCCCGCCCTTAAAATTTTCTTTGCCATTGCATGCCCATTTGCATGGGTTCCAAAAGATCCCTCGTGGATTTCTTTGATGAGCATGTCCGCTTCATGTTTATCCACACATCTGAGCAGGACCATGTCATAATTTCTTTTGTAGAGGGTATTTCCACTGAGGAAGAACTGGGATGCCAATCTTCTGAGGGTCCTCTTGTCGGTGTGTGAGACATTTTCTGGATACTCTTGCTCTTCGAGGTATCGCTTGATGTCGTAGAACCAAGGTTTGTCGTCAAGTCCCTCTTCGACTGATGCGCATACAACTGGTTTGTCTCTACGATCCATCCTTATGATTGGTGCTTCGTTGTAGAAATTTACTTGGTACATTGATGATAATGTAGCCAAAGCATCTGCTACCTGATTTTCTTCTCGAGGTATGTGGTGGAAGTTGATTTCATCAAAATGCTTGATCAATTCTACAACCCAGGCTCGGTAGGGAATTAAATTGGGATGTTTTGTTTCCCATTCTCCTTTGACTTGATAGATGACTAAGGCTGAGTCACCGTATACTTCAAGGTTTTTGATCCTTAGATCAATTGCTGCTTCGAGACCTAGGATACATGCTTCATATTCTGCCATGTTATTGGTGCAGTCAAAGCATAACCTTGCTGTGAAGGGTTGATATCCATTTCTTGGGGAGATTAAAACTGCTCCGATACCGTGCCCCATGGCATTCGAGGCGCCGTCGAAAGCGAGCTTCCATTGAGCTCCTGGTTCTGGCCCTTCATCATCGCTTGTGACTTCTTCGTCATTCAAAGCTACGACATCTTCGTCCGGGAAGTCGAATTGTATGGGCTGATAATCCTCCAATGGTTGGTGAGCAAGGTGCTCGGATAAAACACTCCCTTTGATGGCTTTTTGAGCAACATATTGGATGTCGTACTCAGACAGCAGCATTTGCCAACGGGCTATCTTCCCTGTGAGGGCAGGCTTTTTGAAGATGTATTTGATGGGATCCATCTTCGATATCAACCAAGTTGTATGGGTCAACATGTATTGCCTTAGACGTCGAGCAGCCCATGCTAAAGCGCAGCAAGTCTTTTCAAGTGAAGTATACCTTGTTTCACAGTCAGTAAACTTCTTGCTTAGGTAGTAGATTGCGTGCTCTTTTCTTCCCATTTCATCTTGTTGTCCTAACACACAACCCATTGATCCTTCAAGTACGGTTAGGTATAAGATGAGGGGTTTACCCGGAACAGGAGGTATTAAAATTGGTGGTTCTTGCAGGTATTGTTTGATCTTGTCAAACGCTTCTTGGCAATCCTCATTCCAATGAACGGCTTGGTTTTTCCTTAGCAGCTTGAAGATTGGTTCGCAGGTAGCTGTCATGTGTGAAATGAACCTGGCGATGTAGTTCAATCTTCCTAAGAAACCCCGGACTTCTTTCTCGGTATTTGGCGGTGGCATTTCTTGGATGGCCTTCACCTTATCGGGATCCACTTCAATACCTCTTTGGCTGACGATGAAGCCCAATAACTTCCCGGATCTAACGCCAAATGTGCACTTGTTAGGATTTAAGCGCAACTTGAATTTTCTTAGGCGTTCGAAAAGCTTTTGTAGATGGACTAGATGATCCTCCTCCGTTTGGGATTTGGCAATCATGTCATCGACGTAGACCTCTATTTCCTTATGGATCATGTCATGGAAAAGAGTCACCATTGCTCTTTGGTATGTTGCCCCGGCATTTGTTAATCCGAAAGGCATTACCTTATAGCAGAATGTCCCCCATGGAGTGATGAACGTAGTTTTCTCCATGTCCTCTGGAGCCATCTTGATTTGGTTATATCCCGAGAAGCCATCCATAAAGGAAAAGACTGAGAATTGGGCTGTGTTGTCCACCAATATGTCGATATGTGGTAGCGGGAAATCGTCCTTTGGGCTTGCTCTGTTCAAGTCCCGATAATCCACACACATTCTCACCTTGCCATCTTTCTTCGGAACTGGCACAATGTTTGCAACCCATGTTGGATACTTGGTTACGGCTAAGAAGCCGGCATCGAATTGCTTTTTGACCTCCTCTCTGATCTTGAGAGCCATATCGGGTCGAGTTCTTCTCAATTTCTGCTTCACTGGCGAGCATTCCGGCTTGAGTGGCAGCTTGTGTACAACGATGTTAGGGTCTAAACCCGGCATGTCTTGATACGACCAAGCGAATACGTCCACGTATTCTTGCAGAAGCTTAATCAACTTTCCTTTTACATCCTCGTGCAGGGAGGCTCCTATCTTGACCTCTTTCTTATCCTCTTCGGTCCCCAAGTTGACCTTTTCAACTGATTCTTGGTGAGGTTGTATTACCCTATCCCCTTGATTTGCAAGTCTAGACAATTCTTCAGGCGGTTCATAATCGTCCTCTTCATCATCTTCCGTTTGATTAATCGGGAAATCGAAGTCATAAGGGTTTAAGGCAGTGTTGTTTTTGGAGGGTGGATTTGTAGATCTGCATGAGTATGATTTTTTTTAGGCTTTTTGTAGAAAAATTTTTTTTAAAACAAATGCAAAAAGAAAAAGACTCGAATGAACATAAAAGAGTGTTTTTATTCATGATTGTAAATAACTTTTAAAACATGGGGGCCCCACACGACTAATCATTTGCCTTGGGCAGAGCTAAATGATTTTTTTTTTTTTAAAGTAAGTAAAAAAAAACAAACAAACATGGTTTATTACTTGATCCTGGTAATGATCTCGGGAATTGCGATAGCCCTCTAATTGTTCAAAGCTTCATCCGAAGCGCAACGGTACACCAAATCAGGCACGTCTTCGTCAACGTCTTCGAGTAGAGCCACTTGATCTTCATGGATAAACCCCGCACTGATGAATGTTTCTGAAATGGGGAGGATCTCTTGCTTTGGAGGCTTTGAGAAAGTTTCGGCTGATGGATAATACCCCAACCCGAAGCGATTTTTCTTCTCTGGTATGTCCACTAACTTGCCCCACCCGGTGGGTCGGCTTTCTTCTAGGGCCTCTCTTATCGCCCTCCATGATGACATGGCTGTCCTAGCCTCTTCCTTGGGCTTCGAGCTCAATGTCATGACATTCGCCACTTCCAAAGATTGGAATGGGACGTCCACAGCTTCTTCATCCGTTTCTATATAACGGAAAGATGAGAGATGGCTTACCATCATGTCCTCTTGCCCGGAAACTACAATCATTTGGTTATCAATGATGAACTTCAGTTTCTGGTGCAGGGTAGAGGTAATGGCTCCGGCCGCATGGATCCATGGTCGTCCGAGAAGACAACTGTATGTTGGATTAATATCCATGACTTGGAAGGTTATGGTGAAAACCTTAGGTCCGATTTGGACTGGTAAGTCGATCTCCCCTATAACGGCTCTTCTTGACCCATCGAAAGCTTTTACGACCAAGGCGCTGGGCTTCATTACGGTCCCTTCACATGATAGTTTGAGGAGGGTAGTCTTGGGCATGACATTCAATGATGACCCCGTGTCCACTAGCACTCTTGAGAGGATGTGGTCCATGCATTTCACGGAGATATGTAAGGCGCGGTTATGAATGTGCCCCTCGTCGGGTAGCTCATCGCTATTGAAACCCAAATACCTACTTGAGGTAATATTTCCGACTATCCCGTCGAATTGGTCCACCGGAATGTCCTTGGTGACATGTGCCTCACTGAGGATCCGCAGTAATGCTTCTCGGTGTGCTTCCGAGCTTAGTAGTAAGGATAGCATGGAGGTCTTGGAGGGAGTTTGACCTAGCTGGTCAATGATCTTGTACTCGCTCTTTTGTATTATCCTTAGGAACTCTTCGGCCTCTTTTTGCGGGATTGTCTTTTGAGAAGGCCCCGCTTGGTTCTCTTCTTCCTCCACGCTCTTTTCTTTGAGCGGCTCCTTTGGTAGTACGGCTGGCGTCTTTCCGAGTTCTTTCGAAGCGAAGACTCTACCGCTTCTGGTCATTCCTCCAACACCGGTAATGTTAGTGATGCTGGGCTCGATTTTGGCTAGTGGTTTTCCTTCCATATAGGCCACAGGTTGGTAATTCCATGGTACCCTCTTTGTGCTTTCAAAAGAGAAAGGTGCAGGTACGTGGAATGTTATGGGTTGTATTGGCATTGGTACCTCTCTCCTTTGGTATGGGATCTCGAGAGGTTTTGGGTTGTTAGACTCTAAGGTAGCAACGTCCGTGCCATCCCTTATATAGCCAATTTGGATCCAACCTTGGTCCATTAACTCTTGAAGACAGCTCTTCAACTCTTCGCAATCATTCGGGTTGACCTTGCAGGCTTCACAGTTGGCGTGCATTTCCTCGAATAATCCAAAGCCGGTTAAACGCTCCCTTATAGTTGACGGGGGAGTCTTAACATTGGATACCCTTTTGACTGGACCAAAGTCCTCTTGTTCCTCCACCGCATTTACAGAGGGACCCGCATGCCCCGGCAATGGGTTGCTCTTCACATTGGGGTTCTCCTCTTTGAAGGATAACAGCTTCTTGTCAATAAGATCCTGCACCTTGTGTTTGAAAACTCTACAGTTTTCGACATTGTGCCCCACGGATCCTGCGTGGAAATCACATTTGGCATTTGCGTCGTACCAATGTGGATATGGTGGCGACATTGGTGGTAGTAGTCTTGTCTCGACCATACCTTTTTGGATTAGGTATGGCAAGATTTGACCATAAGACATAGGTACAGGATCAAACTGCCTATTAAAATAACTGTTCCTTGAGCTCGCTTGATTCTTTGATGGGTACCCGCCTTGTTGTTGTTGCTGTTGATTTTGCTGCGGCAACACTACTGGTTGTCGAGGTGGATTTACGGGAATCACTGGAGGTGAGTAACGCCCTTGAGCCGCTGCTGCTGCCACATAAGGATAGTGGTAGTGAGGCATTTGATTTGGTGGTGGGTAGGATGGTCCCTCTAGAACGGAATTTGTCTCCCCCTCTTTCTTTTTGTGAAAGTTGCTGGGGGGCTTTCTAGCTCCACTTTGAGCTTCTGGAGAGCCTTGGATTTTTCCTCTCTTCACTCTGTCTTCTATTCTTTCACCGACCATGACTAGATCGGAGAAACCGGCAGACGTGCTTCCAATCATCTTGTCGTAATATGGGCCTTGAAGTGTGCCCATAAAGGTGTCGACAAGTTCTCTTTCCAATAGTGGTGGTTGTACACGAGAAGCCAGTTCTCTCCACCGCTGAGCGTACTCCTTGAAGGACTCGTTGCTTCTTTGCAGGAGGTTTTGTAGTTGCATCCTATTTGGAGCCATGTCCAAATTATATTTGTATTGCTTTAGGAAGGCATCGGCTAGATCCTTCCAAGTTTGGACATGGGTACGCTCGAGCTGCATGTACCAATCCAAGGACGCTCCGCTTAAACTATCTTGAAACACATGCACCATGAGTTTCTCGTTCATTGCGTAAGCTGCCATCTTCCTACAGAACATCCTTAGATGGTTCCGAGGGCATTGAATTCCTTTGTACTTCTCGAAGTCCGGTGCTTTGAACTTCGGAGGAATTACCACGTCGGGCACTAGGCACATATCCAAGGCGTTGTGGGCACCGTATGAGCTGAACCCTTCGACAGCTTTCAACCTTTCTTCCAAAACTCGATACATTTGGGTGGTATCATTGTCTTGGTGGGTGGTGTCGGGAGCAGATTGCCTTAGCTGGCTATTTTCCACATCATGGGGAATTACTTCATGCTGAGTAGTGGAAGTTCCTTGAGGACGACGCTCTTCATTCCTTACGGGGATTGTGAGCGGTGGTGGAGGTGGTCCTTGACCCTCATTTTCGAAGGGTGGGGTATGTAAAGCCCCAATCCCCGAGAACATAAATATAAAGATAAATCACACATTTATCCTACATTGGAACTTTACTAAATCAACATACGTCTCATATCAAATATTTATGATAAAAACTTCATCAATTAAATCACATCGCAGCGGAATAAAACATAATTAACATCACAGCAATTGTCATGTCTCGGTCATAACATATAAATTAACATATCATCTCAACAAGGTTCGATCCAAAGATCTCACAGTATAACGTAAATAAACCCCTAGTCCTAATCAGAGCCTCTAAGCTAGACTCCAAAGCAGATAAACTCGAGTAGGCAAACGCCATCCTCGTCATGTTCACGAATAAGCTATTCCTCAACCTGCAAGTCTACATCCATGAGGGATTCACCCAAGGATGAGGCGACAATAAAGCCACTGGAGGGTAAGATATATGCTCAACATAAGGGAATAATAAACGCATGTATGTTAGACAAGCCACATCAACAATTATCACATATACATTTAAATAAACAATCATGGTTACATAATTCAACATTCATATCACGTTCATATTCAATTATAATCTCAATCATAATTTCCAATCATATATCAAACACTCAAGATTCATCAAGTATAATCAATTCATTTAAAATTCAATCACAATCACAAGAACTCATCAATTAAGCATTTACCACCTTAATGCACAAATTCACGCCAAAACATTACCAAACACGACTTCTATGCATGTAATGCACCTAACACGACTATATATGTTTTACGGTACCGCCACCGATGAACTCCTCGAGATCTAAAACCCCGCAATGAATTCACCATACAATCGCCAATGAAATCCTCGAGATCTTAAAACCCCGCAATGAAATCACCACACACCACACCAGACTGACTTATGAATGCATGGACCCACAAAGAGACTCGACAATGCTCACCAAATACACTCACCACTTGTTATACAATTCACTCCGTCATATAACATATCATCACCAAATCATCACCTAACGCATTATCAAATCACTAAGGCCACACATCAAGTCAAGTAATTAAACATCATCATCATTTACTCAAACATCGTCACTTAACACATAACATGTATCATTATCATACATCATTCAATATCATCAATAGCATCATCAATAACATCATCAATATCATCATAAATATCATCATCAATAGTATCATCAATAGCTTTATCAATATCATGTGTAAACAGCAACACATCACAACCATCACAACATCAAGTATTTACAATCTTCAACATTCTCATAATTTAAGTTTCATGATTTAATCACACAAACTACACCAAACATCATTAAAGATCGCAACTTCATAATTACTCACTCATTTATTAACTCTAAATTATTCCTTAGACTTGTTATTAATTTTAAGGATGTTTCAAGATTCATTGAAAAACAGTATGTGAAAGTTTCACAAAAAAAGTGTCATGACCTATGTGTAGTATTTTGATCATAACTCAAATTCTAAAAATCCAAATGAAGTCCAACCAACGGCATTTGAAAGCTAACATCCATATCTACAACTTTCATGTTTACACCGAAACCCAGTTCAAAACAAAAACTAGTGAAAAAAGGGACGTAACAGAAAACGTTGTTGCTGTCAGTGGTTGCTACAGCTACGGGAATCACTTAAAACTCACCCAAATATCACATATTTGATCCCCATCAACCCAAAATCAATTTACATATATTAAACATGATCAATAAACTCAAATTGAACAATGGTTACACAGCAAAACATCAATTGATATCGATTTCACAAGATTTTCGGTTAATTTTCAAAGTTCGTCTCAAAAACCCATTTTTTTCCCCAAAACAGCTTAAAATCCCAAACAGATTTGTACAACAACAATTCCAACTTTCTAATCACATCAACATGTTCATAAGCACATAATTAACAACATAAATCAACTTAAAATCAATTATGTCAATAATTCATTCAAATTCACCAATTTAAGCAATTTTCACATAAACAACAACAATCATAATCCCAACTTAACCCAAACAATATAACCTCATAATTTCATAACCCAAATACATAATCATACTCAAATTCAATTCAATTAATCATAAACAACACCAATTATCATGTTATTCATTAATTTCACCAAATTTCACAAAGTTCATAATTAACAAAATCAAACACGAGTTTTGACGAAGTAAAAACATGAAATCAAAAACTTAACACATATTCAATTCATTCATCAACAAAGAGCACGAAAATCGACACAATTAATCATAATTCATAAAATTAAGCTATAAACTAAAAGCTCCCAACACGCAATTGCTTCTTAAACCCATATGTTAATCATAATCTCCCCTCTTACCTTAGTTTCCTCGCTATTCTTGCTATTCTTAGTGCAATCCTCTCCTTCCCCTTTTGATTCTCTAGCTTTCCTCTACTCCAAGCCTCTTCTCTCTCTCTCTCTTGCCTCTCAAAAGTTTTGTGAATAATGAATAACCTAATTCACTCACCACTAACTAATGTATTTATAATAGGTTTCTAGGGTTTGTTATCCCACTAATTAGGTTTGTTACAATTTTGTTATGATTTCAAATATATCTTTTAAAACAAAGTTTGTTACCTTTTAAAATAAAATAAGGTTTGTTACGATTAACTCACAATATTTTTCTCTACACTTTTACTTCACTTAAACCCCCCTATTACTTATACACCACTATTTTCAAATATTCAAATTTTGAACTTCTAACATATTTCAAATATGTCACTAACTCTCAAATTACCAAAATACCCTTCAGCTCCCAAAATTCAATAAATCATCAACATAAACAATTAAACACACATAAACAATTAAATAAATAAATCCTAAAAATCGGGCTGTTACAACTCTACCCCCTAAAAGAATTTCCGTCCTCGGAAATTACCTGAAGGAAACAACTCCGGATACGACTCCTTCATCTTACTCTCCAACTCCCAAGTTATGCTATCTCCTGTAGGACCTCCCCAAATCACTTTTACCAAAACGAGCTCTTTTCCATGCAACTGCTTAACCTCTCGTCCTTCGATATTCAACGACATAGTCTCAACGGTCAAATTCTCTCTTACTTCCAAATCATCCATTTGGATCACATGCGACAGATCATGTACATACTTCCGCAACTAAGACACATGAAACACTTCATAAAGATTCGACAACGACGGCGGTAACACAATCCAATATGCTACTGCTCCAACTTTCTCCACAATCTGATAAGGTCCAGCAAAACGCGGCGTCAACTTCTTCGACTTCAAAGCTCTCCCAAAGCCCGTAACTGGATTCACTCTCAAAAACACGTGATCTCTGACTTGAAACTCAATATCCTTCCTCCTCTTATCTTGATAACTATTCTGCCTACTCTGAGATGTCTTCATCTTCTCCTGAATCATCATAACTTTCTCCGTAGTTTGCTGAACTACTTCCGGTCCAATCAAAGCACCCTCGCCTAACTCAAACCAACACAACGGCGTTCTACATCTCCTACCGTACAATGCTTCAAAAGGTGCCATACCAATACTCGAATGAAAACTGTTATTGTTGGTAAACTCAATCAACGGTAAACATTCACTCCAACTTACACCTTGCTCCAAAACACAAGCTCTAAACAAATCTTCCAAAGACTGAATAGTCCTCTCCGACTGACCATCAGTTTGAGGATGATAAGAGGAACTTAATCTCAACTTAGTTCCCAAAGCTTCTTGCAAACTTCCCCAAAACTTAGACGTGAACCTCAGATCTCTTTCTGACACAGTGCTAGAAGGAATACCATGTAATCTGACAATCTGCTCAATGTAGATCTCCGCCAACTTATCCAAAGACATACTAATCTTAATAGGAATAAAATGTGCTGATTTCGTAAACCGATCGACAATCACCCAAATTGAATCGCAACCCTTCGCAGTCTTCGGCAAACCACTCACAAAATCCATAAAAATGCTATCCCACTTCCACTCCGGCACAAACAATGGTTGCATCATTCCAGACGGCTTCTGATGTTCAACCTTTGACTTCTGACAAACCAAACAAGCATAAACAAACTCAGCAATATCCTTCTTCATTCCTGGCCACCAAAACAACTTCTTCAGATCTTGATACATCTTCGTTGCTCCATGATGAATACTCAAACTACTCCGATGACCTTCTTCCAAAATCTTACGCTTCAGCTCAGGTACATCCGGCACACAAACTCGACCACGAAATCTCAGAACTCCACTCTCATCCAATCCAAAGTCTACTCCCTTGCCTAGGTTAACCAACACCAAACGATCCAGAAGTTGCAAATCCACTTTCTGACCCTCTTTGATCTCTTCAAGAATGTTACTCGTCAGCTTGAACATCCCTAACTTCACACCATTTGGAGTCAACTCACTTACCAAACTCAGATCTCGGAACTGCTCAATCAACTTGAACTCTTTCACCATAAGCGCCGACGTGTGCAGCGGCTTCCTACTCAAAGCATCCGCTACTACATTCGCCTTACCGGGATGATAACTCAACTTAAAATCATAATCCTTCAAGAATCCCATCCAATGCCTCTGCCTCATATTCAACTCCTTCTGGTCAAACAGGTACTTCAAACTCTTATGATCACTAAACACCTCAAACTTCGAACCAAAGAGATAATGCCTCCAAATCTTAAGCGCAAACACTACTACCGCTAATTCCAAATCGTGGTCTGATAATCCCTATCATGAACTTTCAACTGCCTCGATGCGTACGCCATTACTTGACCACTTTGCATAAGCACACCGCCTAAACCTATCTTCGAAGCATCACAATACACAACAAAAGGATCCTTCGCACTCGGCAAAACTAAAACAGGCGCAGTCGTCAACCTCTTCTTCAACTCTTGGAACTTTCTTCACACTTCGAATCCCACAAAAAAGCTTGTCCCTTACGAGTCAACGGCAAAGCCAACTTTGAAAATTCTTTAATAAACCTCCGATAATACCCGGCCAAACCCAAAAAGCTTCTAATATCAAAAACAGACTTCGAAGTCTCCCATTGCAACACCGCATCAACCTTCGACGGATCAACTACTATTCCACCTCTAAAAATAACTTGACCAAGAAAACTTAATTCTCGCAGCCAGAACTCACACTTCGACAATTTGGCATACAACTTCCTATCTCTCAAAGTATGCAACACGATCCTCAAATGCTCCGTATGCTCCTCGTCCAACTTCGAATATACCAAGATATCGTCTATACCACCATAAACTGATCCAAATAAGGATGAAAAATCCTATTCATGTACTCCATGAAGACACCGGGTGCATTAGTCACACCAAATGGCATCACAAAATACTCATAATGTCCATACCTCGTTCTAAATGCAATCTTAGGCACATCCTCTGACTTTACTCGTATCTGGTGATATCCAGATCTCAAATCAATCTTACTAAGCACCAATCAACTGATCCATCAAATCATCTATCCTTGGAAGAGGATATTTGTTTTTAATGGTCACCTTGTTTAACTGCCGATAATCCACACACAGCCTCATGCTACCATCTTTCTTCTTGACTAACAACACTGGCGCTCCCCACGGTCAAACACTCGGCCTGATGAACTTCTTCTCTAACAACTCCTCCAACTATTTCTTCTGCTCACCCAACTCAGAAGCAGACATCCCATACGGCGGCGCCGATATAAGACTAGTTCCAGGTACAACATCAATCAGAAATTCTACTTCTCTCTTCGGCGGTAAGTAATGTCATCTGGAAAAACATCCACAAACTCATTCACTACCGGCAAATCACCAACTTGAACCTCATTCTCAACCTTTAACGAAGCAAACATCACAAACACTCGAGCCTCTCTGCCCAACGACGCTCCTACTTGCCTCGCAGACAAAAGCTTTCCTACATCACGCTCCTCCGGCTTAGGAAAAGTCACACTCTTCGTTAAACAGTTAATGTTAACACCAAAAGTTAGCAACCAATCCATTCCAAAAATTACATTCATATGCTCCAAAGACAAATAAACCAAATTCATCTTAAAATCCACATCACCAAAATTCACAAGACGAAGACCACTCTTAAACTTCACGCACTAGAACCACCTAACTAGAAAGAACAAGTATCGACAGTATTCACATACATGTCGCATACAACAGGATAATCACCAAGTGTTGGCCCGGACTAGACCGACCTGCTCTGATACCAAGTTGTAAAGCCCCAATCCCCGAGAACATAAATATAAAGATAAATCACACATTTATCCTACATTGGAACTTTACTAAATCAACATACGTCTCATATCAAATATTTATGATAAAAACTTCATCAATTAAATCACATCGCAGCGGAATAAAACATAATTAACATCACAGCAATTGTCATGTCTCGGTCATAACATATAAATTAACATATCATCTCAACAAGGTTCGATCCAAAGATCTCACAGTATAACGTAAATAAACCCCTAGTCCTAATCAGAGCCTCTAAGCTAGACTCCAAAGCAGATAAACTCGAGTAGGCAAACGCCATCCTCGTCATGTTCACGAATAAGCTATTCCTCAACCTGCAAGTCTACATCCATGAGGGATTCACCCAAGGATGAGGCGACAATAAAGCCACTGGAGGGTAAGATATATGCTCAACATAAGGGAATAATAAACGCATGTATGTTAGACAAGCCACATCAACAATTATCACATATACATTTAAATAAACAATCATGGTTACATAATTCAACATTCATATCACGTTCATATTCAATTATAATCTCAATCATAATTTCCAATCATATATCAAACACTCAAGATTCATCAAGTATAATCAATTCATTTAAAATTCAATCACAATCACAAGAACTCATCAATTAAGCATTTACCACCTTAATGCACAAATTCACGCCAAAACATTACCAAACACGACTTCTATGCATGTAATGCACCTAACACGACTCTATATGTTTTACGGTACCGCCACCGATGAACTCCTCGAGATCTAAAACCCCGCAATGAATTCACCATACAATCGCCAATGAAATCCTCGAGATCTTAAAACCCCGCAATGAAATCACCACACACCGCACCAGACTGACTTATGAATGCATGGACCCACAAAGAGACTCGACAATGCTCACCAAATACACTCACCACTTGTTATACAATTCACTCCGTCATATAACATATCATCACCAAATCATCACCTAACGCATTATCAAATCACTAAGGCCACACATCAAGTCAAGTAATTAAACATCATCATCATTTACTCAAACATCGTCACTTAACACATAACATGTATCATTATCATACATCATTCAATATCATCAATAGCATCATCAATAACATCATCAATATCATCATAAATATCATCATCAATAGTATCATCAATAGCTTTATCAATATCATGTGTAAACAGCAACACATCACAACCATCACAACATCAAGTATTTACAATCTTCAACATTCTCATAATTTAAGTTTCATGATTTAATCACACAAACTACACCAAACATCATTAAAGATCGCAACTTCATAATTACCCACTCATTTATTAACTCTAAATTATTCCTTAGACTTGTTATTAATTTTAAGGATGTTTCAAGATTCATTGAAAAACAGTATGTGAAAGTTTCACAAAAAAAGTGTCATGACCTATGTGTAGTATTTTGATCATAACTCAAATTCTAAAAATCCAAATGAAGTCCAACCAACGGCATTTGAAAGCTAACATCCATATCTACAACTTTCATGTTTACACCGAAACCCAGTTCAAAACAGAAACTAGTGAAAAAAGGGACATAACAGAAAACGTTGTTGCTGTCAGTGGTTGCTACAGCTACGGGAATCACTTAAAACTCACCCAAATATCACATATTTGATCCCCATCAACCCAAAATCAATTTACATATATTAAACATGATCAATAAACTCAAATTGAACAATGGTTACACAGCAAAACATCAATTGATATCGATTTCACAAGATTTTCGGTTAATTTTCAAAGTTCGTCTCAAAAACCCATTTTTTTCCCCAAAACAGCTTAAAATCCCAAACAGATTTGTACAACAACAATTCCAACTTTCTAATCACATCAACATGTTCATAAGCACATAATTAACAACATAAATCAACTTAAAATCAATTATGTCAATAATTCATTCAAATTCACCAATTTAAGCAATTTTCACATAAACAACAACAATCATAATCCCAACTTAACCCAAACAATATAACCTCATAATTTCATAACCCAAATACATAATCATACTCAAATTCAATTCAATTAATCATAAACAACACCAATTATCATGTTATTCATTAATTTCACCAAATTTCACAAAGTTCATAATTAACAAAATCAAACACGAGTTTTGACGAAGTAAAAACATGAAATCAAAAACTTAACACATATTCAATTCATTCATCAACAAAGAGCACGAAAATCGACACAATTAATCATAATTCATAAAATTAAGCTATAAACTAAAAGCTCCCAACACGCAATTGCTTCTTAAACCCATATGTTAATCATAATCTCCCCTCTTACCTTAGTTTCCTCGCTATTCTTGCTATTCTTAGTGCAATCCTCTCCTTCCCCTTTTGATTCTCTAGCTTTCCTCTACTCCAAGCCTCTTCTCTCTCTCTCTCTTGCCTCTCAAAAGTTTTGTGAATAATGAATAACCTAATTCACTCACCACTAACTAATGTATTTATAATAGGTTTCTAGGGTTTGTTATCCCACTAATTAGGTTTGTTACAATTTTGTTATGATTTCAAATATATCTTTTAAAACAAAGTTTGTTACCTTTTAAAATAAAATAAGGTTTGTTACGATTAACTCACAATATTTTTCTCTACACTTTTACTTCACTTAAACCCCCCTATTACTTATACACCACTATTTTCAAATATTCAAATTTTGAACTTCTAACATATTTCAAATATGTCACTAACTCTCAAATTACCAAAATACCCTTCAGCTCCCAAAATTCAATAAATCATCAACATAAACAATTAAACACACATAAACAATTAAATAAATAAATCCTAAAAATCGGGCTGTTACAGGGTATAATTCACAGGTAAACCATAAGGAGGCCATTGCACATTGGATGCATCCGTTGTTGGGCGAGGGTTACTTTCTCGTGCCGATAGAGCTTGCATTAACTCTAGCATCTGATCCATCTTTCCCTTCATGCCATCAACCTCTTCTCTCAAAGCCGCTTGAGTTTGTTCCAAATTGTCCATGATCCTTTGTTTGTTAGCTCGTGTTCCGTACGAGTGTTGAATATCTGGTTCTTGGACCGAGGGCTTTCGGGGTTTTCGGGCTATGATTGCTTTGAACTGTTTTTAGGGAAATGAATGAGTTTTTTTTTTTTTTTTTTTTTGAAAAAAATGCATGAAGATGCATGTGGATGTATGTATGCTATGAGTATGCAAAATATGCGTTTTTTTTTTATTTTGCTTTATGGAGTTTAAAGGTGCACGATTAATATTAGCAAATTCGAAATATTAAAGACCGGGAAATTGATTATACTTCAAAATATATTTGATTAAATAACATTTGTTTACAAAGTGTAACTAATGCTATTACAAATCAAATAGCCGCTCGCTTCTCGGCTTTGCTCATCTCCTCCCTATAGAAATCTATGGTGTCCTTGCAGAACTTCATAAACTTCCGGATCTCCATAGGGATGACAAAGTAGGGCATGACCATCTCGGCCTCCGCTAGCTTCTTTGGAAGCTGGGTGATTACCAAATTTGAGAATGCAACCAATTTAGTGAAATCCTCACTTAAACGGGTGGCGTCTTGCCATACATACTCAATTACTTCCTTGCGCTGGTCTAGCTTGACTCTTGCACTTCTAATTTCATCGTGTAGTTGTGCAATGTGGTCCCCATGAGCTCTTGCAATCTTGTCGAAGTACTCTTCGAATTTCTTGATGTCTTCTTCGAGATGATTGCACTTTAGCCTCCCTTGATGAGAGAGACTCTCATGTCTTTGCCGCTGGACGCGTTCGGCTTGAAGCTGCTCTTTGTAGTCTTTCACTACTTCTTGGAGCTGTTGATTTTTCTCTTGAAATTTCAACCTCCATTTCCGTTGAGCTTCAATGGCTAGTTCTCCAAACTTCTTGAGCTCTTGGTTGGAATGTAAGATTCTTTCCAACTCTTCATCCTTGGCCACAAGGTTGGCATCCGCACTAACCAAGCCGCCTCCTATCCAATCCCTTTTCCCTTCGGAGGTTCTTAGCCGTTTTTGGCATACTAGGAGAGAATGTGATACTTCATCACGATCTCTCTTCGTCCTAGTAATTTCTCCTAAAGCTTGAAGGTGCTTCAATTCTAAGTCTCCGTTTTTGTTTTGGAGTTCTTGAATTTTAGCCTTGAGGTCCTCCACTTCTTTGTTGGGAATGATTGCAATAGGTTTAGGTGTAGGAGGTTTTGGAGGGTTTATGACCACGAAGGGTAACTTGATTGCTTTGACCCTCTCCTTCACCCATTGAGTATAAAGGGGTTTGGCGACACAGTTTTTCTTGCCGACCCTTCCTTTGCGTACTTGGCTCCATGCTCCCCGGATTCTCTCTAGCAATGCCGGGTCTTGATCGCCTTCCCTTAAGTAGAAAGCTTCCAACAAAAGGTCATTAGGTTTATCCTCCATTGAAAAACCTAGTTGTCGGAGAGAGAGGACCGGATTATAATTAATACATCCCTTAGTACCAATGAGGGGTACGTTAGGGAAGTCCCCGCAGCTGAGGATAATTTCCGGGTCCTCTAAGTTTGGTGAAAACCAATGGATGTCCTTCTCGGCGAGGGTTGTCATCCGTTGCGACCATTTGAGCTTGGCCCGGTTTTCCACAAAGTCTCGGTTTCTTGGCATGTGGGACATCATCCAAATTTGCACCACGGGAGTGCAACAAGTAATTTTGCGTCCCCTTGCTTGTTCATGCCTAGAGTAGAGGGTATGATAAAAATCCGCTAAGATTGTAGGAACTGGATTTTTAGTCATAAACACCTCTAGAGCCGGAAAGTCTACGAAATCATCCATGTTGGGGAATAAAACAATCCCGTAGACTAAGAGGGCTAAGATGGCGTTGAATGCCATTACCTCTTTGTTGGCTAGTAAATCCCGAGCTTTGGCTTCCAAAAACTTTCTTGAAAATCCCTTAAGGTTTCCTCTAACTTCCAAGTTAGATGCCACTTCTTGGGTGTCGAGGTATAAGGATTCGGCGATGGCTTCAAATGTGGGATCCTTTCCCGGACCGAGATAGAGTTCATGACCCTTCATGCTACAACCCAAAATCCTCTCAAACTCTTCCAAAGTTGGCGCTAGTTGGAAGTCTTGAAATGTGAAGCACCGTAGAGGTGGGTCGAAGAATTGCGCCAAAGTGGTTAAGGCCGTTGAATCTATTCTCACGGGTAGAAGATCAAGGATTAGCCCATAGCTTGCCTCGAAAATGTTCTTGTTGACCGAAGAGAGCCTCTTGCTTAGAGCTAATAAACTTTCCACCCTAGGAGCTTTAATTTTGAATGCGAGCGTATTCTTGTTCCCGGAATCCATATTTCTTTTTTTGCTAATATTTGTTTGTTCTTTTTAAACTCCTATAAAGCAAAATGATGCGAAAATCACTTTCATGAATGCAAATGATATGCAAGGGTATGGTTTATGAAGGTTCGGAACTTCCCCCCATCCTCACATGTAGGCTCTAAATGGTGAAATCTCCTAAGAAGAGGTCCTTAGAGTCATAGACCTCGCATGGAATTAGGGTTGTCTATGGACATACGTCGACATGACTTCAATTAATTCCACGTGAAAATCTCATCTAAGCGGGGTTGGACATCCTACCTCACGGACATACGTCGACGCGGGCTTCCGCACACAACCTCCTTCTAACTTAGTTTTTTTCTCAAGCTCGGGTAGAGAGCCTCACACGTCCGGCATTAACCCGAACAATGTGGAGTAACATCACTCAAGTAACCCCCGCATTTGATATATATGATATGAATATATAAAGCAAATAAAGCAAATATAAACATAAAGCATAAATATAACATGTATGAATAAAATAAATAAACATGGCACGCAAATAAAAATAAAACAATTGGCTTTAAACCAAATAGGTTAGGTTTGACTCGCTAGTGGGAACAGGGTCCCCAGTGAAGTCGCCAGCTGTGCGCACCTCGTTTTTTTCCTCGGGAAAAAGACGCGCAAATCCTCCGAGGACGTCCTCGAACGCTCGGAGGGCCTTTGTGAAGCCGCCACCGAAGTTTTTGTGTAAAGGGAACGTTGATAAACCCTTAAGTTTTTTTTGTTTAAAGGGAAACGATAATAAAACCCTTTGACGATGAGGATAAGGATTTGGTCGTCGCAACCATTGTCGGGTTCGGGAGTCGGTTACGCAAGGGGAAGGTATTAGCACCCCTCACGTCCATTGTACTCAACGGGAACCTTCTATTTGGTCAAAGCTTGAATTGTTTTTTAATATTGCGTGCATGTTCATTTATGTTAAAAATATAATAAAGGGGAAAAAGAGATAAAAACAAACGAAAGAAAAGAAAAAAAAAGTTTTTTATTATTGCGCTTGACAAGATGTCGATCCTGCTCCTACGTATCTCCCGGTAGTCGGAGAATTCAAAGCGTACGTAGTTCTTTGGTAGAAAAACGTACATGTGTTGGTTGATTTTAGATGGACGATGTTTTAACCGAATTCTTGCGATTAAAACGTAGCTTGTATGCTCGCGCTCGGGAGACTTATTAAGCGTATAGCTTGTATGCTCGCGCTTGGGAGACTTATTAAGCGTTTGTTCGTGAATCGCATTGGAATTTAAAAAGTACGTCCGTTAGGGTAAAAGGGGTTGAATTGGTCGCTATGGGACCAAGAGAGGTACAATGGACTCATACAAGTCAATCATTGACCGAGTGGACTCCGAAGAGTCGGGGGGTGAGTCTAATGGCCACGGGGGACCAAAAGGTTTGGATTGACCACAAGGGGCCAAGTTCTGGTTTGGTTAGGGTTGTATATTGAAAAAAAAAGGAATGACGATTGTCCGAGCGACGAGACATACGTCACGCATTCGTACAATCGGGGCGATGGAGAGACATACGTCACACCATCCCTTTTTCATTCATGTTTTTGGGTTGAATCCTTTAGAAATCCCAAGGTATGTCAAAACATTTGGTTTGGAAACCCAAAATGGGAAGGTTTAGCAAATTTTGCTAGAAAGCGCGCAAGTTCGTCTCATTTTGCGAAAATGCGAACGTATTCGGCGTATGTTCATATTTGAGTTTTGAACATCATGAACAATATTTATTGTTCAAGTTTTGATTGAAATGATGAACATAGCTTGTTTGTTCATGTGGTTTTGGAAGTTTGGGAACATAACTTGTTTTACAAGTTATCCACAAAATGGTCATACGAACTTGTGATTTTGTCAAAATTATGCAAAATCCTTGTTATGGTTTGAAAGACATGGGTTTAAAAACTCTTAGGTTCTGAGCTCTGGGGCTAGAACCTCAAAAATTGGTCATTTTGACACAAAAACTCAGATTCTGAGTTCTGTCATGGTCGCACTGCGACCATGACTTCGCACTGCGAAGCATGCGAAATTTTGGGTTCAGAAGCTGTTTCTGAACTTTTGTTCAGAAACAACTTCTGAACACACTCAGGACCTTATAGGTGGGTGAAAAACTTTGAGTTTTTGGGGTGAAAAAGGCTGGACAAACCAGTTTTGATGTTTTGAAAACCTTGGGATTTCTTTGAAATTCAAAAGGGGTTTTTTAGAATCAAATGGTTTTGAACCAAAATAGCTATGCAAACACAATTGTAAATGCAAGATAAAGCCTTAGAAACTTACAGAACTCCTTAGCAAAGCTCCAGCTGCAATTGATTTGATTTGGTTGAAGGCTTTCACAAAGGTTTGAATATTTGGTGATGGTTTTGGAACTTTGTGATGCTTTGTGTGGATTGTTTTTTTTCTGGTTGTTTGTGAGGGTTTGTAAGCTAAAATGAGTAGAGTTTCTGCTCTTGAAATGCTGTTGTTAATTGTGTTTGAAACCTTGGGCATTGCCTTCTATTTATAGGCCAAAACCAAATCTTTTTCATCATTACTAAATCCCAAAATTCAGCTGATTTGTGGCTAAGATCAAGCTGGATCCTTTTGCATTAAATGCTAATGGATAGAGGCAACCTTGCCTTGTACCAAGGGGCAAGATTCAGCCTGACTTCAGCCACAAATTCAACCAATTCTAGAAGGTAATGATGAAGAACAAAGCTGATTTGCAATTGGCTAATGCTTGGGGATCAATCCTTGCAATCTCAATGGTTGGTCAATAAAAATGTGCACTGTAATGTGCAGAGATTGAGGGATGAAAAAGGCTATAATTGGCTGGTGTGAGAGGGTGAAAAGCTGCTGCAAAACAGAGTAGGCACTCATGGCTTTTCAAGTGAAAAATCCAGCTGGTTTGACTAGTTTCTGGGGAAGCAAGCAGGAGGAAAGTCCTCAAGCAGGTGGCTGGCAACCTTGTGGTGGTTAGCAGGTCACATGGGAGGGACTAGAGCTGCCCAAGGGCAAGCCCACTTGCTTGTCACATGCTAGGTTGGAAGAAAAAGCTTCCAACCTTGGCATTAATGGCAAGTCCTTCAATTCTGGTTTTGCTTGGCCCAATTAGCCATGAATGCTACTTAAAATAATTATGGAAATGATATGCAACAAAATCTGGAATTAAATCAAAGAAACCAAAAATCTGCAGAAAAATCGCAGACTTTGCAGTGCGAAGGGAGCTTCGCAGTGCGAAGTCAGCATTTTTGAAATGTTGACTTTTCTGTTGACTTTTGTTGACTTTGACTTTTTTCCTCCCTCTTTGATTTTTTTTTGTTTTTGTTTTAAAATGCTTAGGACAAAATTAGGGTACTACAGTTATGTGTTTTCATTCAATGGGTTTTCTTACCCAATTATTTTGGAAAACCGGAAGAGTAACTTGATGGACAAGATTTGGTTGTGGAAATCGAAGCTGTCTCAGAAACGATTATAAGTATGAAATCTTTTACAGATAAGAATCGAAAGAATGGAAACGAGACTCGATCCATTAGTGGGTTCGGTATATGAATGGTTTGAATATAGAAGGTATTCAAGAAATTGCCTTGCGAGAACAAGTATGTCGTTTATGTTTAAAGGAAAGTGCAATATCAGGAGACGACCTGCAGTAATGTAAGTGGTGTTTCAAAGCAGTATGTAGCATGAAGTTAACCCCTCTGTTATTGGTGTGTAAGCTTCAGGGAAAGATTACGGTAATTGGATAAGCATGTAGTCGAGATTGTGAATAAGTAATGGGCCGTAAGATGGTTTTGTCCTAGTGACTATGAAGTTATGAAGAAGTAAAGTTGATCGAGAGATTTACACAATGATGATGGTTTAATATACCTGACCCAAAGCCAGTTGTTAAAATCAGAGAATGCAGCGGAAGACTGCCAAAGAATGGAATCAAGAATTACTTAGAAGTTGAGACTTCAGGACAAGGATGTTTTGGGAAATTAGAGGCGTTGGAAATTGAAGCAGCCTAAGAGAATGTAGTAAGAATATGAAGGACGTGTTCCTACCACGTCAAGTCTAAAGCGATTGGAGTCACCGCTAGTATAATAATCTAGCTATTCGGTTCTGTAACCTCAAGAGGCTTGAAGTGTGAATTTAGTCAAAGGAAAGTTGTGTATGGGCGACAAGTATGAATGTTGTATCTAGAGGATTTTATTTTCGACTCGAAGTACCATCCATAAATATCAAATATAGTAGCAGGTATATGAGTTGGAAGATACTACTCGGAATAAGGTTGATAATACCCGAACGCAATTTAGTTGGGAAGATCGGAGAGCTTAAACTCGATGTTTCACAGGTAGAGGAAAGAATGTTGTGCACTAAGCTTGTTCAGGTCAGGGTATGGAATTAAGAGAATGATGGGATGATTTGTATTACTATAGTGGCAGCCAGAACAGAGTTGTTCGAAAGCAAGACATATGTCTTGAATTACATAGAATTGAAAGGGGTTGTATTAGAGGAGACCTTATTATGGTACAAAGGTGTGATGTGGATGGTGGAGAGATTGATGGAAGCCTAGCAAGGAAGAAGAAATTTCTAGGTTAATAAGAGATGCTATGTCATCAACAAGCTAAGACGGAACGTTAGAAATGTGTAAGAATACTTTAACCCCTAAGGTTTTCGCAGAGAAGTGGGAACACGTATTTATGGTTGTAGTGGGTATCATACCTTGGATTTATAGAGAACTAAACAAATATTGAGAGTAATACCTCCTGCTTTGTATTTTTGGATAACGGAGGAAGTTGGAGTAGTCCTTACCTTCGACTGAGTATACATAACATCAAATACATTTCCGGAGTAGGAACGGTTATACAAAGTATGGTATGATTATAAGTATAAGATCCCGTCATGCGAGGCGGAGTTCAGTAGTAAGATTTTATTTGAATCAACTCTGGTGCGAGAAACCACTTGAAGATTGAGAATATTCAAAGAAAGGTGAGATCGACTAGAGGTCGTTAGAGGAAATTATGCGAATGACAAAGGAAACTTATAAAATTCAGTAAAAATATTCAAGTATGAGTGACCCTAAGTCGGAATCACAAAAGATATACAGACCATGAAGCTTAACTCAAAATGTATAAGAGTATCGGTTAGTTGGCCTCACCCTCCACCATGTGTGAATTATGCGGTGTATTCCAAGTTTCCCAGTTAAGGAGAGTTTCATCAGACCCATTTCAGCCGATGGGAATGCAAATCATAGCACCGAATCAGTGTTAACCTATTAGCTTGAACCAATATTTATGGATGATCGAGAAGTCAGATTCCCGAGAAGTGGAACATTTTGATAAATTTATTCTAAGGTAAATTTCTAAATTTCAAGGATGAAATTTTCTTAAAGGGGGATAAAGTGTAATATCCCGCTTAATTTCCAAGTAGTCTGCAGTATTCGCTAAGGAATCCAAATTAATATTTTAAGTGAGGGCAATAAGGACTTTTTCTTAAATGAGTATATAAGTGTGCTAACCTCACATTTTCTTCACTCTTTTTCATTTTTACAGTCTGAAGTTCATCTCTCTCCTCCCTCTTCATACTCTCTCCCTCTCGGCCCTCCTTCTTCTCCCCCTTGATCTCTATTGTTCCATTCAAACTTTAGCCAAACCAACATGCAAATAATCATTTATGATCCTTAGGACCTTAGAAGCTTAATGCTAGCTTAATTTTTCCTCTTCCTTTCTCTCCTCTCCCGAGCCCATACTTCCTTGGTTACTTGCGGGTTGTTGCAAATTTAAGCCAAATGGAATTGCATGTGTGAGTTAGTTGTTGATCATGTTCTAATTATGGTGATTAGAAGCAAGAATTTGGAGGGAAGATTAAGCTGAAGCTTGGGGTGCAAGTGAATGGCAGAATAAGCTAAAAGTTGAGAGTTTGAGCTTGTGATTTTGGTCTTGCTTGGAGTATTACTAGGTATTAAAAAATAAGCTATTTTTAAGAAGTTAAATTACAACTTAATGTTGTTCATGTTGGTTACTGGAATTTCTTATTTGGCAAGGATTGAAGTTGGGTTGTAGCATGTTTTGGAGCAAAAGATTGAAAGCAAAGATAGAACCAATAAGTTGATGCATAAGATGTTTTGGGGAAAATCTAACATAAGTTGATACAATCATGTTTTAGTAGTGTTTATACATGTTTGGATTGCTGGCCTAGAGTTTGGTAGAAGTTGAAAGCTCCAGAAGCCATAAGTTGTTGGTTAAGCTGTTTGGAAAAAAGCTTAAGTTGTGATCTGTGCGGTAAGAGACCGATGAAGGCAACGATGGCGCAAAGTGCTCCTGTATGATGGCGATGCGTCTTCGCGGTGGAACAAAAGGTGCGTGCAGCCACGTTAGCACTCCGACGATCAAGTCAGTAATGAAACTGAGAAAGAGTGCGTGAAAAGTGTATGTAGGCGCTCCGCAGGAATAATCACCTTCGGGATATGCGACGTGTGATTAGAAACTGTTAGAGTGCACGTGTATGGTGCCAGATATGGGGAGGTGTGCTGTAATGCGGCCTCGTGTATCATAATTTAGCGTCTGCCTTCAAGTGTCGCTGTCTGGTTGGCCTTCTACCCGGTCCAGGACAGTTTCCCCCCCAAGTCATTGAAGGCTTTTTGGTGTTATGGCTTAACCATGCACGACGCTATATGGGATGCAGGCGCCCTTGAAGTCGTTGAGGAAGTTCTGTGGCCATCCAAAGTTAGCGGGCTCGGCGCCCTGGATAAGTAAGTTGGGGCGGTGGTAGCAACTACCCTGAACTGAATCGTTCTCGATGTGATGGTTGTCCCAGTTCCTACTCTAACTTGTCGATGTCGTGGTTTCACGCGTGTTCGGGGGAAGCGCTTCACGCGCATTCCTTTTGACTCCATTTCTTTTTCTGAGGCTAGCTCTCGTCTGTTGGATTGTAACGATCAAGTTTCCTTCTCATCATTCGGAGGAGTGCCTGGATCTCGAGAGCCCAGATTCTGAGGCCACCCAGGATTCGTCCTACGCGACGCGCAAGGCGTGGAGAGAGCATAGCCGGGTTTAGGACTGTGGTGGAGGGCCCTTCAGTGTACAGGGCACTCTGGAAGAATTCGCCCACAATCCTCTCTTTTCTCATTTTTGGAGTGAGGAGCATCAGAATTTCCTTCCGGCCGTGTATACCTATGGCTCGGTCGCCGGGCTCACCCCTTCTAGGGTGCGGCTGAAGTTTGACTTGAAGGAGTTTACGTCTTCGTTCGAGTTGGAACATATTGAAGATCTCACCCATCCGGACGATCCGATGAAGACGATCGGCAAAGCCCGGTATGAGGATACCAAGATGGTCATCCGAGGGATGGACGCCCCCCATCAAAAGAAAATATTTGGTACGTCAACATTTCTTGGTGGAAAATGTAACAGCCCGATTTTTCAGCGTTGGATTTATCTGTTATTGTTAATTAGCATTATTTACTTGATTTTGTGTGTTAATTAATTATTTGTGTGTGATTGGTAGGTTAAGGGAATTTGTAGTGAATTGAGTTGCATTTTTGTAATTATGCTAGAACTAGTAAATTGAATTTAGAGGAAGTGGTGTATAATTAATATGGGGGGTTTAAGTGAAGTAAAAATGTAGAGAAAATAATTGTGAGACAATTGTGACTAAAGCCCATTAGTGGGAATAACCCTAGAAACATATTATAAATACACTAGCAATGAGTGGTGGTGAATTAGGTTAAACATTACAACACAAAATTTTCAGAGGCTAGTGAGAGAAGAAGCTTGGAGAAGAGGAAACTAGAAGAACTTAAGGGGAATGAGTGGATTATACTAGAAGTAGCAAGAAAAGTGAAGAATTAAGGTAAGAGGGATGATCACTTTCACCAAATGGGTTTAATAAGCAATTATGAGGTTTGAAAGTTTTAGATTATGATTAATTAATGATTAATTGCTGCTGAATTGTTGAATTTTCGTCCTCGTTTTTGTTGATTAAATTAAGCATGTCAAACCTTGATGAAATTGCATTTTGTTCATGTCAAAATTCATGTTTAATTATGATTAATTGATACCTTTGTAAATTTTGCTGAATTTGAATTAAATGATGTTTGTTGATTATGAAACTGATTGTGAGTGTGGGTATGTGTTTTGTTTGAAAAATCATGAAGTTATGTTGAACAAGTTGTGATTTTAAGTGATTTTGAGAAAAGTGATTAATTGAGTGAATATGCTTAAGTTGCTACTGTTTTGATTATGTTGTTGCCTTATGATGAAAAAGCATGCTAATATATGTTGGTTGTGTGGCTTTGATGAGAATTAAGTTGTTGTTGTTGTTTTTTTGCTAAAATGACTTAATTAAGTGAAAATGAGTAAGTTTCTTCTTAAATGAATAAGTTGTTGTTGGAAAAGCTTGAATAGGTGTATATCATGATGTTGAACTTGATGAAATACTCTTGATATTGTTAAACAAGCTTAATTGGTGAGTTGTTGGTGAAAATGGAATTTAGAGACGAACTTTCAAATTTACCGAAAAACCTTTGGAATTCATGTTAATTGATGTTTCCTTGTGTACCCAATGTTCAATTTAAGTGTATTGATCATATGGGTATTGTCTGTAAAATGATTTTGGGTCAATTGGGATGAAAAAAGGGATTTTTTGGGTGATTTTTGGAGGTGTTCCGTAACAGGGGAAACCTGTTCAGGTAATCGTGGCCATAGCGAGATCCTGCTCGCTGTAGCGACCATGACCAGCAACAGGGAAAACCTGCTGCCTTGCCTCGCTGTAGAGAGCTCCCCATCACTGTAGTGACTAGGACAGCAATAACATGTGTTGTTCTGTGCTTTTTGGTCCTTAGGGGATGTTTCCGAACATCCATGGGCATTCCTTTTGTGTTGTTTTGATGAATTAATCATAGGCTATAATGGCTTGCATTGAAATGAATTGAATTGTTGATTTTGAGACGAAAATGTGAAGTTGTGAAATAAACATGGAAAACCTATTTTGAGTCATAAAAATGTATTGTTAAATGTCTATGATGATATGAATGTTGTTGTAACATGATTTAAGAAGTGAATTAATGATGTTTGGTGTAGTTTGTGTGATTAAATCATGAAACTTGAATTATGAGAATATTGAAGATTGTAAACACTTGATGTTGTGATGGTTATGCTTTGTTGCTGTTTACACATGATATTGATAATGTTATTGATAATGATATAGATGAATGAAAGTAAGATGTTGAAATGTTTATGATAAGACGATGATTAAACTTGTTGAAAATGCATTAATATGAAGTGATGAATGTGATTTAATGATGTTGAGATTAAGCATGATGAATGTGATTAAATGTTGTTGTGATTAAGCATGATGAATGTGATGAAATGATGCTATGATGATAATGTGATTTGTATTGTATAGATGTATTGATTTGATAATGCAATAGTGACGATGTGGAGATACGTTATATGATGGCGTGAATTATATAACAACATGATGAGTGCATTGTCGAGTCTATACATGGTGTCCATGCATACATAGTCAGTCGAGTTGTGAATTGATGCTACCATGCCAAGATATTTTGATAATCCCACATGCCGAGGGTTTTGATAATCCAACTTGCCGAGGATTTTGATAATCCAACATGCCGAGGGTTCTAGTAATCCAACATGTTGAGGAATCTGATATCCAAACTTTGGTACCACATGCATTTAGTGTCGTGTTAGGCACATTGAATGAACATGATGAGTCATATGTGGAAATATTTTGGTGTGAACTTGTGCATTTATGTTGTAAATGTATACTTGATGGTATTAATGACGTGGTGAATGCTTTATGCTTGAATTGATGATGAGATATGAACGATGAAAAATTGAGTTGATTATCTATTGATGACTTATAGATAAGTTGATAATTATGTGTTGATGATTTAATTGTTGGTAATGAATTATGATGCAAGAATATGATTCAATTGATGATGATGAATTAAGACGCGGAGTTACAATTTAATTACAATGTGATATGATTATGTTGGTAATTATATAATGATGAGGGTATGGTATGAATTTGTGAATTATGCATGATTAGTAACCAGGCTTTTTGTAGTGATGACTATTTTCGACGTTAAGTGATGTTTTTGTTTGAGACTTATATGCGTTTATTTTATCCTTTTGTTGAACGTATATCTTACCCTCCAGTGGCTTTATTGTCGCCTCATCCTTGGGTTAATCCCTCATGGATGTAGACTTGTAGGTTGAGGAGTAGCTTACATGTGAGTATGTCGAGGATGTCGTTTGCTTGCTCGAGTTTATCTGCTTTGGAGTCTAGCTTATGAATTCTTATTAGGATTTTGGGATTTTGTTATCTTATGCCATGTGATCTTATGATCAAACTTGTTGAGATATTATTTTGATTTGTATGTTATGACCGAGACAAGACACTCATGAGTTATATGATTACATGATATTATTCTGTTGTGCGATATTATAATTGAATTTATCTTCGTATTATGTTATATGATGAGCTGTATGTTTGAGTATTAATGTCCCGATATGTGAAATATGCATGCTTTGTCTGTTTAATTATGTTCTCGGGGATCGGGGCGTTATAGAAAATGACTCCACAAAGGACCTCCAGTAGATTATGAATGTTGAATACAATTGATTACAAGAATTCCTTCATATTATCCTAGCTTTTCAATCCTTATGCAACAACTACCCCAATCTTCAAATACCCTTTGAAATTGGTGCTTCTTGATATCTTCGAATCCTCAAACACCCGTGCAATCTTTGAAGCTCTTCACTCGAACTCTTCTTTGCTCCGTCAGGTGAATGGATCCCCTTGAACACTAGAACCATAGAAAGAACCACAATACCCTTGGAGGTGGAATGAGAGTATTCAATTCACTTTGGATCCTTGATTCCCAACCAATATCCTTGAAGGAAATCAACTTACAATCCTTATAGCACTCTAGCAATATATGACTCAATGAAACACAATGATTCTTAGAAAACATGTTTAATCTCAAGAACACATGAACAATGAGGTATGAAGACTCTAGAGAGAATAGATGCAAATATTTCAGTAAGTTTAGAGGTTAGGATGATATGAGTATTTATAGAAAAGGATGGCAAGTGAAATATTTTGGCCAAAAACAATGTGCTAATTCGATTCACTTAATGTGTGATTCGAATCAGACAGCAAAAAGACAAGCAAGAATAAGTATGAAGATTGATACGATTCAGACTTATTTTGAATCGAATCAAACTGCCCAGAATAAAGATTGATATGATTCACACATCATGTGAATCGAATCACAAAGCCTGAAACCAAAGTTAAAGAGTTTGCATGATACGAATCAAAGAAATGGTGATACGATTCATGGTGATACGATTCAAGGTTTTACGAATCGAAACAGATTGTTTTGAAAAAGGGCAGAGAGTTTGCATGATACGATTCAAATGAATTTGAATCGAATCAAATACCAGAAAAACAGATTTTGGCCAAAAAAAAGACGTTTAATTCAAACACAAGGCAAGCTAGGTGTCGCAGTGCGAAAAATGGCAATGAGTGTAAACACTCGAAATGATAACAGAGTCACCATCGAACTTTATTTATCCCAAAATTGGGAAAGGAAAATATCCATAAAACCTTGGGTAACATGGTTTGGGAACCATGAGACGGGTTCGGGAGTTGATTATGCGAGAGGAAGGTGTTGGCACCCCTCGCATCCATTGTACTCAATGGGAACCATCTATGGGAAAGGTTCGTTTATGCTCACAGGTTTATGATATCTGCTTATATGCTGGTTTCTTACTTCTACATTATTAAAACAAAAAAAAAGATTTTTTTTTATTGGGGTGCTTGACGAGATGTTGCGATCCCGCTCCTACGTATTCCCGTGTGCAATGGGAAACTTAAAGCTACGTAGTTCTTTGTAAAAAAGGTTTGTGGGTTGGTTTTTTTTAATGGAATAGCATTTATGTCGCATTCCCATGGTTAAACGCCGCTTGTATGCTCGCACAGTGGAGGCTTAAGCTTTGCTTGTATCAGAGGAATGGATAAAACCTTATCCAATTTGGAATAAAAGAGTTTGAATGTGTTGAGCTATTTTTAGGTTTTTTTGAATTTGTCTGAGAATGAGGACAATCAGTTATCACGAGACATACGTCAGGGATCCGAATCATACGGGGTGAGAAAGTCATATGTCTCACTCCCCTTTTTCATTCTGATTTAATTAAATTGATTTTGAAGAATTAGGATCATCCAATACCACGAAACATACGTCAGGGGTCTGAATCATCCAGGGTGAGAAAGACATACGCCAAAATCCCCTTTTTCATTCTGATTATTCTTAAAAAAAAAAGTTTTCCAATTAGTTCCAAGACGATCAAAATAAAAAAAAAAAAAAACAAGAAGAAGGAGAGGAGATGAGAATGGATGAAAAATGAATGCATGAGAAAGCAATAAATAAACACTTATTCAAACAAAATGCACGCAAAAGTACTTAATTAAATAAGCAATTAATTGAATAATAAAATAAAAACTTAAGCAAAAAATGAGTGATTATTGAGGAAGAAAAAGCACTTAAAAGCACTTGAAAATAAAAAGGAACTTATATAAAAAAAATAAATATTTAAAGAAAATGATTTTTTTTTTGTTATATGAGAGAAGGAAAAAAAAAGCAAAAGAAAAAGAAGCAAAGAAAAACTACGTCCTCATAAAGGACACTCCCAAAGCATCAGCTAGTAAGGCTGGGGATAGACATGATAATGGTTGATGTACCATCACAAGACACTCCGAATGATTAGCACCTAGTTTTGCAAGTATATCCGCACAAGTGTTTCCTTCTAGAAAAATATGATGAAAGGAAATATTTTACTCCTTATCCAAATACATCTGAATGAGTTCCAAGAGGTTTGCATAGTGATGAAGCATCGACACTTCCTTTGACACTAAGTGCACTACATGAAGAGAGTCAGAAAAACAAATCAGTTTCTTATAATCAGCCTCCCAGCAAAGTTTAATCCCAATCATAAGGGCATGAATTTGTGCATGCAAAAGATTGGACAACCCCACACTATCATAGAAGGCAAATTGAAATTTTCCCTCAAAATTCCTAACCAATCCACCAAATCCTGCTTTACCCGAGTTAGTTAAAGCGCTGCCATCTACATTAAGGACCATTGTATCATTATCACCATGCTGCCAACATACTTCATGAGTGAGCCTAACTAATGCGGTTGAAATAGTATTGATGAATGCCTGCTCTAAAACTTGCAATTGCTCATAAACAGCTGAAACTGTAGTTGAGACTATTGGTTGGATACCATCAAACACCAACTTGTTGCGAGTGCACCATATGTTCCACATTATGATAGGGGCGACACTCCCTATCTAACTGAATAACATTTGTATGATATCTCTCATATTACTCGAGATATTATTAGCGCACAATGAAGACACGTCAGGGAATCCACATCCAGACCACATTGCAACAACTCGGGGACAAAGGATGAGGCAATGAAAAATATATTCATCTTCCCCGTTACAACATGGACATGTAGCAGAAACATTCACCCCTCGTTGATGTAGGACATATTTAGTTGGAATAGAGTTATGACAAACCTGCCAGATAAAAAATTGAACACTAGCTGAAAGTGGTAACTTCCAAATCCAATTCCATTTCTCCAGTGAGACAATACCATCCCTCCGAGATAAGGGCCTGTGATACGCACTTTTTGCTGTGTATTCTCCATTTAAATTATCTTTCCACACCCAAGTGTCAGCAAATGAGGTAATTATGGTTGGTTTCAATTCCTGTACTGAGGCAACAATTTCAGGAGATAGGGGAAGATTTAGCTCAGCAATGATGCTTTTCCGATTATCCCATAGATCCTTAATTGTGAGGCATAAATGATCTGGAGAGATATTTTGTACCACATTAATAAGAGGATGTTTGACGACCCAAGGATGGAACCACGTATTTGTATCTCCATCTCCAATTTTGTAGGTGAAACCATCTTTTAACACATCAAGAGTTTTGAGAATTGCATTCCAAATAGGTGAACATATCTTTGCTTTTATTAAAAACATATTACCCTCTTTCAAGTATTTATCAGCAAGGATAGACACCCATAACTTCTTGTCTGATTGTACGAGACTCCAAACAAGTTTTCCCAACAAAGCTATGTTTTGTAATCGAGCTGACCAACCTCCTAGACATCCAAGCTTCCTAGGTTTCGTGATCTTGTTCCAACCAACTATGTGCATGGCTCGGTCCTTTTCCCCATGCCAAATGAAATTTCGTAATGTCATATCTAGAGTTTCGCGAGCATTGGGGATAGCAACAAATTTGCATAGCATATGCTGGAAGTGAAGTAAGCATAGCCTTAGCAAGGGTGACTCTTCCAGGCTTATTCAACAGCCTTCCTTTCCAAGAAGCAAGCTTAGAGGCTACTTTATCTTGGATCTTTAGGAAATCTTCTTTCTTTGTACGTCCATATCTCATGTTGAATCCCAAATAATTCTCTAAGCGGTCAGTGACTGTAATATTAGTGAGATGTTCAAGAGAATCTTTTATCGATCTGCTAACTCCTTTAGATGCATAAGCTCTTGATTTCTCCAAACTAATTTTTAGACCAGAAAGAGAACAAAAATTATTTAAAAGGTTTGAAATAAATTGCGCCTGAGAAGGTTTGGGTTTTGCAAACAAAAGCACATCATCTGCAAAGAATAAGTGAGATATTCTTGGCCCTTCAGGGGTAATGTGAAGAGGGTACCAGTTCCCTTGTTGAACTACTTTGTCAATCATATCTCCAAGTCTCTCCATACAAAGTACAAAAAGATATGGTGATAGTGGATCCCCTTGACGAAGACCGTGAAGAGGTTGAAAATGCTCAGTCCTACTCCCATTCCACAACAAAGATACCGAGGTAGCTTAAATGCTACTCATTATAAGAGAAATGATGATAGAAGGAAAACAAAAATATTGGAGGGTTTCACGCAGAAAAGTCCAATCTACTCGATCATACGCCTTCTCTAAATCAAGCTTATATATGACATCTAAATGATCTAATACTATACAATTAATTACATAAAGTATTTGGACTGTAGATCTCACCATTTAGGCCTTGAGATCCTAAAGACAAGGGTTTGAACCCTTGGAGTAAGGCAGGGCGCCCTCCAGGTGGGCGCATGGCCCACTTGACAATCATAAATAACCCATGTGACCTCCCAAAAGGACATCCTCTGGGGGCGCCCTCAGCAGCTTACGAGGGCGCCCTAGTCATGGTTTTGGCCCTTTACGATTTAGGCCCAAAACCATGGCCAGAAAGGCCCAAGTCGAGGCTACAAATAGTAACCTTGGGATCATTCCCAAGGCATAACCAAAACAGACTCTGAAAACCCTAGTTTTCATACATTGTACTCACAGCCAGTAAAACCCTAGTTTTCCTATATTGTACTCACAGCCAGTACAGTTGGCGCCCACCGTGGGGATACGGTAAAACTAACCTAGTCATCATCTCCGAAAGAAAGGCAATCGATCCACGACCTCTGAAAATCACCAGAACGCCGTCAATCCACCGTGTTTCTCAGGAGCAACCCAGATACTTCCGAATCCGCCGCGATTCAACCCTAAATCCATCCCTAACTCTAATCAAACGTTCAACCTGTTCTTTGTTCAAAAAACTAATCCTCACCCTAAGATTTACGATCCTAATCGCTAATCTTCAACCACCAATCTTAGTCTTCATAACCGACCCAAACGACCGTCATCGTCGCCATTGATGGCGGACCCGGCGGCCTTGGAAGCCCTACAACAACAAATCCAGCAGCTTCGCGACCACAACGAAGCTCTGCAAGCGACAATGGAGACAATCCAGCAACAACAACACGCTGAGGGGAACGGGTCCCAACAGGACGTGTCAATAGATCCAGATCCGCAACCACTTTCAGCTGAAGTTTGGAATGCGCCGGTCCCAGAAAACTTCAAGCCACCCTCTCTTTCGTCTTTCGACGGAAAGAGCGATCCAGTGGAGCACGTAACAGCTTTCAACACCCAGATGGCCATCATCGGCGCTGCTGACTCCCTCAAATGAAAGCTTTGGCAGGGACATTCAAAGACACTGCCCTCAGGTGGTACATGAACTTGCCCCGTTTCTCCGTCATCAGTTACCAAGACATGACGCGCAAATTAACACACTAGTTTTCGGCTAGTCGCCACCGCAAGGTGTCATCTACCAGCCTCTTCAACGTCCGCCAAGGGTCGAATGAGACCCTCCTTGAATATCTTGCAAGATACAATGACGCCACAATTAAAGTCGTGAACCTGAACCAGGAGCTATTCGTGGGAGCTTTCCAAAACGGCCTCCGCGCCAGACAGTTCAACGAATCGCTGGCGCAAAAACCGGCCGATTCCATGGAGGAGATCATGTCAAGGGCGGAATGTTACATAAAGGGAGAGGAGAGCAACGCTGAAAAGAAAGCGAGAGATTCCATGGAGCGTGGACCCAGCAACTACGATCATCGCCGCAACTATTATCCTCCCGCCCACAGAGACAGAGCGCCATACAACCGTCACGTCCAAGATAGGCGCGCACCCCTGCCAGAATCCTTCACGGCGCTCAACACTCGCCGTGAGCAGATCTAGAGAGATGTGTACCATTCTAGACTCATCCCCAAACCCCTACCACCGAGAGGAAACATCATGGGAAACGACAAGGAGGCCTGGTGTAAGTATCACCGCATAAAAGGACATACCACAGATGATTGCATCCACCTGAAGAGAGAGATTGAGAAGCTGATTCAGAATGGTAGGCTAAGAGGATACGTGAAGGAAAGCAGAGAAGGAGACAGGCGTCCCCCCGAAGATCCCAAAAAGGAGAAAGATGTGGCGAAAGATGGTGAGCGCCACACTTTGAACACCATATCCGGTGGCTTCGTAGGAGGAGGAGAATCCAGCACCTCCAGAAAAAGATATGTGAGGCAGGTAATGTTGGTCGATGACCACGCCACGATGGAGCCAGAGCGCCAGGCAGATATCACCTTCTCAAGCGAAGACCGTAAAGGAGTGATCCCCCATGATGACGATCCCATGGTCATTACTGTGCAAATCTTCAATTGGGATGTCAAGAGGGTGTTGATTGATCCTGGAAGCTCCGCAGACATCCTTTATTACTCTGCTTTTGAAAGAATGGGACTGGACGAGGACCAATTGCAACCCTTCAAGGGAATCCTGGCTGGCTTCACACTACTAGAAACACACCATTTAGAGACCGAAAATTCGGTCTCTACATCATCAAAATCGGTCACTAACAGGTTTAATGACCGAAATAGTGACCAAAAATAAGAGTTGTTAATATGCTTATCTGTGACAAAATTTAGAGACCGATTTTGAGACTGATTTTGCGGATGCATTTTGTGACTGATTTTGCAACCGACTTTACAACTGATTTAGTAACTGTTTTGAACTGAATTTTTGTACCAATAGGTCACTATTTCGGTCTCTAAATCCAGGTTTTTTTGTAAAAAAAAATAACATTCTTCAATAATGGACCAATACATTGAAACTACTTTTAAATTATATTTAATATCTCTCAGATATATCATATACACCAAAAACATTTAAACATCAATTTTCTTTTTAAAGGCAAGGACAAATTTATTAATAAGCTGATTAAGGTAACATGGTGTCATCAACACATAGTACATAGTTGTTGCAAGTTAAAGCCAAAAAGAAACAAATAGCATGCTATAAAACACCTATCTCAAACACCCTCCCATAGATTTAACTTCTACCCACATTTCATATTATTTCAGACACATTGTAACAAAATCAAACTTTTACTACCCAATAAACTTTACATATACCTTCAACTTTGTAACAAGTTAGCAGGAAACAAAGATTGCAGAGCATAACAAAAGATTGAAGACTGAAGGTTTTTATTGTAAAACACATGAGTGCCAAACAGTAGTTATTACTCTAATTAATACATCTACTTAACTGCCAGGCAAACTTCATGAAATACACACTTTCAACTTTTGTAGAAAAACAAGCAGAAAACATTGAAACAAATGCATAAAAAAACAAGTTATTATTTAATACAGATCAATTGAAAATTAAGACACAATCACACACTCCTTTATTTTTCATATCATTTAATATCATTCATTTTTCATATCTTAGTTCTGACCAGAAACGTTTAAAAACGTTCAAAAATTGAATTGTGGTTTATTTGCTTAGCAAAAAGAAATAAGTGATTTAGTTTGTAAGGAGATAAACAAATATAGTTGCTCATTACTTTGTAGGGGTGGTCCTTCTCCCGAGTTTGTGTCAGGATCTCGAACTCCTTATCCCTTAACTTTAACCGATTGAGCTACCCAATTTGCCAATAATTTAGACTATTAATTTAAGATCGAACATAAAAATCAATCACTTCATCATACATTTAACACATAAAATTCAAATACCTTAAACACCTGCAAGACAGTCCATCTCATTAAACCGGAACAAAGTTAAAAACACATTTAAGAAAAACTAACATTTAAAAGACTCTTGTTTTACCTATTTCCTACAAAAATTTATCCAGACTAAACCATCAGACTGAAAAAACATCTCTGAGAAATCCTCGTGAATGAGATGATGTTTATATAAATACCTCTGAAATAAGTTTTTGATTCGGGAGAAGCAAATGACCATTATCTTTAAAGTTTCTAAAAAATGTTATGCGACATAAGCAACTTACAATATATGAAAGAACATAGCTATTTCTTGTAAAAAGACTTTCGATAAAAGTAAAATCTTCCAGTAGCAGGCCCTGATTGAGTTGAGATGAGATAAGCGTATGTCGGATTCTTCTCCGAACTCTCTAGCAACACAAGTAACTCTAATTGACATCTGGTTTCTTCAAGTTCAAACAATTATCTGTTGCTTGTCTATACAACTCCTGAACCTGATTTAATTCTTTCTCTGAAATCAAGAATTCAAATAAAATGGTAAGAGTGCATCTACCTTTTCCTCAATCAAGAACCAGTGTAAAATCCAAACAAGGGTAAACCAGCAACTAAACAAGTATATTGTTTTGATATTATTGCATTTGCTGTACAATAAATAAGTTGATGAAAGTTTCATGGTTTGAGGAAGGTGAGAAAAACAGAGAAGTCTTTACCAGACGATCAAAATTCATATATGATATATGAAATCTCAATACAAGTTGTGCTTATCTAACTAACCTGTAACTCAATAAGTAACTAACATCTTTTTTTTTACTAAAGGTAACTAATATCTTTTATTATCCTAATAATAATTTATGGACATTACTTTGATGCTTTGATGACCTTAGTTTGAATAAAAAGCCAGATACTACTATCATGAAAGAGCATTGGTGTTCGACACGTATCTGATACACACCCAAAAAGTATCCAATAATTTTTTAAATTATTTTAAAAATAACTTCACTGACATTTCTCAAATAGATCCTTGACACTTATTTCCAACCAAAGACACAAGATTATGCATTTTAATAGTAGAAAGCAAATATTCTATATAGGTTGGAGAAAGATATGTGAATTATGCATACTTGTTATGATCACAAGTATTTTCAAAAGAATTGTATCAATCATATACTAACCACAGGTACTTTATGTGCATTAACGAGCAGTTAGTAATGTGAATGTCTTTTTACAAACACTGTGCACTTATGTTCTCTCTATCCTCTTCAAAAAGAGATGTCCTCTCTCTTTATATACACAAATAATAATATATAGAATTTTTTGTCAACATATCTCGTCCATGTCGTATTTTGGCTTTTCGAAATTTCCTGTATCCCCATAACTTACAATTTTCTTAGCGTACTATATATATATATATATGTGTGTGTGTGTGTGTGTGTGTGTGTGTGCGCTTGTCAGTATATAAAGCCAGTCCGAAGTGAAAGCCAATCACTGGCCAATTAATGTGACCAAATAACTACAGCAGTAAAAATGAAATGCTATACTAGTACATGAACAAAACCACTTCGATGTTTCCAATTCATTTTTCTCAAATTTAACACTATGCTGTTATGTGCTATTCATAAAAATGAAAATATACCCCCCAGGCATCTTTTTCAAAGAATCTAACTTGCTGAAGAACTCAACAAATCTTATTTTTATTGTTTATCATGAATTTACATTTGATGTGTTAGAAAACTCAAGATAAACAGAGAATTTTTTGACAGACCTGCAGCTTCTAATTGCTTCTGAAGTTCTTGGCCTACTGCGTCATTTTCAGCCTGGAAGGTAAAATCCATAAACAATTAAAAATACACTAACAAACTATTTTTTAAAATTAGACAAGCGGGTATAAACTACTGCCAATCAATCATTGTAAAAAGCAATAAGTGAGTTGAGGTACATACGTGTAGTTCTGCAATCCTCTTAAGTTGTGCTTCTTCACCTGTCTCAGATATTGGAAGCGATGCAACCAATAAATCAAACTGCAGAAGAAACAGCAGATATATTTCAATGACCCACTCATTAACTTCCAAATAAAAATATTCAAGATAGAAGAGACAATGTAGGATGCATAATGAGGTAACGACGCACAAAATAAGAAGTAAATAGGCTAGACTTTCTTGGTTAATTGGTATCTATGAAATGTCCAGTGCTGGTTTAAAATTTTAAAAAGACTATTATGCAAGCTGTCCTCTATGAGAACCACAGAACTGGACACAAGCCCTGTTTCTCTACAGTCCAGAAAGGACAATCAAATTCTTTTAATATGCCAGTTTATGTTTTTTTGGTATTTAGTAGAATATATTTCCAATGGTTACTAAGAAAAATGAATTTTATGTCTGGGGAATGGTTACTAAAAGTCTAAAAGTAATTGTGTAAAATAGTTTCGTTTCGATACAATCCATTCAAATTACTTGAGAAAGTAAAACCAATTAGTATAAATCTTTTACATACTTATTAAACAAGCAATTAAAACTTGAATAATGCTCAACATGGCCTTGAAGAGTGCATTGTGTAATTAGCATGGATAAATAGAACATCCAGAATGATGTTCAGCCAAGTGGAACAAATGTCTTACATTTCTTTAAATGCCATTATTGGTTTGCGAATCAAAATGATAGAGGCAGAGGATAAAGTTTATGTTCTTCTTATACATAACACAACATGGTAAAAGAAAAAAATTTAGAAGAGCAAACTGGGATTTTATAGTGCACAAGTGTATGTTCAGCATGAAGTCAACCTGCACTTAATGAAAGATGAATGAAAAATCTATTTCCTAAATTGTGAACATGCACTTGGTTGGAAATCCGATTTTTTCTCTCTTATCTGGACATGCCTCCAGTGTTTTATAACTATGAAACACCAACATTCAAAGAGTGGACACACATCTATCCACTTGGTTATCAATGCGGGATTGCGATGCGGCGCGGTGCGGGAGCCAGGAGTTTCAGCGACGCGGACACTAATCTATACACACTTATACACACAAGCATAAAACTATCATACATGAACTAAAACAATATATTATATTTCACCACAAAAAAAATTGCTCTTCATGCCTTGAAAATTGCTCTTCAGCAGCACCACTTCATGCCTTGAAAATTGCTCTTCCCACTTAAAAAATTGCTCTCCCACACCAGAAAATGACTCAAATATCCCCGACGGCAATTAACTACCGTTCGCTCTTTTGCGGCGGCAGTTAACTGCCGTTCCACAACCATACTTACATATACATGAAAAAAAAATCACTCCAACGGCACTTGAGTGCCGTGGAGCATGAAATTTGACATTACCTCTAGCTTTTCACTCACTATCCACCCAACACAAACCAACACTTTACCAGTTGTCGCCTCTTGTTTTTGATGGGTCCCATTATAAAATTTTGATATTTGAGACTTGCTTGGTTGTTTTTAGCCCCACCATCCTTCATGTGTTTTTTAACGTGGCATGTTGTTATGGATGTTACAACACTTTGCCTCTCGTTCCCCTTATTTTATAGTCACTACGAGAGGAAAGCATGCCACAGCTTAACGAAAACATGCCACCACGAGAGGCCCAATTACAATTAACAACCGCCCCGAAAGACGTACGACAGTTAACTGCCATTGGGGGCACTTGAGTCATTTTCTGGTGTCGGAGAGCAATTTTTAAAGTGTAAAGATCAATGCCCTCATGCCTTCTTCCTCTCCTACTCTTTTTCTTCACTCCTAAACTAGTGATAAAGGGTTATCTGAATATCTTCCCCCACTACACTGTGTTTCGCCCTCCCTGATCTAAGTTATTCCTCTTTGTCACGTTTTAAAAACGGATTTTTTCTTAAAAATCGATCCATGTCAGCAATTTAGCACGTTTACATGGGTGATGCGGTGGGAACGGACAATATCACAGTGGATCAGCGCTGGGATAACTCGGTCAAAGCGGCCGCATCACCCATCTGAACTGCTCGAGCGTGGCTGGGAGCGGCAGCATCAAAATTTCTGCTCCGCACCGCTATGTCGGCCGCTATTGACAAACACATGCCAAGCAATACTCCATCATAAAATTTTAGCATAATTGTTTAAAATTATTGGGTCTGATTAAAATGCTACATATATACCTGCTTAGCAGCCTTGACCAAAGAAGCACCCATGAGCTTTGGTTCTTCATCAAAATTAGCAGCATCCTCTGTAGGATGAGGAGGTGGTTCAGGGTAATTTGGCGAGAGGCGGTTAGGAGGAGCATCCCTTTGCAATGTCCCAACAGTATTTAAAGCTAAGTTTGCAATCAAATTAACTTGTTCTTGTAGCTGAGAGATTATATCCATTACAACAACAACAACGTTCGGCTGCAAAATAACAACAAATTCACATATAAACAATTTATCGAACACTTGGCATACACACTATAAAATCTAAACTATTAACATCGGTTAAGCAATTTAGTGAAAACCCAAAAACAAAGATGAAATTTTCATCTTTAACACAACAAAGCCATTCACTCACCACCAGTTCTACTTGTAATCCCACCCACAATGCCGCAATTTTTTGTTCTTTTCGTTTCTTAATCGCAGCAGAATATGATATCATAAAACAATTCTTATTTCTTCTCTTCTTTCAAACCTCCTTCTAGGTAGACGATGGCCTTACCACGAAGGAGAAAAGGAGGAGGACGACCATGAAATTAATACTCTCCAAAAACTAATCGAACCAGAAGATAGATCTCGTGATGGGGAGCTCGAATAATGTCTCTTTCTCTTCGATCTCATCGCGCGGTGGCTGGATCTGGCTGAGAAAGCTGCTGAACGGTGGTGGGTGTGAGAGAGGGAGGGGTTATGTTACGTTTTGTCCTTTGACAGTGGAAAGTAACAAAGTGAGAGGAAAGTAACAAAATAAGCTTATTTCCGGTAACAATTATATATTTTTATTTTAATTTTAATTTAAGTAGCGACTGCTATAAATCGGACTCTAAATCAGTCTCTAAAATAATTTTGTGACCGATTTAAAGACGAATTTGTCGTTGACCAATTGTTCTGAAAATCTAGTCTCTAAATCGGTCTCTGTTGTGACCAATTTTTTTGGGTCTCTAATTTGGTCATTAAATGACAATTTTCTAGTAGTGACAGGGGAGCAGGTACACGTTCGTGGATACATCACCTTGAAGACAACCTTCGGCACAGGTAATATCGCCAAAACCATCAGGATTAAATATTTAGTGGTAAACTCGCCCTGTTCTTACAACATCATAATAGGCCGCCCGACCTTCAACGTCCTTGACGCCTATCTTTCCACTAAGTTCCTCGTCATGAAATACCCGCTGGACAATGGACGGGTCGGCACCATCAGAGCAGATCAGAAAATTGCACGAGAATGTTATCACAATAGCTTGAAGCTGCAGAAAGAAAGGAAAGGAACCAGCAACACAAAAGCACACCAGGTGAACATCGTTGAGGAATTTTACTTGATGGGATCTCTTGATTGCTTAAATATGCTGCTGCAAATTGCTGATATAGTGATACTGTGAAAGATGTTGAGGATGATGTCCTGACATCATGTCCCCTGGCAGGAAGATGCTGGTGAAAAGAAGATGCCTATTAATGTCCCTATGCTGCCCTAGATATTGTGTCTTTTCACTCTGAAGCAAGTGTTCTGAAGTGGTAGTGTTTGTTTTAATAAAGATAGATGTTATGAGAAGTGTCACTGGTGTTGGTAGATTTTATGAAGCAATATGGGGAATATGTTGTGATGTACTTGATGTGATGTGCTGATCTATATTGGATGCTTATAACCTCAGAATAGATGTTCTATGACTGTGTGCCAGCTCTCGGTATCCTTTGTGGGCTATGCCCTGGATTTTTGTGCCTATGGTATGTAACCTAATACTCCGCATGCTCTGCTACAGTTGTTCTTGTTCTTTCTGCTCCTGATGATTGCACGGTTGTTGTGTCAAAATTATGGCTAAAAAGGGGAAGTAGTTTGGTAGATTTTATTATATGCCTTATTTGCCTATTAAGGGGGAGTACTACCTGAGGGGGAGTAATATTGTGATGTGTGGTATGCATATATTCAGGGGGAGTGATACTGTGCTGCGTGTTATACATATGCGTTTGTATGAGATATGTAGTGTGGCATGATGTGTTACAAAATGTTGAAACATCCGGTGTAAGTTGCTTGTATGTGTGGGGATTTATTTTTCTCACTTTGGGAGTGTGTATGTTCTGTTCCACTGTTGCATGCCTCTGATACTCTTTAGTGATACTCCATGATATTCTTATCTACTACGCTTCATTTGAGGAATTCATTTGAAGTAGTTTTTGAAGATGTGCTACCTTTCTTCATGGTTTTGTGCTTATGATGATTGAAGAAATGTTTTTGTGGTATCCCTCTAAGTAGTCTGTATGATCTCAGATTTTTTTAGCCAAAAATTTGTCAAAGGGAGAGATCGTTGGATATTTGTATGTTGGCTTCATTTTTGGTAAATCAAATATACAAGCAAGATGTTGGACCCAATGTTCCAACATGTGGGTACGACTTCAGTGTGCCCTAATTTCGCGCCTTGGAGCTGTTTATTATCACACCTGATCTTTTGAAGATTTGAGTGAAGAATTCATTCATGTTACTTGTTCTCCAAGTTGCGTGTGTTTCCAGAAGGAAGATATTTTCGAGAGTTATATTTTTCAGATGGATATTTTTATTTGTGCAAATATATTTTCAAAAAAGATTTTGGAAAATATATTTCTGAAAAATATTTGTTTCAATATATTTCTGAAAAGAATATTTGATACAAATATATGTTTAGCCTGAAGGAAGATTTAATTGTGCAAATATATTTCTAGAAGGAATCTTCAAAATATATTTTTGAAGAATTATTTGTTTCAACATATATCTAAGAAGAATATTTGATTCAAATATATGTTGCTGTTGAAGGCTATATAAAGAAGACACCTCTCTTGAAGAAAATAATCGAAGCCGTCATTGAAAGAATATTTTAGGGTTTCCACTTTGTTGAGTCGTGTGTTCTATTCTATATACCACTCTATTGCTGCTACTGAATATCAAAAGCTTAGAGTTGGTTTGTTTTGGTTGAGTTGTAATATTGTATACTACACCTAAACTTTGAAGTACGTTGTTAGTTTGTGTCTGAAGGTGTCTTCATCATATTGTTTATTGGAGTGTGTCTCCTCTTTGTTATTTGAGTCTAAGATCACTGGGGCAGTGATTGATTGAGTGGATGTGAGATGGGATCTCAGGTCTAGGAGTTCATAGGTTGAAGTCAGTACGGGTAGTAGCTAGGTGATAAGTTGTAAACTTGGAGTTTGTTGAGAACTTAGAACTAGGACTACACTAGTGGACTTCCTCCTGGCTTGGTAGCCCCCAGAGTAGGTGTGTTTGTCACCGAACTGGGTTAACAAATAACATGTGCCATTTACGTTTCCGTCTTTTATATTTTCCTTGTTCTGTTTGTTTATCGCTAGCCTGATGTTGAAACATTAAACTCAACATTCCACCTATCCCAGTGTTGAAACATTACATGCAACATCAGGAAACTACCGTGCCAAAATTTCACTCTAAATAAATTTAACTAGTTCAGAAAACACTTTTTAAATCGGATGAACATGACTTTTTAAATCGGTTCTGGGTCCGATTTATAGGTGGCCGACTTAAAAAACCGTTTTGATTTTAAGTCTTCTCCCTTACCCGATTTAAAATCTTTTATTAAGTCGGTTCACCCCATTTAAAAGTTTCTAAATAAATCGGGTTAACCCATTTAATAAACATAATTTAGATCGGTTCTATCTTAAACTCAACAGCATTCAAAACAGGTCTCGTCGATGAAGACTTGTGGAGATCACATACAACGTTCAAATCAGCAGCATTCAACCACGATCTTCACTTTAATCATGGAAAAACAAATATTAAAAAAGTAACACCTACATTTTAATCATGCAAAAAACAAGCTAGTTATAATCTTTAATTAACTACATATTCAAAAACTAGCTAGTCGTAATCTTTCTTTACCTGCATACTAAAAAACAAGCTAATGATAATCTTGTAATTTTTGTTCAACCCAGTCATTATTGGTTGGTGCAGAAATGCATGATTACTTTCACATATTTCACTAAATGAATTAGTGTATTCATATTGATGCCTATGGAGATAATATAGGTAGCAGAACTTATAGAAAATTATCTCATTCTGATGCCTATGGTGTACCAGCCTGCATAGATATTCTTCAAAGAGCTATCATACAAATTTGATTGCTTACCAGGGACAAAATTAAAACAAGAACCAATATAACATATGGTGAACATTTAGTTATTTATAATGTAAACTGAAATTGATGTATCACTTTGATTACAAGGTAATCTAAACCAGCAATTTACTCCAAAACGTTCAAGAATTATTATGCTGTTTCAGTTCAACTTAAAGCAAGACCCATAAACCCATGTAAGGCACTACTGAACTCAAGAAACCAATTCAAAATCCAAGTGACATTCACGCTAATTAAAATTACAAATTCTGCAGCAAAAACAAAAATTAAACACCAAGTGGCTTAAGGATCAAAAGAATCAAACACAAATGAAACAAGACCCAGGCGAATTTAAACATGGGATAAAATCTTTGTAGACTGAAATTGCTAAAAAGAGAGATAACTATGATGTTATACCTCATGGCCTCGTCAGAACAAAGTGTAATTGAAATCTCTTTGTTAATAATAACAAAAAGGGGGAAAATCCAATTAGGGTTTCAATTTGCTAATTCCAGAATTCCAATTCCTTAATCCAATTAGGGAAAATCAAAACTGCTAACTGCATGTCAATTTCCTTAATCCTAATTGCTAATTCCAGTTCCCATTTGCTATAATTAGAACTTAATTTAAGAAACTCACCTCAACAGATCCCTCAATATTGAACACGAGCCTTTTACTCCTTCACCAAGCTCCAAATCTTCATTCTTCTGCTATTTGCTCCTTCTTCAACACGAGCTCAAACCATCTTCTTTGTCATGTAAACAATTGAGCAAACGATTGAGATGAAGCATGATTTACCATAAAACGAGAGAGAGGAATAATTGAGATTCTTGAGTGATTGAAGAGAAAATGAGATGAAGGGAAAACGATTGAGAAGGAAGGACGATCTCAAATAAAAGGAAAACGAGATGAAGAACGAGAGGAAGGATGTGTGTTTCTCGAGAGAAAGAGAAATCTGGAAGCTAATGGCATTTGTGAATTTAAAAGTAAGTGCACGGCATATGTCACCAAAATTAATGTCTCAAATTTGGTTTGGCACATACTTTTTAAATGGGGTAAACCCACTTAATACTTATTGAAGTAAAAAACTTTCCCTCCACCTATGTTTTTAAGTCAGGTGGATAGTTGCACACTTAAAATTCATGTGTTAATAAGTGTTTTTTGTACGAGTGAATTTGCTAACATTTGTGTTCCAAATAAAAAAATTGCTAACATTTGTATCCTCTTTTGGGTCCATATATATATAATGTAAACCTCATAAAAAAAGTGTTTAACTAATAATGATTTTATATTATAAAACTATTACAACTCTTTCAACTTTTCTTTATACTATAAAATCTCCTATTTTTCTAAATATGGTAAAGGTCCATGTTTCGGTCGTTAAAATACCCCATCCTTTTATAATATTTTTTATACTTAACGTTTTTTTAGTAGTTGTGATATCCCGCTTAATTTCCTAGTAGTCTGCAGTATCGGTTAAGGAATCCAATGAAATATTTTAAGTGAGGGCAATATGGACTTTTGCTTAAATGAGTATATAGCTGTGCTAACCTCCCATTTTCTTCATTCTTTTTCATTTTTACAAGCCGAAAGTTCAGCTCCCTCCTCCCTCCTCCCTCCTCCCTCTTCATACTCTCTCTCTCCCTGTCGGTCATCCTTCTTCTCCCCCTTGATCTCCATTGTCCCATTCAAACTTCAGCCAAACCAACATGCAAATACTCATTTATGATCCTTGGAACCTTAGAAGCTTAATGCTAGCTTAATTTTTCCTCTTCCTTTCTCTCCTCTGCCAAGCCCATCCTTCCTTGGTTACTTGGGGGTTGTTGCAAATTTAAGTCAAATGGAATTGCATGTGTGAGTTAGGTGTTGATCATGTTCTAATTATGGTGATTAGAAGCAAGAATTTGGAAGGAAGATTAAGCTGAAGCTTGGGGTACAAGTGGATGGCAGAATAAGCTAAAAATTGAGAGTTTAAGCTTGTGATTTTGGTCTTGCTTGGAGTTTTACTACGTATTCAAAAATAAGCTATTATTAAGAAGTTAAATTACAGCTTAATGTTATTCATGTTGGTTACTGAAACTGCTTGTTTGGCAAGGATTGAAGTTGGGTTGTAGCAGGTTTTGGAGCAGAAAATTGAAAGCAAAGATAGAACCCATAAGTTGGTGCATAAGCTGTTTTGGGGGAAATCTGCCATAAGTGATTAATTTACAAATTAAGATGTTACAGTCATGATTTTAGTAGTGTTTATACATGTTTGGATTGCTGGCCTAGAGTTTGGTAAAAGTTGAAAGCTCCAGAAGCCATAAGATGTTGGTTAAGCTGTTTGGAAAAGAGCTTAAGTTGGAATAAAAGTCATTGCAGGTATGGCTTTGTGATGATTGTGTTAGGAATAATATATTTAAGTTTCTATGTGAGTAATTTATGAATGATAAGCTGTTGGGCAATGGCAGAAGTGCTTAAACTTAGATTAAGTTGTTTTGGAAAAGTCGACAGAAGTGATTACGGAGGATTAGAGATGGCAGAAGTTATGAGATGTTGTCAAGCTGCTTTGCAAAGTTTCCAGAGGTGGTTAAGGTGAGTTCCTTTAGTTGCCCAATTGTTAATGCATGGTAATTATGTCCATCCTTGAATTACAAACCTTGTTTTTACTATTAAAAATGTGTTTTTGAACTGATGAGATGTTCCTGGACGTTTAGGTATGCCTTTGGTGGCCAAAAACATGTTTCTGCACCTTTTTCTATACTGATAAGTGTCGCGCCGCTAAAAACGCTCGATCGTACTAACGCTCGGAATAACTACGGAGTCGCCACCAAAGTTTTATTTTTAAAGGGAAACGTTGATAAAACCTTTGACAATTTGGAAGGATGGTCGTCGCAACCATTAACGGGTTCGGGAGTCGATTATGCAAGGGGAAGATATTAGCACCCCTCGCATCCGTTGTACCCAACGGGAACCACCTAATTAGTTTAGGGTTAACAAGTGTTTTAAAGGTTGTTTGCAACATTTTAATATTTCAAGCAAAAAAGGAAAGGGGGAAAAAGTTTTTTTTATTAGTGTGCTTGACAAGAGTTTGATCTTGCTCCTACGTATCTCCTGGTGCGATGGAGAATTCAAAGCTACGTAGTTCTTTGGTAGAAAATATTTGTTTGTTGGTTGATTTTAAAGAACGATGTTTTAGATCGTATTCTAGCAGTTAAACGTAGCTTGTATGCTCGCGCGTAGGAGGCTTAAGCGTTTGTTTGTATCGCGTTAGAATTGATAAAACATCGTCCGTTTGTGAAAAGAGATTTGATTTTTATTTGACCACAGGGGGCCGAAAATTAGTTTGGTGTGTTGGATTTGTTTTTTTTTTTTTTATGTTTTTGTATTTTTGAAAAGGAATGACGATTGTCCGAACAACGAGACATACGTCAAGTGCTCGTGCAACCGGGGAATGGAAAGACATATGTCGGACCACTCCTTTTTCATTCAAGTTTATTGTCGAAAATTAATCGTCTTCTTTTGTATATTTTTTTTTACGCGAAAACGAGTTACGTGAATAAAACGGCGATTGAGGGGCAAAATGGTCAAAAACCAACCTCAGAGGTAAAACAGTAAAAAACAGTCAGAAAAATAATTCATTTATGTTCTGGTGATTATTATAATTTTTTGTGATCTTCTTGAATTTTCTATGATTTTTAAGTGCAAAAATGAGTTAAAATGACTAAAAAATGAGAACAGTGGCAAAACTGTAATTAACGCAAACAGAAGAAAATGCAGAAAAATGCAGAACAGTATGAATACGTTTTTTGTGGTTCTTCTCAACTTCTCAGTTCGATTTCTCACTCAATATTGAACCAAATACGAAAATAAAAATATCACAGTAAAGCTTGTCATGAGTACTACATCCTAGTGACCTTAGATCTACCAAGAGATGTCCTAAAACTAACTATATTTCAACCACAAGTCATGCTCATGAACTTGTGGTGAAAAATGCATTTTTTATGAAAAAACTACATATCTTAGACAATGCAAAAAATGAGATAATAAATGGACAAGAGGACTTACAAACTCCAAGCAAGGTTGTGGATGCACGAAAATGAGAGGGTTTTTTGAGTGGTTGTGGTTTTTTTTTTAAGGTGGAAGTGAAGGAGAAGATGAACAGTAACAAAATGGTGTTTTGCTACTATCCTCCTTTCTTTGTGTGATGTTTCTTCTAGTTTAGTTGCTGTTTTTTTTCACTCTTGTTCGAAAGTCAGACTCTTGCTCTTGCCTCTCTCACTCTAGGTTTTCTTTCTTTTTTCCCTCCCTTTTTTCCAACCTCCTCCTCCTTCACCTAAGAGGGGTATTTATAGAGTTAAAAATTAGGGTTTTTGCTAGCTTTGAGGATAAGAATTGCGCCAAAAATCTGAAAAGATGGCAGATCTGAAAAATGCAGCCCTTTGTCTTATTTGGCATGCATGGGAGATAGGGAACTTGCATGGAAATGGTATGAAAAATTCAAAAGTGCAAAAAGGAGTAAAAACATGTAGCATGCAAATAGAAAAAAGGCATCTTTGACTAGGTTTTCTTTGTATTTAAAACCACAAGAATGCTTAATTATTATCAGTAAATAAATAAAAATAATAAATAAGAAACTCTTTTTTTTTTAAAAAAAGAAAAAAAACTCGGACAAAAATTAGGGTGCAACATTCAGCTTCTGAAGGTCAGCTTCTGAAGGTCAGCGTCTGAAGGTCAGCTTCTGAAGGCAGCTTCTGAAGGTCAGCGTCTAAAGGTCAGCTTCTGAAGGCAGCTTCTGAAGGTCAGCTTCTGAAGGTCAGCGTCTGAAGGCAGCTTGTGAAGGTCAGCTTCTGAAGGCAGCTTCTGAAGGTCAGCTTCTGAAGGTCTGGATTTTTATACTTTTTCTTGCTTTTTCCTTTTAATGCATGATGATAATTTTTTTTTAAAAAAGGGCTTGGACAAAATTAGGGTACAACAGCTGCCCCTACTTAATTGTGTTTTCGCATAGAGAATGCGAGCGCCGAGGGCACCTCGCAAACTCCTTTTGAAGAGCAATTAAGTATAAAAGACCAAAATTTTGTCCTTCAAAGTGAGAAAAGACTGGAGAAAAATGATGTATAGTATTAAAATGAGGAAGTGGATACAAAAGTAAAAGCAGGATCGCCTCCGGATTGGCTACTGGTCCATAGACTAAAAAAAATAAACAGATCGTCGCTTCGGGGGGTGCTTAGATCTAAAAGACAAGTTGTCGCCTCGGGGGGTGCTTAGACTGAAAGATAAACAGATCGTCGCCTCGGGGGGTGCTTAGATCTAAAAGACAAGTTGTCGCCTCGGGGGGTGCTTAGACTGAAAGATAAATAGATCGTCGCCTCGGGGGGTGCTTAGATCTAAAAGATAAGTCGTCGCCTCGGGGGGTGCTTAGACTGAAAGATAGACAGATCGTCGCCTCGGGGGGTGCTTAGATCTAAAAGACAAGTCGTCACCACGAGGGGTGCTTAGACTGTAAGATAAACAGATCGTCGCCTCGGAGGGTGCTTAGACTGCCCTGGGGATAAACGTATTGTCTCTAGACATGGCTAGTACTTAGATTGTTGGAAAAGAAAAATGATTGTTTATGCATGATATGCTTTAGGTTGCTTTATGCAGTATGATATGATATGAGGTAGACTCAATAGGGAGTTTCTGCTGGGGAAACTTAGTGGCCATAGGTAAGTTTAACGAGAATTAGGATAATTTGTGAAGGTACCCGTTGGGTTTTTTGAAGAAACCTATTGGGGAAGCTCTTGAAAGAGGTCCACTGGGGAACACTGGGATAACTTGTTGGTGTATGTCGGTGAATATGGGATACTCACTGGGGAATGTTTGCTGGGAAGCATGAGAAATTGTGAGGAAGAGTATGTTATGAATATGAGATGCATGCTAATGAATGAGTTTGATATGATGCATGCACTATGCTGACATGTGGGATAAACAGATGACATGTTGAGCTTCGGTTATGATCGGGTGCCGAGCATGGGAGTGCCAATGACGATTGGGCTTTAGTTGGAAATTGCGTTTGGGAGTGCCAATGAAAATTGGGCTTTGGTTGGAAATTGTGTTTGGGAATGCCAATGAAAATTGGGCTTTGGTTGGAAATTGTGTTTGGGAGTGCCAATGAAAATTGGGCTTTGGTTGAAAATTGTGTTTGGGAGTGCCAATCAAAATTGGGCTTTGGTTGGAAATTGTAAGGATCATCTTGAAAGCCGATCGATATCCAGCCTCAGTGGATGAAAGAAAAGTGGGGTATTTTTTATTGGGGAATCCCGTCCTTCCGACACCCGGGATCTTTATGTTTCATGTACCGCGAGTTGCGCACTTGTTTCTGCTGAAGAGTAAGAATCTTAAAATGACTAATGGAGCGTTTCGGGCCTTTAGTCCTTTGATGCAATACTGGAGACCAACGAAATTCTTTCGACATTTGAAAATTCAAGTAAAAAACATTTTTTTTTGCAAGTTTTTATATTATTTCCCATGTTTCAATGCATTATTTATCATGAATAAAAACAACATTTTACGAGCGAGTGAGGACACAAAACAATGAAAAGGCTTAAAGGCGATTTTTTATTCAATGAAACTTAGTCCCTTGAATGGGTAACAATACATGAAGATGTAATCCCTGTAAGAGGTGATTACTAAGATAGAAAAAGAAATGAAACAAGTGGAGATTTGCATGGTTTTTGCTTTGATACAACACGTGCTACTTTCCCTATGACTTCGAAGTACTTTGCCTCTGAAAGATGATAACGAGGCCGATTCTTCCCCTTTAAATTCTGTCAGGATCTTGTGTGTTGCAGCCTTCTGCCTTTCTCATTTGTTTTGAAACCCCTAATTTTTACTTGGACCGCTCTTTCGAGTTTTCAGTCCACTGGGGTATATTTCCTTTTTTGATGTCCTTAATTTTTGCCTAGACCGCCTTTTCAGGTTTCCGATCTACCAGGACGCTCTCTATTGCCTAAACCGCCCTTTCGGGTTTTCGATTTAGCGAGCTCTTATTACATTTTTTTCTCTTCTTTTTTTTAGGCATAGTATTTTTTGACTGCGTCGGAGTTTATTGAGAGTGGAAACTCCTCTACATCCATAGTAGTGATGATTAAGGCTCCGCCAGAGAAAGCCTTTTTTACCACATATGGTCCTTCATAGTTAGGAGCCCATTTCCCGCGGAGATCCTTGTGGATGGGTAATATCTTTTTCAGCGCTAAGTCTCGTTCTCTGAATTCTCGAGAACGAACTTTTTTGTCGAATGCCTTCTTGAGCCTCTTTTGGTATAACTATCCATGACACAATGATGTTAGGCGCTTCTCTTCTATGAGGTTCAGTTGGTCGAATCTCATTTGGACCCATTCGGCTTCCTCTAATTTAGTTTCCATCAAGACCCTTATTGAGGGAATTTCAACTTCAATGGGAAGCACGACCTCCATGCCGTATACTAAGGAAAAAGGGGTTGCCCCAGTGGAGGTGCGGACTGGCGCTCTATAGCCGTGTAGCGCAAAGGCAAACATCTCATGCCAGTCCTTGTAGGTTTTTACCATCTTCTGGATGATTTTCTTGATGTTCTTGTTGGCTGCTTCTACCGCGCCGTTCATCTTCGGCCGATATGGTGAGGAATTATGGTGCTCAATCTTGAAGTCTTTGCACAACTCCTTCATTGTATTGTTGTTTAGATTTGCCACATTATCTGTGATAATTTTGTGGGGAGTGTCGTAACGGCAAATGATTTCCTTCTTGATGAATCGGGCCACCACTTGTTTTGTTACATTTGCATAAGTAGCCGCTTCAACCCACTTGGTGAAATAGTCGATGGCAACCAGGATGAATCGATGTCCATTTGAAGCTTTTGGTTCAATCATTCCAATCATGTCTATGCCCCACATAGAGAATGGCCAGGGTGCCTTCATGACATTCAGAGGGGTTGATGGCATGTGCACCTTGTCGGCGTAAATTTGAAACTTGTGGCATGTCTTGATATGACCAAGCGAACACATCTACATACTCTCGTAGTAACTCAATCAGCTTTTCCTTCACATCTTCTTGCAGGGAGGCTCCCACTTTGTCCTCTTTTTTGTCCTCTTCGGTCCCTAAGTTGATCACTTCTATTGGTTCTTGGTGAGGTTGTATTACCCTATCCTCTTGATCCCCAGGCCTAGACAATCCTTCAGGAGGTTCATAATCATCCTCCTCGTCATCTTCCGTTTGGTTAATTGGAAAATCGAAGTCGTAAGGGATTATAGCAGTGTTATTTTTGGTGGGTGTATTTATGGATTTGCATGAGTATGATTTTTATTTTAGGGTTGCGGAAATTTAAAATGAGTAAAATATTGCTATTAAAGAACGAATGAAAGAAATGAACTCAATTGAACACAAAATGCAATTTTATTAATGATAGAAATAACTTGAAACATGGGGGCCCCACAAAGCTAATGATTTGCCTTGGGCAGAGCAAAATGATTTTTTTTTAAAAAAACAAAAAAACATGATAAATTACTTGAACATGGAAATGATTTCTGGAATTTCTATGGCCTTCCAGTTGCTCGGGATCTCATCAGAAACGCAACTGTACACCAGGTCGGGTACTTCTTCATCTGTGTCTTCTAGCAGGGCCACCTGGCCTTCACGGCTAAATCCAGCACTGTAAAATGTCTCTAGAATGGGAGGGATTCTTTGCCGACGAAACTTTGATGAAGCTTCTGCCAATGGCTGATATCCTAGCCCAAAACGGTCCTTCTTTTCTGGTATGTCCAACAACTTGCCCCATCCCGTAAGGCTACTCTCCTCGAGAGCTTCTCTCACGGCCTTCCATGAGGACATGGCTGTCCTTGCCTTCTTTTTGTGCTTTGAGCTCATGGTCACAACATTTGCCACTTCCAAAGATTGAAAGGGAATATCTGTAGCTTCTTCATCCGCCTCACATTTGTCTGGATTTACCATACAGGCTTCACAACTGGCATGCATTTCCTCAAACAAGTCATAGCCAATCAACCTTTCTCGCACGACCAACATAGGAGTCTTTACATCATCCGCCTCTTTGACCGGGTCAATGCCTTCAAGTTCTTCCACTGCATTCACAGACGGACCCACATGTCCCGACAATGGATTACTTTTCACATTCGGGTTTTCTTCCTTGAAAGACAGCAACTTCCGGTCAATGAGTTCTTGGACTTTGTACTTGAAAGCTTTACAGTTTTGAATGTTGTGCCCCGGTGATCCCGCATGGTACTCACATCTAGCATTTACATCATAAGTAGGTGGATATGGTGGCATCACAGGTTGCAGCGGTTTTGGCTCGACCATCCCTTTCTGGATTAAGTAAGGCAAAATTTGACCGTAGGGTATAGGCACGAGATCAAACTGCATGCTTTTCCTCTCATAGTTATTCCTCGGGCCTGATTGAGTCCTTGGTGGGTACATATTCCGTTGCTGCTGCTGGTTTTGCTGAGGTATCATTGCCGGCTATTGAAGTGGAGTCATGGGGCTTACTTGATACGGATATTGCCCCTGAGCAACTGCTGCCACATAAGGATATTGGTAGTGAGGCATCTGAGTTGAGGGCGCCTGAGGTGGTCCTACCATAACAACATTTTTCTCCCCTTCTTTCTTCTTCTGATGGTTATTGAGGGATCTCTTGGCTCCATTTTGAGCATCGGGTGGGCCTTGAATCTTTCCTCTCTTCAACCCATCTTCCACTCGTTCTCCGATTATGACCAAGTCAGAGAAACCTGATGATGTGCTTCCCACCATTTTATCATAGTACGGGCCTTGCAATGTACTCATGAAGGTGTCAACCAGCTCTCTTTCTAACAGCGGTGGTTACACACGAGCTGCCAATTATCTCCATCTCTGAGCATACTCCTTGAAAGATTTGTTACTCCTTTGAGTAAGGTTTTGTAACTGCATCCGATTGGGAGCCATGTCCAAGTTATACTTGTACTGTTTCAACAAAGCATCTGCCAGGTCTTTCCATGTTTGGATATGGGTGCGTTCTAACTGCATGTACCAATCCAAAGATGCTCTACTTAAACTATCCTGGAACACATGGATCATAAGCTTCTCATTTGTATCGTAAGCAGCCATTTTCCTACAAAACGTTCGCAAGTGATTCCTGGGACAGTGAATACCCTTATACTTCTCAAAGTCTGGTACTTTAAACTTTGGAGGAATAACCACGCTGGGAACCAAACACATGTCCAGGGCATTGTACCCATATGCGCTGAATCCTTCAACAACCTTCAGCCTCTCCTCCAAGGCACGGTACATATGACTGGACTCGATGTCCTGGTGAGTATTGTTGGGAGCAGAACGTCTAAGTTGGGCATCTTCCATAGCATGCCCTGGAGAGACATTCTCATTTTGAGTGATGGGATTCCCTTGGGGATGAGGCTCTTCGTTTCTGATTGGTATGGTAACCTGTGGAGGTGGAGGCGGAGCAGGGATATCATTTTCAGGAGGGGTATAACCAAGAAGAAAACCGTATGGGGGCCATGATCCATTCACCGCATTTCCCGTTGGGTGAAAGTTGTTTTCCTTGTTGGACAATGCTTGCATGAGCTCTAGCAGCTGATCCATTTTTTCCTCCATCGCGTCAACCTCCTCTCTTAGTGCATTCTGATTTTGCTCCAAATTTTCCATGGTCCTCTGATAGCTAGCACGTGTCCCGTGGGGGTGTCGAAGAACTGGCTCTTGGGCCAATTGCTTTCTGGGCTTCCTGGCTATGATGAATTTCCTTCCTGGTGTTTTTGGGGGAATAATATGAGTGTTTTCCTTTAAAATGCATGTATGCGATGTAGATGAAAAAAAACATGCTTTTGTTTTTTTGTTTTGCTTTGGGAAGGAAATGTATATGCGAAAATTATTTTCATGGATGCAAATGTTATGGCATGCAGAGGTGTGGTTAAAAGAAGTCAAGGCATAAGTTACCAAGGTAGGAACGCTCAGTACTACCCCCCATTCTCACATGTAGGTTCTAGATCTCAAAATGGTTCCCATAGTCATTGATCTTATTTGAAAATATTGTTGCCATTGGAAACACTTGCAGGGCAACAAAGCTCTAAAAGATCTCCTCTAGGTGAGGTTTTCATGCCAACCCTACAAGACATACGTCAGGAAGGTCAACATTACGCAACCATCGACTCTTGTTCTAACCGGAGGTCCCTATTAACATGTTTATAAGTTCTAGACCGGTTCAAAAAGGTCCCCGGAGTCATGGATCCTACAAGAAAGTACCGCCGCCATTGCAAATACTCGCAAGACAACAACACCTCCAAGAGAATCTACTCTAGGCGGGGTTTTGATGCCAACCTTGCAAGACATACGTCAGGAAGGTCAACACTACGCAACCACCATCTTATCTTAAGTTTTTCTCAAAGCTCGGGTATAGAGCTTCACTCATGCGACAACCAACTGTTGACATGTATATATATATATATATATATATATATATATATATATATATATAAACGAATATAAAGCATAATGAAGCATAGATATATATATATATAAACGAATATAAAGCATAATGAAGCATAGATATAGAGGCGGGAGAAAAATGAAGATAAAGACATAAGACAAAAACATGCAAGCAAACAAAAAACACTTTAACCTAAGAACTAACTAGGATAGGCCTGACTCGCTAGTGAGAAACAAAAGTCCCCAGCAGAGTCGCCAGCTGTCGCGCCGCTAAAAACGCTCGAGCGTACTAACCCTCGGAATAACTACGGAGTCGCCACCAAAGTTTTATTTTTAAAGGGAAACATTGATAAAACCCTTGACAATTTGGAAGGATGGTCGTCGCAACCATTAACGGGTTCAGGAGTCGATTATGCAAGGGGAAGGTATTAGCACCCCTCGCATCCATTGTACCCAACGGGAACTTCCTAATTAGTTTAGGGATAACAAGTGTTTTAAAGGTTGCTTGCAACATTTTAATATTTCAAGGAAAAAAGGAAACGGGAAAAAAGTTTTTTTATTAGTGTGCTTGACAAGAGTTTGGTCTTGCTCCTACATATCTCTTGGTGCGATGGAGAATTCAAAGCTACATAGTTCTTTGGTAGAAAATATTTGTTTGTTGGTTTATTTTAAAGAACGATGTTTTTGATCGTATTCTAGCGGTTCAACGTAGCTTAAATGCTCGCGCGTGGGAGGCTTAAGCGTTTGTTTGTATCGTGTTAGAATTGATAAAACATTGTCCGTTTGTGAAAAGAGATTTGATTTCTATTTGACCACGGCGGGCCGAAAATTAGTTTGATGTGTTGGATTTGTTTTTTATGTTTTTGTATTTTCGAAAAGGAATGACGATTGTCCGAACAACAAGACATACATCAAGTGCTCGTGCAACCGGGGAATGGAAAGACATACGTCGGACCACTCCTTTTTCATTCAAGTTTATTGTCAAAAATTAATCGTCTTCTTTTGTATATTTTTTTTACGCGAAAACGGTTACGCGAATAAAACAGCGATTGAGGGGCAAAATGGTCAAAAACCAACCTCAGGGGTGAAACAGTAAAAAACAGTAAGAAAAATAATTCATTTCTGTTCAGTTGATTATTATAATTTTTTGTGATCTTCTTGGATTTTCTATGATTTTTAAGTGCAAAAATGAGTTAAAATGACTAAAAAATGAGAACAGTGGCAAAACTGTAATTAACGCAAACAGAAGAAAATGCAGAACATTATGAACACGTTTTCTGTTGTTTTTCTCAACTTCTCAGTTCGATTTCTCACTCAATAATGAACCAAATACGAAAATAAAAATATCACGGTAAAGCTTGCCATGAATACTACATCCTAGTGGCCTTAGATCTACCAAGAGATGTCCTAAAACTAACTATATTTCAACCACAAGTCTTGCTCATGAACTTGTGGTGAAAAATGCATTTTTTATGAAAAAATTACATATCTTAGACAATGCAAAAAATGAGATAATAAATGGACAAGAGGACTTACAAACTCCTAGCAAGGCTGTGGATGCACGAAAATGAGAGGGTTTTTTGAGTGGTTGTGGTTTTTTTTTAAGGTGGAAGTGATGGAGAAGATAAAGAGTAACAAAATGGTGTTTTGCTACTATCCTCCACTCTTTGTGTGATGTTTCTTCTGGTTTAGTTGCTGGTTTTTTTTCACTCTTGTTCGAAACTCAGACTCTTGCTCTTGCCTCTCTCACTCTAGGTTTTCTTTCTTTTTTCCCTCCCTTTTTTCCAACCTCCTCCTCCTTCACTTAAGAGGGGTATTTATAGAGTTAAAAATTAGGGTTTTTGCTAGCTTTGAGGATAAGAATGGCGCCAGAAATATGAAAAAATGGCAAATCTGAAAAATGCAGCCCTTTGTCTTATTTGGCATGCATGAGAGATATTGAACTTGCATGGAAATGGTATGAAAAATTCAAAAGTGCAAAAAGGAGTAAAAACATGTAGCATGCAAATAGAAAAAAGGCATCTTTGACTAGGTTTTCTTTGTATTTAAAACCACAAGAATGCTTAATTATTATCAGTAAATAAATAAAAATAATAAATAATAATTTTTTAAAAAAAGAAAAAAACTCTGACAAAAATTAGGGTGCAACATTTAGCTTCTGAAAGTCAGCTTCTAAAGGTCAGCGTGTGAAGGTCAGCTTCTGAAGGCAGCTTCTGAAGGCAGCTTCTGAAGGTCACCTTCTGAAGGCAGCTTCTGAAGGTCTGGATTTTTATAGTTTTTCTTGCTTTTTCCTTTTAAGGCATGATGATGATTTTTTTTAAAGGGGCTTGGACAAAATTAGGGTACAACAATAAGCTTGCTAAGCGAGCAGAATGTGTTTTTGTGTACTGGGCTTCCTCGCTAATCGAGGGGTACGCTCGCTGAGTGAGCTCCTCAATACTGCTTATGCAGTCAGCTCGCTAAGCGAGCAAATTCTTGCTAAGCGAGATACTCTGTATTGCAGTTTTCTAAAAATGAATAATTTTGTATTTAGGGACCTTTCTGCATTTCCAATAAGTTTAATTAAGCGTAAACAAGCATGGACTATGGGTTTATTATTGCATTACAAAGAGAGTTATGGTTGTACTTAAGAAAGGACAATGGTATGGGAAACATTAACCTTATGATAACGATATGCATAGAACCTGAATAAATAGGTTAAGCAACATGTGAATCCACTTAGCAGAATGCATCAGATATGCATATGATTACAATTAAGAATATGATCAGACTATAATCCAATATGATGTGTCCATCAGGCTCCAGATTATGCTGGATGGGATATTCCCATGTTGGAAATCCACACATATGTAGATAAGTTGTGTCCATCAGGCTCCAGATTATGCTGAATGGGATTTCTGCGAAAGGGAAATCTACACGGCGACAAGAGGAGTCCAATGTTAGCCTCATATAGGAATTTTCACCGGTATGATATGGGGATGTATTCCGGGGTTACTCCACAGTTAGCGATCCTAGTTTTCCCCTTGATCGCTATGTTATGTAGAGCAAAATAGTAAACCCTAATTTAGGGATATGTAGAGACAGATGGCGATCGTAGGATCCCCGAGATTCCCTACAGCCTAGGATAGGTGGAACTTGTTGTACCCTAATTTTGTCCAGTCCTTTTAAAAAAAAGAAATCAATCATCATCATGCATTAAAAAAATCATCATGACATACATCAATTTTCGTTTTTTTTTCTATTCTTTAAATAAAAGAAGTTTTATTATTATTTATTTAGTGATAATAATTAGGTTTTCTTATGTTTTAAAAAAACATATACAAAAAAAAAGGTCAAGGTAACTGTTCACACAGCCTATTTTCAGCGCCCCTTCTTCCTATTTTTTCCATTAACCTCTGTCAGAAGCGCCCCCTTTCTCCCTGTTTTCTTTCAACCTCTGTCAGAATCAACCCCCAAAGCACTACAGATTGCAGGGGGGCGCCCCCTTTCTCCCTGTCTTCTTTCATCATTTCCTGTCCAGAACTAGCCACAAAATCTTCAAGAAATATCACAATCACTTCCTCCATAAATGTTAACCAAACTCTTGCCAAAGAAAATCCAGCATTCAATTCCAAGAAAGCCTATATAACAGGGACGAAAATCAGAGGAGAAGGGGGGATTTCAGCAGAATCAAAAAATCACAGAAACAGCAAAATCATATAACAAAACCTCTACAAAAAACTCTGTCATTTTTTTTCTTTACAAACCACCCAAGTCACTACAACAAAAAAACCACAACTACCACAACCACCAAAGTCACTACAACACAAAAACCACAACCACTCAAAAACCCTCACATTTTTTTCGTGCATCTGAAACTTTGCTAGGAGTTTGTAAGTATCTTGGACCTTGTTACTTCATTTTTCACATATGTTTAAGTGTTTGTAGTTTTCTTCATAAATAATGCGTTTTTCACCATAAGTTCATGAGCATGACTTAAGGTCGAAATATAGTTAGTTTTAGGACATCTTTTGGTAGATCTAAGGCCACTAGGATGTAGTACTCATGGCAAGCTTTACAGTGATGTTTTTATTTTCGTATTTGGTTCAGTACTGAGTGAGAAATCGAACTGAGAGGTTGAGAAAAATCATAGAAACTGTGTTCTACTGTTCCTGCATATTTTTCTGCATTTTTACTCTTCATTTTAGTCATTTTAACTCATTTTTGCACTAAAAAATCATACAAAAATCCAAAAATCACAAAGATTATAACAATCACCAAAGCAGAAATGGTTTGTTTCTTCTTCTTACTGTTTTCAACGTTTTACCCGTAAGGTTCTGAAATCAGAGTCTGAAGTGAGCTTCTGAAGGTAGCTTCTGAAGGTCAGCTTCTGAAGGCAGCTTCTGAAGGACGGCTTCTGAAGGTTAGCTTCTGAAGTCTGCTTCTGAAGTGAGCTTCTGGAGTCTGTTTCTGAAGTCAACTTCTGAAGTCAGCTTCTGAAGTCAGCTTCTGAAGTGAGCTTCTAAAGTCTGCTTATGAAGTCAGCTTCTGAAGTCAGCTTTTGAAGTGAGCTTCTGAAGTGAGCTTCTGAAGTCTGAGGTTCTGAGTCTGAGGTTTTGAGTCTGAAGGTTCAGAGTCTGAGGTTCAGAGTCTGAAGGTTCTGAGTCTGAGGTTCTGAGTCTGAAGGTTCTAAGTCTGAGGTTCAGAGTCTGAAGCTTCTGAGTCTGAGGTTCTGAGTCTGAAGGTTCAGAGTCTGAGGTTCAGAGTCTGGGGTTCAGAGTCTGAAGGTTCTGAGTCTAAAGGTTCTGAGTCCGAAGTTTCTGCATCTGAAGGTTCAGAATCTGGGTTGAACTATTTTTGAAGGGGCTAAAACTCATTTTTTTTGATTAAGAGAAAAATATAACAAGTGTTAATGCTTTCAATTGTAGTTTATATATCAATTTTCGATAATAAACTTGAATGAAAAAGGAGTGGTCCGACGTATGTCTTTCCATTCTCCGGTTGCACGGGCACTTGACGTATGTCTCGTTGTTCGGACAAACGTCATTCCTTTTCAAAAATACAAAAAATATTTAATTTTCGATAACTAACTTGAATGAAAAAAGAGTGGTCCGACATATGTCTTTCTATTCCCCGGTTGCACGAGCACTTGACGTATATCTCGTTGTTCGGACAATCGTCATTCTTTTCAAAATACAAAAACATAAAAAACAAATTCAACACACCAAACTAATATTCGGCCCCCCGCGGTCAAATAAAAATCAAATCTCTTTTCACAAACGAACGATGTTTTATCAATTCTAACGTGATACAAACAAACGCTTAAGCCTCCCACGCGTGAGCATACAAGCTACGTTTAACCGCTAGAATACGATCAAAAACATCATTCTTTAAAATCAACCAACAAACAAATATTTTCTACCAAAAAACTACGTAGCTTTGAATTCTCCATCGCACCAGGAGATACGTAGGAGCAAGATCCAACTCTTGTCAAGCACACTAATAAAAAACTTTTTTCCCCTTTCTTTTTTTCCTTCGAAATGTTAAAATGTAGCAAGCAACCCTTTAAAATACCTTTTAACCCTAAACTATAGGAGGTTCCCGTTGGTACAACGGATGCGAGGGGTGCTAATACCTTCCCCTTGCATAATCGACTCCCGAACCCATTAATGGTTGTGATGACCATCTTTTCCAAATCGTCAAGGGTTTTATCAACGTTTCCCTTTAAAAATAAAACTTTGGTGGCGACTCCATAGTTATTCCGAGCGTTAGTACACTCGAGCGTTTTTTAGTGGCGCGACAGCTTGCGACTCCACTGGGGATACTTGTTTCTCACTAGCGAGTCAAGCCTATCCTAGTTAGCTCTTAGGTTAAGTGTTTTTTGTTTGCTTGCATATTTTTGTCTTATGTCTTTATTTTCATTTTTCTCCCGCCTCTATATCTATGCTTCATTATGCTTTATATTCATGTGGGTTGTCGCATGAGTGAAGCTCTATACCCGAGCTTTGAGAAAAACTTAAGATAAGATGGTGGTTGCGTAGCGTTGACCTTCCTGACGTATGTCTTGCAAGGTTGGCATGAAAACCCCACCTAGAGTAGATTCTCTTGGAGGTGTTGTTGTCTTGCGAGTATTTGCAATGGCGGCGGTACTTTCTTGTAGGATCCGTGACTCTGGGGACCTTTTTAAACCAGTCTAGAACCTATAAAGATGTTATTAGGGACCTCCGGTTAGAGCAAGAGTCGATGGTCACGTAGTGTTGACCTTCCTGACGTATGTCTTGTAGGGTTGGCATGAAAACCTCACCTAGATGAGATCTTTTGGAGCATTGTTGTCTTGCAAGTATTTGCAATGGCAACAATATTTTCAAATAAGATCAATGACTCTAGGAACCCTTTTAATCTAGAACACACATGTGAGAATAGGGGGTAGTATTGAACGTTCCTACCTTGGTAACTTATGCCTTGACCATTTTTTTTTACCACACCTCTGCATGCCATAACATTTGCATCCATGAAAATGATTTTCGCATATATATTTTGCTTTGTAGGGAACTAAAACAGGCAATCAGTGATCAACAAAAAGAAATATGGCTTCCGAAAAAAGAAACACATTTTCTCTCAAAATCAGGGTTCCTAAAGTAGAAAGTCTTTTGACTTTGAGTAATCAGCTGACAACGATCAACAAGGGTAACTTCCAAACAAATTACGGGTTGATACTTGATCTCCTACATGTGAAAGTTGACGCAATGGCCCTGACTACGCTGACTCAATTCTATGATCCACCTCTCAGATGCTTTACCTTCCAAGATTTCCAGTTAGCCCCAACTTTAGAAGAATTTGAGAAGATTTTGGGTTGTAGTTTGATGGATCATGGGCCTTACCACGGTTTGGGAGAGGACCCTACACTAGAAGCAATCGCCGAATCTTTACATCTTAGTGTCAAAGAAATAGCACCATACTTGGAAACCAAACAGAACACTAAGGGATTCACAAGAAAGGTTTTGGAGGCCAAAGCTCGAGACTTGTTGGCCAACAAAAATGAGAAGGCATTCAATGCAATCCTGGCTCTCTTGGTATATGGGATAGTTCTCTTCCCTAATATGGATGACTTCGTAGATCTTCTAGCTATAGGGGTGTTCATGGCTAAAAATCCTGTTCCTACACTTTTAGCTGATTTCTATCATTCTCTCTATACCAGACATGAAAAAGGAAGGGGAGGCCCGGTTTCCTGCTGTGCTCCGTTAGTGCAAATTTGGTTAATGTCCCACATGCCAAGAAAGCGGGATTTTGTGGAAAACCAAGCTGGACTCAAGTGGTCGCAAAGGATGACAGCTCTCACCGAAGGGGATATCCGCTGGTACTCTCGAGAGTTAGAAGATCCGAAAATCATTCTCAGATGCGGTGAATTCCCTTATGTGCCTCTCATGGGCACTTGGGGATGTATCAACTATAACCCAGTCCTCTCTCTCCGCCAATTGGATTATCCAATGGAAGATAAACCCGATGATCTTTTGTTGGAAGCTTTCATTCTAAAGGAAGGAGATAAGGACTTAGCGCTGCTAAGAAAGATCCGAAGAGCTTGGAGTCAAATACACAAGAAAAAGGTTGGTAAAAAGAACTGCATAGCCAAACCTCCCTACACTCAGTGGGTGAAGGAAAGAGTCAAAGTAATCAAGCTACCTTTTGCGGTTGTGGGACCTACTAGGCCTCTGTCTCTTGAGCCGATCACAACTGTTCCTATTGAAGAAGCGGAGGAACTGAAATCCAAGATTCGAGAACTCCAAAGCAAAAATGAGGAGTTAGAGTTAAAACATCATCAAGCTTTGGGAGAGATCGCTAGAATGAAGAGAGATCAGGAGGAAACAACAAAATCTCTCCAAGGATTCAGAAAAAGGTTGAGGGACTCCGAAAAGAAAAGAGAGTGGATCAGGGATGGTTTGGTCAGTGCAGACGCCAATCTCGTAGCCAAAGAGGAAGAGTTGGAGAAAGTCTTGCATTCCAATCAAGAATTGAAAAATTTTGGAGAGTTGGCCACTGAAGCTCAAAGGAAGTGGAGGTTGAAATACCAAGAAAAGGCCCAACAACTCCAGGAGGTCATCAAGGAATATAAAGAGCGGCTACAAACAGAGAGCATCCAAAGGCAAGAGTATGAGAACCTTTTTCATCAAGGAAAGCTAAAGTGCGAGCATCTCGAAGCCAATATCAGGAAGTATGAGGAGTATTTCGACCGGATTGCAAGGGAGCACGAGGACCACATTTCACAACTACATGATGAGCTTAGAAATGCAAACACTAAATTGGCTTAACGCAAGGAGGTGCTTGAATATGTGTGGCTTGACGTTGTCAAATTAAGTGAAGATTTCATAAAATTGGTCTCGTTCTCAAATGCAGTCATTGCCCAACTCCCGAGGAAACTGGCAAAAGCCGAAATGGTTATGCCATACTATGACATCCCTAAGAAAATCCAAAAATTCATGAAGTATTGCAAGGACACCGTGGAGTTCTATAAGGAAGAAATAGACAAGGCCGAAAAAAGAAGGGCCGTTTGATATGTATTTTCATTAATTATGAAGGTGAGAAAAACACAAGAAGGGGGGGTTGAATTGTGTTGGCTTTTTCTTTTCTCAAAAACTTAGGTTAGTTCAGAATCAGATATTGATCAGATTCTGAAACTATTTTCAGAGTTGTTTTGTAGCGGATATAAAGTAAATGAGAGAGAGAGAGAGAGACACACAAGCAATTTATCCTGGTTCCTTCCACAACACGGAAGCAGTCCAATCCCCTTGTTACTAACAAGAGATTTTTCACTATAATCACAAAGATTACAATTGCTCAAGCACACAGCTAGAGACTTCCTTGCTCAAACACACAGTATGAGACTTCCTTGCTCAAACACACAGTATGAGACTTCCTTGCTCAAACACACAGTATGAGACTTCCTTGCTCAAACACACAATATGAGACTTCATTGCTCAAACACAAAGTATGAGACTTACTTGCTCAAACACACAATATGATACTTCCTTGCTCAAACACAAAGTATGAGACTTCCTTGCTCAAACACAAAGTATGAGACTTCCTTGCTCAAACACAAAGTATGTGACTTCTAGTTGCTCAAGCACACAAGCAAGAGACTTTTAATCAAACAGAATTACAGAGAAATTTGTTTGAGCTTAACACATGATATACTATCAGTGGTGTTCACAAAATACAACACAGATTAAGACTCTATACTTAAGAAATTCTAAGATAAAAAGGTTTGTAAGAATTTCTAAGTTATTTGATGAGTTTCGAAAAACAGAGTATTACGTTTTTCAGAATTGCTGGTCTGTAGAGTCTTAATCTTCTTCTTCAAATCTTCAATCCTTTATAGAGGAAGAAAGAGCTGTTGAGAAGATTGCCAGGTCATCAAATAAAGTCGTTGCAATTGAAGCTTCAGCCAACATTAATTCCTTCCTGTTCTGGTGTGCTAACTCAGGAACAGAGCATTAACATTTTTTGAATTGTTTCCTTAAAACAGGGAGAGTGTTTCGTCCAAGGAGACAACTGTTGCAAAGAGTGGTTTTGACTGTACAGTACGTTACTATTGACAGTGATAGTTGTTGACTTCTGCGTTTCCTTAAAACTCAGACTTCAGAAGCTGGTCTTCAGATATTGTTCATCAGACGCACTTCTTCAGAAGTTGGTCTTCAGACGCACTGTTCATCAGACGCACTTCTTCAGAAGCAGACTTCAGACGCAGTGTTCATCCGACGCTATCTTTAGAAGCTAGTCATCAGACGCTGTCTTCATACGCACTGTTCATCAGACGCTGTCTTCAGAAGCACCTTCAGACGCACCTTCAGACGCTGGTCTTTCAGACTTGCAACACAAGCTTCCATATTTTGTTTTTGCTCTTAACTTGATCTTTCAGAACCACCATTAGATACAACAATTAAATATATGGTCCTGCACACTTAGAACAAGCATTAGCATATCCAATTTTCTTTTTAACACTTTGTTATCATCAAAACTCAAAAGAGACTTGTTCATACATTTTGTTCCAACAATCTCCCCCTTTTTGATGATGACAAACATAAGTATTAATAGAAAATTGTTGTTAATTTAATTAACAAGTTGACTTCAGGTTCTGAGGTTTGTAAGCTCCCCCTAAGTCTGATAATTCATAAGGTGAGGTTTGCAAACTCCCCCTGAGTCTTATCCAGGTTAATTAAATTCAGTTTAAATCAAACAGGTGAAAAATCAAACTGTTTGAGTGATTTTTCACATAATTATCTCACAAAGGCTAAGAGATGAGAAGCCGTTCCCCTAAGTTAATTAATTATCAGAAATTAACTTATATTTTGTAAGCTCAGAGTCTAAAATACTTGTTACTTTTACTCCCCCTTTTGTCATCAACAAAAAGAAAATTCCAGAATTTTAAGACACAAGAGAGTTAAAACGTGAGATAAAAATGTTCAGAGCATTTTGTTCAGTACCACTGAACTGTTTCAGACACAATTGTTCAGAACATATGGTTCAATACTGTTGGATATTTGGTTGTTGGCTTCATGTTTGCTAAAATCAAATATACAAGCAATTGTGCGTTCAGAAGCTGAAATCTCAATATGTGCGTCTTTAGAAGCTGGGTTAGAAGCTGGGCTTCAGAAGCTGAATAGTACTTCAGAAGTTGAACAGTACTTCAGACGCTAAACTTCCAGAAGCTGATGTTCAGATGCTGAACAGTACTTCAGAAGCTGACCTTCAGAAGCAACCTTGAGAAGCTGAAATGTTCAGACGCAGGACTTCAGAAGTACCTTCAGAAGCTGGTTTTCTGCGTTCTGTTTTGCGCCATGGAGTGTTTATTTTCTCATGTGATTTGTTGAAGATTTAATTGAAGAATTATCCAAGCTGCGTTTCTAGAAGAAAGAAGAATTTCGCAAGATATTGTCTGAAGATTGGATTAAATTATTTGTGAATATATTTTCAAAGAAATCTTTGGAAAATATATTTCTAAAGAATAAATTGCTTCTATGTGCTTCTAAAGAATTTTGGAACAACATCTTTTGAAGATTATTTGGTTCAGAATTATGTTGCTGCTGAAGCTATAAATATAGGACGCTGCTATTGAAGAATTCACGATTCAAAAAACAGAAGTCATTATAGAGAGAGTCTTAGGTTTTGAGTCTGTAAGCTTTGTGCTGTGTTTTTGTACACCACTCACTTGTTAGAGTTGGTTTAGTTTTATTGAGTTGTAATCACTTAAAGCTTTTACGCAAAAGTGACTGATTGTGTTTTGAAGTGTGTCTTCATCTTTGATTGTCTTAGAGTTTAAGATCACTGGGGCAGTGGTTGATTCAGTAGGAAGTAAGAGGGGTCTTATATTTAGGAGTTCCTAGGTAGAAATACCACGGGTAGTGATTAAGTGAGAAGGCTGTGTAACAGGGGCTGTTGTCATAGGACTTCGAATTGATACTATTATAGTGGATTACCTTCCTGGCTTGGTAGCTCAGACGTAGGTGTGTTTGTCACCGAACTGGGTTAACAAATCACCTGTGTTCTTTACTTTCTGTCTTTTATTTTGTTGCTTCTGAACCACTGTTATACGTACTCTGTTCAGCTCTGTTTTACGGTTCAGTAACAGGTTCTTCCAGAATTTCAATTGGCATCAGAGCAGACACCCTGCCTGTTTTAGGGTGAGCTCCAAGGAAGGTTTTTTCTGCCATTATGGACAAGGAAGGAGGATTTGTGAACAGACCACCTCTGTTGGATGGTTCCAACTATGAGTATTGGAAATCTCGTATGAGTGCTTTCCTGAAATCTATAGATAGTAAGACCTGGAAAGCTGTTCTGAAGGGTTGGAAACATCCTGTTGTGCTGGATAAAGATGGAAAGAAGACAACTGTGTTGAAACCAGAGGAAGAGTGGTCCAGGGATGAAGATGAATTGACTCTTGGAAACTCCAAAGCCTTGAATGCTCTATTCAATGGAGTGGACAAGAACATGTTGAGACTGATCAAGCAGTGCACTGTAGCCAAGGATGCCTGAGAGATTCTCAAGACTACTCATGAAGGCACATCCAAAGTAAAATTGTCCAGACTTCAACTTCTCACCACCAAATTTGAAAATCTCAAAATGTTGGAGGATGAGAACATACAAGACTTTTATATGAATGTTCTGGACATGGCTAACTCATTTGATTCTCTTGTAGAGAAAATGTCTGATGAGAAATTTGTGAGAAAAATACTCAGGTCTCTTCCTAAGAGATTTGACATGAAAGTAATTGCCATTGAGGAAGCACATGACATCTCCAGTATGAAGGTTGAGGAATTAATAGGGTCCTTACTGAACTTTGAGACAGCCTTCAGTAATCGTACTGATAAGAAAGGGAAAGGAGTTGCTTTTGCAGCAAATACTGATGCTGAGGATCAACAAGGAAATAATGAGGATGATGAAGGCTTATCAGAGGCACTTGTATTGCTAGGGAGACAATTTAACAAGATTCTGAAACATGTTGACAGGAGATCCAAATCAAATGGTCAAAACAACAGATTCAACATCAGCAAGCAACAAAATGATTTGACGAAGACAAAGACTGATGAGAAGTGCAATCAATCAAAGGGAGTTCAGTGCTATGAGTGTGAAGGATATGGTCATATTAGGACAGAATGTGGCACATATCTCAAGAAACAAAAGAAAAGCTTGGTTGTTTCCTGGTCTGATGAAGATGACTCAGAAGGAGAAGTAGAGAGTGAGTCTGCTAAGCATGGTGTTGCCTTAACTGGAAGATACAAGTCTGATGTTAAAGTTAAGGCCTCAGAAGCACTTTCAGAGTCTGAAGCATTATCAGAGTCTGAAACACTATCAGAGTCTGAAGCACTATCAAAGTCTGAAGCTCCATCAGAGTCTGAAGCCAATGTTGAAAAATCATCTTATGAAGAACTGGCTAACAATTACAAAGATCTATACATCAGAAGCGTAGAAATTTGCAAGCAACTAGTGGATCAGAAGAAGACTATCAGTCAGCTGCATGATGAAAGAAGTGACCATTTAGCACAGATTTCTGATCTCAAAGATGAGGTAAGCCAACTGAACTCTCAACTTGATCATATGAAGAAGCAAGTCAGAATGTTAAACACTGGGACTGATGTGCTGGAGGAGATATTGGAGTGTCAGAACCAAGGGAAACCAAATGGCATAGGATTTGTTGATATGACTTTGAACATCAAACAGCAAAATCCAGCTAAAAGTTTCATTCCTGCTGTTAAAACATATGATCCAATTATAGGCAAATCTAAGATGGAACATCAGAAGGAACCTTAGGGATCTAAGAGCAGGAGGGCATCTCATCCTTGGGTATGTCATCATTGTGGTAAAAAGGGGCACATAAAGCCATTCTGTTTCAAGTTGTATGGATACCCCAAGCACTTTCAGCACAGAAAAGTGGAACCTATTGTAAACAGAATCAATGCCAAGAAGGTATGGAAACCCAAATGTAATAATGTTGGCCTCATAGCTCATACATCTTTGAGAGCCTCCTCAAGGGAAGATTGGTATTTTGATAGTGGATGCTCCAAACACATGACTGGTGTCAAGAAGTACTTAAGTAATTTAAAACCTTACTCCAGCAGCTATGTAACTTTTGGTGATGGAGCTAAAGGAGAAATTCTTGGAATTGGAGACTTGATCAGTGATGGACTACCAAGGCTAGACAATGTGCTATTAGTAAAAGGACTAACTTCAAATCTGATCAGCATAAACCAGCTGTGTGATCAAGAGTTGAAAGTGAACTTTAACAAGGAGGAATGTCTGGTAACTGGTAAAGAAGGTGAAGTACTGATGAGGGGTAGTAGATCAAAGGACAATTGTTACTTATGGACGCCTCAAGAAGAAACAAGCCAATCCACATGCCTTATAAGTTCAGAAGAAGAAGTTAGACTCTGGCACCAGAAACTTGGGCACTTAAATATGAGGGGTATGAAGAAAGTCATGTCAGTGGAAGCCATCAAAGGTCTACCCAAACTTAAGATAAATGAAGATAACATTTGTGGTGAATGTTAGATTGGGAAACAAACACGTATGTCTCATCCAAGGTTGGAGCATCAGGTAACAACAAAAGTTCTTGAACTGTTACATATGGACTTAATGGGACCTATACAAATTGAGAGCATTGGAGGAAAGAAGTATGCTTTTGTGGTTGTTGATGATTTTTCAAAATTCACTTGGGTAAGCTTCATTATAGAAAAATCAGACACTTTTGATGTGTTTAAAGATCCGTGCACTCGGTTACAAACAGAAAAGGATAGTGTCATTGTCAGGATCAGAAGTGACCATGGGAAGGAATTTGAAAATAGTAAGTTCTCTAAATTCTGTTCCTCTGAAGGAATCAAGCATGAATTTTCAGCTCACATAACACCTCAGCAAAATGGTGTTGTTGAAAGGAAGAACAGAACCTTGCAAGAATCAGCCAGAGTTATGTTACATGCAAAACATTTACCTCATTATTTTTGGGCAGAAGCAATGAATACATCATGCTATGTTCACAATAGGGTGTCAAGTACTTTCATGTATTTGGAATCAAGTGCTACATTCTGGCTGATAGAGAAAACAGGTGGAAAATGGATCCAAAGAGTGATGAAGGGATCTTTCTTGGTTACTCAACAAACAGCAGAGCATATAGAGTTTTTAACTCCAGAACCAAGGTAGTTATGGAATCTATCAATGTTGTGATTGATGATTTACCTGCTGAAAAGGTAACTGGTGTGGAACCAGATGCTGTAACTTCAGAAGAACAGTCAGACACACCTCTTGTGGAAATTGAAGTAGAGTCTGAAGAAGGAGAAAATAATCCAGATCATGCATCAACAAGTAAAGGACCTTCAATTAGAATTCAAAAGGATCATCCCAAAGAACTAATCATTGGGAACCTTGATCATGGAGTCAGAACCAGAACATCAGATGAAGTGACTATTGATTTGTGCTTTGTGTCCAAATTTGAACCCAACAATATTAAAGAAGCACTTACTGATGAATTCTGGATTGATGCAATGCAAGAGGAACTGAATCAATTCAAAAGAAGTGAAGTATGGGACCTTGTTCTAAGACCAATATGCATGAATGTCATTGGAACTAAATGGATTTACAAAAATAAATCAGATGAACAGGGAACTGTGACCAGAAACAAGGCAAGGCTAGTTGCTCAAGGGTATACTCAGGTGGAGGGACTTGATTTTGATGAAACCTTTGCACCTATGGCCATATTAGAATCCATAAGATTACTTTTGGGTGTAGCATGTATTCTTAAATTCAAACTGTTTCAGATGGATGTGAAGAGTCCCTTCCTGAATGGGTACTTGCAGGTGGAGGTTTATGTTGAACAACCAAAGGGATTTGTGGATCCTAATTTTCCTTACCATGTTTACAAGTTGAAGAAAGCTCTGTATGGATTGAAACAAGCACCTAGAGCATGGTATGAGAGACTCACACAGTTTCTGGTTACTCAAGGTTACAGAAAAGGAGGAACTGACAAGACACTGTTTGTTAAAGAAGAAGATGGAAGTTTAATGATAGCACAAATCTATGTTGATGACATTGTTTTTGGTGGGATGTCAAACTAGATGGTTCAACTTTTTGTTCAGCAGATGCAGTCTGAGTTTGAGATGAGTCTTGTGGGTGAACTAACCTATTTTCTTGGTCTTCAAATCAAGCAGATAGAAGATACCTTATTCATTTCACAGAGCAAATATGCAAAGAATATAGTCAAGAAGTTTGGGATGGAGAATGCAAGCCATAAAAGAACACATGCAGCCACTTACTTGAAGTTGACCAAAGATGAACAAGGTGTTGTTGTTGATCAAAGCTTGTATAGGAGCACGATTGGAAGTCTGTTATATCTAACTGCAAGCAGACCAGATCTAACCTTTGCTGTTGGAGTCTGTGCTAGATACCAGGTTGAGCCAAAATGAGTCATTTGACTCAAGTGAAGAGAATTCTGAAGTATGTCAATAGTACCAGTGACTATGGTATTATGTATTCTCATAGTGGAAGTCCTATGTTAGTTGGGTATTGTGATGTTGATTGGGCAGGTAGTGCAGATGATAGAAAAAGTACATCTGGTGGATGCTTCCTTCTGGTAAACAATCTGATTTCTTGGTTCAGCAAGAAGCAGAATTGTGTATCCTTATCTACAGCTAAAGTTGAGTATATAGCAGCTGGTAGTAGTTGTTCCCAATTGGTGTGGATGAAGCAAATGCTGAAGGAATATAATATTGAACAGGATGTTATAACATTGTATTGTGACAATCTAAGTGCTATCAATATTTCAAAAAATCCCATACAGCATATCAGGACTAAGCATATTGATATACGTCATCATTTCATCAGAAACCTTGTAGAGGAGAAGGTTGTGCAGCTTGAACATGTTGACACAGAAGAACAACTTGCTGATATATTTACAAAAGCCTTGGATGCCAAGCAATTTGAAAATTTGAGGAGTAAACTGGGAGTTTGTCTGTATGAGAAGTTATACCAATTACAGAATGTTGAGGGTGAGCAAGCAAGAAGTGAGGGAGATGAAGATGATGCTGGTCCTTATAAAAAAGCTATGTCTGATGCAGAGTCTGATGTCAAAGTAGCCTCTGATGCTAAGTCAGTTTGTGTTTCTTGTGTGAAGACTATGTTTTGTCAAGATTGTTTGGCTAAAAATGGGGAGATAAATGTGTTTGTTTCAGAAGTTTCAGAAGCACTACAATTCAGAAGACAGTTTAGAGTTCAGAAGCTGTTGTGCTCTGTTTCAGGGGGAGTCTCTGTTTCATGACAGAAGCTGATGTACTTCAGGGGGAGTGTTGTTTGTGTAACGTAGTGTATCCTCTGCTGACTCTGTTGCTACGTTTATGTGTTGTTCTTCATGGTTACGTGTTTTGTTGAGTAAAGAACTTGCTTTTGTGAACAAATTGATTTTAGCCAAAAATTTGCCAAAGGGGGAGATTGTTGGATATTTGGTTGTTGGCTTCATGTTTGCTAAAATCAAATATACAAGCAGTTGCGTTCAGAAGTTGAAATCTCAATTTGTGCTTCTTCAGAAGCTGGGCTTCAGAAGCTGAACAATACTTCAGAAGCTGAACAGTACTTCAGACGCTGAACTTTCAGAAGCTGATGTTCAGACGCTGAACAGTACTTCAGAAGCAACCTTCAGAAGCTGAAATGTTCAGACGCAGGACTTCAGACGCAGACTTCAGAAGTACCTTCAGAAGCTGGTTTTCTGCGTTCTGTTTTGCGCCTTGGAGTGTTTATTTTCTCATGTGATTTGTTGAAGATTTAATTGAAGAATTATCCAAGCTACGTTTCTAGAAGAAAGAAGAATTTCGCAAGATATTGTCTGAAGATTGGATTCAATTATTTGTGAATATATTTTCGAAGAAATCTTTGGAAAATATATTTCTAAAGAATAAATTGCATCTATGTGCTTCTAAAGAATTTTGGAACAACATCTTTTGAAGATTATTTGGTTCAGAATTATGTTGCTGTTGAAGCTATAAATAGAGGACGCTGCTATTGAAGAATTCACGATTCAAAAAATAGAAGTCATTATAGAGAGAGTCTTAGGTTTTGAGTCTGTAAGCTTTGTGCTGTGTTTTTGTACACCACTCAATTGTTAGAGTTGGTTTAGTTTTATTGAGTTGTAATCACTTAAAGCTTTTAAGCAAAAGTGACTGATTGTGTTTTGAAGTGTGTCTTTATCTTTGATTGTCTTAGAGTTTAAGATCACTGGGGGTGAATGGATCCCCTTGAACACAAGAACCTTAGAAAGAACGCCAATACCCTAAGAGGTGGAATGAGATTATTCAATTCACTTTGGATCCTTAATTCCCAACCAATATCCTTGAAAGCAATCAACTTACAATCCCTATAGCACTCTAGCAATCTATAACTCAATGAAACACAATGATTCTTAGAAAACATGTTTAATCTCAAGAACACATGAACAATGAGGTATGAAGATTCTAGAGAGAATATATGCAAATATTTAAGTAAGTTTAGAGGTTAGGATGATATGAGTATTTATAGAAAAGGATGGCAAGTGAAATATTTTGGCCAAAAACAACGTGCTAATTCGATTCACTTAATGTGTGATTCGAATCAGACAGCAAAAAGAGAAGCAAGAACAAGTATGAAGATTGATACGATTCAGACTTATTTTGAATCGAATCAAACTGCCCAGAATAAAGATTGATACGATTCACACATCATGTGAATCGAATCACTAAGCCTGAAACCAAAGTTAAAGAGTTTGCATGATACGAATCAAAGAAATGGTGATACGATTCATGGTGATACGATTCAAGGTTTTACGAATCGAATCAGATTGTTTTGAAAAAGGGGAGAGAGTTTGCATGATACGATTCAAATGAATTTGAATCGAATCAAATACCAGAAAAACAGATTTTGGCCAAAAATAAGAGGTTTACTTCAGACACAAGCCAAGCTAGGTGTCGCAGCGCGAAAAATGGCCATGAGTGTAAACACTCGAAACGATAACAGAGTCACCACCGAACTTTATTTATCCCAAAAGAGGGAAAGGAAAATATCCATAAAACCTTGGGTAACATGGTCTGGGAACCATGATACGGGTACGAGAGTTGATTATGCGAGTGGAAGGTGTTGGCACCCCTCGCATCCGTTGTACTCAACGGGAACCAACTATGGGAAAGGTTCGTTTATGCTCACAGGTTAAGGATATCTGCTTATATGCTCACAGGTTTAGCCCAACATGGGTGCTAGCCCAACATGGGTACTAGCTCCACGTGTTTTTGGGGCCTTGGTGGGGGCTAGCCCAACAAGAGTATCCATAGCCCAACAAGCACGAGCTTTGGAACAAGGCGAAGTGATTTAAACTGTGTAAAAAAAAAGAGTGACTTTATTGAGTGGTTCAGACCGCCATGCCAGAACTAGCCCAACATGGGGCGTGATTCTCTTTGAGGTTTAGATTCAGAGCGCGCCCTAGTGAGTTTTGACGGCTGAAATGGGGCGACCGTTCGCTCTCGGTGATGTGTTCGCATCGCAACGGTTCTTGGAAATCGTGCCCACTTACATGACATCATATGCGCGTTTTCCCAGGATTTTTGTACTTGAACTGATTTCGGATCTACTTTTTCTCCACTTTTTGTTTTTCTCCTTCCTTTTCACTTGCCTCACCTCTGTTTTCTCTCCCAAATCGTCCCTTGTCCTTCAAACCGTTCCAGTCTTTGGAGATCGTTGTGCCTACCATTTTCAGATCGTTTGGAGCCTACTTTCGTTCTCAATCCTTCATTGTCGTTTAAATCCAGGTAAACCTCTTCGATCTCGTCATTTATAAGTTAAGTCTGTAGTATGGTAGTAATTAGGGAGTGCGATGGGGCGGGTAGGGAATTATCTCCTGCGAATTCAGAGGAGAGGGATAGGTTGTGGAGGGAAAGCATTAAACATGCAAAGCGGTCAGATGGAACCACTGATTGGGCGGTGTTTGAGAAAGCCTACTACGGCCACTCCCTTTTTAAGGAATTTTCAAGTGATTATGATGATAGCGAAGGGGGGAGTAGTAGTGGGAATTCATCTGACTGCGTTATTCTTTATGTTCCCCCATGTCCTTTTTGTAGGAAAGGCATTTGCTATATGGAGTCGTCGTCTAGTTCAGAAAAAGAGAGCTTCGCGAATGAAGTGCTCCGCTCGGAATCCATGTATATGGATCCCAAAAAGGTGGAGTTTTTTCGGAGCAAACTTCATGTGTCCTCCACGGGATTTAAAGAGGACGTGATCCTGGAGCATTGTCGACCGGGCGAGAAGGTGTGCCTTTGAAGGCGAAAGGGGGTGAAGAACGAGATGTTTTATATGTACACGGCTGTATTTGAAGACCTGGGCGTGAAGTATCCCTTCACGCCCTTTGAGGTAGACGTGCTTAACTGGCTGAATGTGGCGCCTTCTCAACTTCAGCCCAACAGTTGAGCATTCATACGAGCTTTTGAAATTCTGTGTGAGGGGCTGGACTTCCAACTTTCGGCTAGGCGTTTCTTCACTTTCTATGGTACTAAGGGGGTGGACAAGCTGTAATGGGTTTTCGTCAGCGCGCATCCTGGCAAAAGGTTATTCCCACCCTATGCCTCTCATTATAAGAACTGGAGGCAGACATTTCTTATGACGCAGGGAGGAAAGGATTGTGAAGCAGCTGCTGTGCGGGTCAATGGTGAGTTGAGGTTTCCCATATGCTGGACGAGCGCTCCAGCGTCCATCACGGGGTTTGAGTATGAGAAGCTGGACGAGTATGATAAAGGTGTCGTCTGCTTCTTGGATAAGATGTTGTCTATGAACATTCGGGAGCTGTTAAATAGGGAGGGAGATGCGGATAGCTTAGAAGCTTATTTACGTGAGTTGATTTTATTTTTTATGTATATATTTTGCTTGCCTGTCATCTTACCTTTATAACCTCTTATTGTCTTTATTTTTGGAGAACCCATGGCACCTATGACTGCGGCAGAGAGGAAGAAATATCTCGAAGAGGTCAGGGCGAAGAAGGCTGCTGAAGGGTTGGCTGTTAGCGACCCTTCTGGCCTCATTACTCGCAAGTCTAAAAGGAAGGCTGAAAATCCTCTTGAGACTCAAACTGAGGCCGTTGCAGAGGTCGCGCATGACAAAGGGTAGACATCGCCCGAGAAAGAGAAAGCAGTGATTGTGGTGAGGAAGAAGAAAACGCATTCCCAGCCCTCAGCGCAACTGTTCAATCCTTCTGGGATAAGGATTTCAACTATGGCGCCTATGTGAAAGAGAGGCTGGCCTTTAATCCTGAAGATGTCGAGGTTGGGAATCAAGGCGCTATTCCATTCATGACGAGAGATATGGGCGTCCACTGCTTGCGGTCTATAATGATCTTGGACGCTATAGATCGCAAGCATGAGGAGCCGGTGCAAAGTGAAGAGACGCTTCAGGCCAAGGTGAGGGCACTAGAAAAAGAACTAAAGGAAGCCAGGGAAATAGAGATAAAGGAAGCCAAAGAGGCGATGAAGCTCGAGTGCGACGAGCGCATCTCGGATTTGAAAATTGGCCATGCCGTGGACCTGGCTGGGAAGGATGGGGTCATTGCGAAGCTTCAAAATGATGTTGTGGCTGGAGTGGAAAGGGAAAATCAGCTCAAGGCTGTGGTTTCTGAGGCAAAAGGCGAGCTTGCCTTGACCTTTGATGCTGGCTTTGAGCGAGCTAAAGCTCAGGTCGCCCTCCTGCATCGTGGCGCTGATCTTTCCGCTCTTGATTCCTTTAAAATTATTGTAGATGGTGTCCTAGTGGATGAACCATGATCTTATGCAATTTTTTGAATTTGGCACAATTTTGTTTGTAATGACTTGATATTATTTCTATTTTATTTAATTTCCTTTCCTTAATTTGCTTTATTTTGCGCTTCTTCTTACTATGGCGATGTTTAGTTATGCAACTACAACAAATTTTCTGAGTAATGTTTTAGTTGAGGCGTTTATGTGATTCATGTATGTTTCTTCGTGCTTAAGAGTATTAATTGGGCGAGTACTTAGTTTGACGCCTTATAGCCTTCTATGGAGGGATACTTTTCTGCTCACGACGTCTTAGAGCCCACCTAAGGGTTAAGGAATTAAGTGAGTACTTTTTTCTTGCTCGCGACGTCTTAGAGACCACTTGAGGGTTAACAAATGGCGAGTACTTTTTTCTTGCTCGCGACGTCTTAGAGCCCACTCAAGGGTTAAGCAAATAAGCGAGTACTTTTTCTTTCCCGCGACATCTTAGAACCCACTTAAGGGTTAAGGAATGGTGAGTACTTTCTTTTTTGCTCACGACGTCTTAGAGCCTAATGAAGGGTTAAGGAATTAGGTGAGTACTTTATTTCTTGCTCGCGAAGTCTTAGAACCCACTCAAGGGTTAAGGAAAGAAACGAGTACTTTTTCTTTCTCGCGACGTCTTAGAACCCACTTAAGGGTTAAGGAATGACGTTTACTTTCTTTTTTCTCACAACATCTTAGAGCCCAATTAAGGGTTAAGGAATTAGGTGAGTACTTTCTTTCTTGCTCACGACGTCATAGAGCCCACTTAAGGGTTAAGGAATGGCGAGTACTTTCTTTTTTGCTCACGACGTCTTAGAGCCCACTTAAGGGTTAAGGAATTAGGTGAGTACTTTTTCTTTCTCGCGACGTCTTAGAGCCCACTCAAGGGTTAAGGAAATAAGCGAGTACTTTTTCTTGCTCGTGACGTCTTAGAGCCCACTTAAGGGTTAAGGAATGGCAAGTATTTTCTTTTTTTGCTCACGACGTCTTAGAACCCACTTAAGGGTTATGGAATTAGGTGAGTACTTTCTTTTTTGCTCACGAAGTGTTAGAGCCCACTTAAGGGTTAAGGAATTAGGTGAGTACTTTTTCTTGCTCGCGACGTCTTAGATCCCACTCAAGGGTTAAGGAAATAAGCGAGTACTTTTTCTTGCTCACGACGTCTTAGAGCCCACTTAAGGGTTAAGGAATTGCGAGTACTTTTTCTCTATATCTTGGCGTTGTTGATCTGTTGCAGGCGATCAATACAAAATAGATGAAACATATATAATTCAATAAGAGAGCAAGGTGCCTCATTAAAAACCCCCGCTACTGTCTGGGAAAAGAGTGCTCCCTACTCTTTTTCATTAAAATAAAAGATACAGAAAATTAAAACAAGGTAATCATTATGGCGGCTTTACAGGTTTCTGAGCTCGCCCTTTGAATTGTAATGGCGAGCGTCTCTCTGTTTGCTAGCAAAGTTTTGGACGTGGGCGGGTTTGTGTATTTCCTCAATCATATTCGCTCCATGCAGTAAGCCTATCTCGCTAGCTTCCTCTATGAAATTACCATGACGCCAGGTTTGCGTGTTGACCGGCTTGACTCCTGGATACAAAGCAAGGTGACGACACACTTTGGCGGGGTTAGCGCTAAGCATATCTGTCGGCTGACGAGCGAAGAGGTTTAGGTTCATCCTCAAGAGTTCTGTTACGCTCATTTCTTCGGCTGGATCCAAAGATGTCTCCGTTGCGGTGGTCTGATGAGGCTCCGGGTCCATCAAAATCTCTTTTGGACCTTCAGCGGGTACGAGGCGCTCTTGCTAAAATTCCTCTCCTTGATCAATGTTGACGGCGTTCACCTGGTGCGTTTTGGTGCTGCTAGCTCCTTTCTTTTCCTTCTGTTGTTTCAGATTGTTGTGGTAACACTCCCGGGCAATTTTCTAGTCTGCTCTGATAGTGCCGACTTGTCCATTCTCCAGTGGGTACTTCATGATGAGGAATTTAGTGGATACATAGGCGTCAAGAAGGTTGAAAGTTGGGCGGCCCATTATGATGTTGTAAGAATAAGGCGAGTTGACGACTAAATATTTAACTCTGATGGTTTTGGCGTTGTTGCCTATACCGAAAGTTGTTTTCAAAGTGATGTCTCCACGAACGTGCACCTGTTCTCCTGTGAAGCTAGCCAAGGTTCCCTTGAAAGGCTGTAGCTGGTCCTCATCAAGTCCCATTCTCTCAAAGGCAGAGTAGTAAAGGATATATGCAGAGCTGCCGGGATCAATCAGCACTCTCTTGACGTCCCAGTTGAAGATTTGTATGGTGATGACCATATGATCGACATCATGGGGAATTATTCCTTCGCGATCACCACTTGAGAAGGAGATGTATGGCTTGTGTTCTGGCTTTGCTCTGGCGTGGACGTCCAGGAGCATGACTTGTCGTACATACCTCTTCTGGGAAGCACTGGACTCGCCGCCTCCTATGAATCTGCCATATATGGCGCTCACCATCCTTTGTGATATCCTTCTCCTTTGGCGCGTCCTTAGGAGGGCGCCTGTCTCCCTCCATGTTATCTTTGACGTATCCTCGCAGCCTGCCATTCTGGATTAACTTTTCGATATCTCTCTTCAGATGGATGCAGTCATCTGTGGTGTGTCCTTTTATCCGGTGGTACTTACACCAGGAATCCTTATCATTTCCTGTGAAATATTGGAACGAACTCTAGGGTAGTTTCTGGTTCGACAGGGATCGAAGCATGAGGTCGAAGATTGTTCGCATGCTGCTGTCGAAGTAGTGCATGTTGTAGTCGAAGTTGTTCTAACATGCATTAGTCGATATTGCTAGGTTTGTTAGCATATCGAATTGGGCCTGTTTGTTATGTCCAATTGTTTAAGTTAGCTTGTACCCTAAGTTAGCTTGTAATGGGTAATTGTGAAAAAGCCCATTAGTTAGTATGTTAGGTTTATTATAAATAGCATACTAGTCTCTCATCTTAGACGTGACGGAAAACCCTAATACGGCTAATCCTAATTTAGGGTGAGAGGGTTATTTGTTATTCTTGTAACGCTTGTAATCTTGTTTAAAGAGAAAGTAAAGAATAGCAGTTATAACCAATCCTTGTTGTTCTTCTTGTTTTTCCCATTCCTTTTCCGTTATACTTTGTTCTTGACATCGTTTTTCACAACAAATTGGTGCGGTGAGCGTGGAGAAGATGCCTTCAACAAAGTATGAGATTGAAAAGTTCACCGGAGTGAACGATTTTGGTCTGTGGCGTTTGAAGATGAAAGCCCTACTGGTTCAGCAGGGTTGTTTAGAAGCTTTGAAGGGAGTCGCAGCCATGGATGCTGCGTTAACGGAGAAGGAGAAGACGGCCATGATAGAGAAAGCCCACAGCGCAATCTTGCTGAGCCTTGGTGATAAGGTTCTACGACAGGTATCAAAGGAGACGACGGCAGCAGGGTTATGGGTGAAACTTGAAAGTTTGTACATGACCAAATCGCTGGTAAATCGACTCTACCTGAAGCAGGCTTTGTATTCATTCAAGATGAGTGAAGACAAAGTGTTGGCTGAGCAGTTGGATATGTTCAACAAGCTGATTCTTGATCTGGAAAATATTGATGTGAAGATCGAAGATGAAGATCAAGCGCTGTTGCTGTTGTGCGCTTTGCCCAGAACACATGCTCACTTCAAAGAAACTCTCTTGTATGGAAGGGAGTCCCTGACCTTTGAAGAAGTTCAATCAGCCTTGTATTCGAAGGACTTGAACGAACGAAAGGAGCATAAACCTTCGACTGTTGGTGAAGGTTTGGCCGTCAAGGGAAAATTCTTGTCGAAGAATGGTAAGTTCGACAAGAAGAAAGGTAAAAGTCAGCAGAAGTCTTACAGTGGCGAGGCATCTGGCATTCGATGCTATCATTGTAAGAAGGAGGGTCACACAAGAAAGGTGTGCCCTGAACGCCTGAAGGATCATGGAGGTAAGGACAATGGCAACGTAGCCATTGCGCAAGATGATTTCGACTCATCTGATGTTCTTGTGGTTTCAAGCAGCGACTCAACGAAAGAGTGGATTATGGATTCAGGTTGTACTTGGCACATGACTCCAAACAAAGACGTGTTCGAGGAACTATGTGAGCAAGATGGTGGATCTGTATTGCTGGGAAACAACAAAGCTTGCAAGATTGCTGGTGTTGGATCTGTGAGATTCAAGCTCCATGATGAGTCAATAAGGTTATTGACTGAAGTTAGGTATGTACCTGACTTGAAGAGGAATTTGATTTCTCTTGGTGAATTCGACAAGAAAGGATATGTTTTCCAAGGAGAGAAAAGTATCCTTAGAGTCATGAAGGGATCGAAGGAAGTCTTGAGAGGCGTGAAGAAACAAGGCTTGTATGCCCTTGAGGCTGAAGTTGTAAGTGGTTCGACAAATGTTGCATCCACGAAACCTTTGTCGAAGACAGAAATTTGGCACATGAGATTGGGCCATGTCAGTGAAAGGGGTCTGGTCGAACTAGGGAAACAAAATCTGCTTGGTGGAGACAAAGTCGAAAAGCTGAAGTTTTGTGAACCCTGTGTACTTGGAAAATCTTGTAGAGTGAAGTTCAACAAAGGTAAACAAAGAACACATGGATCCCTTGATTACATCCATGCTGATCTTTGGGGGCCTGCAAGGTGTCCATCACATTCAGGAGCGAGGTACTTTCTATCCATAGTTGATGATTATTCCAGAAAGTTATGGGTATTCATCCAGAAGACTAAGGATGAAACTTTTGAGAATTTCAAAGGTTGGAAGACTCTGGTCGAAAATCAAACTGGCAGGAACCGACAATGGCCTTGAATTTTGCAATGAGGCGTTCGACAGTTTTTGTGCTGCCTCTGGTATTGCAAGGCACAGAACTACTGCAGGTACTCCACAACAAAACGGTTTGGCTGAAAGGTTTAATCGAACTATTTTGGAAAGAGTTAGATGCATGTTGACTAGTGCTGGGTTAAAGAAGGTGTTTTGGGCTGAGGCTGTTTCGACAGCGGCATATCTGATAAATAGATGTCCTTCGACTGCGTTAGATATGAAGACACCTGAAGAAGTTTGGTCGGGACATCCACCAGATCTCGACAAACTGAGAGTATTTGGCTGCGTAGCCTATGCTCACATTAGGCAAGACAAGGTCGAACCTAGAGCTCTAAAATGCATGTTCATGGGATATCCTGAAGGAGTCAAAGCTTATAGGCTATGGTGCCTAGAGCCAGGTCACAGGAGGTGTATCACCAGTCGAGATGTAGTTTTCAATGAAGCTGAAATGGCTTTCGAGAAAACTGATGATGCTGATCGAAGTGCAGAAATTTCTGTCGAAGAGCTGGAACAGGGAGAGATTCCTGTTGAGGTGGAGCATGTTGATGCTGAATTGCGTATCCCAGATGAAGTCGAAGAAGAAGGAGATACTGAGGAAGTTGAGGAAACTGTTGATGACTACTTGTTGGCAAGAGATAGGCAGAGAAGAGTCATCAAGCCACCTCAGAGACTTGGATACGCAGATCTTATAGCTTATGCCTTAATCTCTGCAAGTGAGGTTCTAGATGAAGAACCTAGAGACTATAAGGAAGTTCTAAGGAGTCGAAATAAGACTGAATGGCTGAAGGCCATGGATGATGAGATGAAATCTCTTCATGATAATAACACTTGGGAACTGATCGAGAAACCTGTTGGAGCAAGGTTAGTCAGCTGTAAATGGATTTTCAAAGTTAAGGAAGGAATCGAAGGAGTGGCGTCGAAAAGATACAAGGCAAGGTTGGTCGCTAGGGGTTTCACTCAGAAGGAAGGAGTCGATTTCAATGATGTGTTTTCTCCTGTTGTGAAGCATAGATCCATTCGAATGTTGCTTGCCATGGTGGCACAGTTCGACCTTGAACTGGAACAAATGGATGTAAAGACTGCGTTCTTGTATGGTGATCTAGATGAAACAATCCTGATGAGGCAACCTGAAGGGTATGTCGAAAAGGGGAAGGAAGATTATGTGTGCAAACTACAGAGATCTTTATATGGACTGAAACAATCTCCTCGACAGTGGAATAGGAGGTTCGACAAGTTCATGGCACGGATAAGTTTCATTAGAAGTCAGTTCGACCACTGTGTTTACTTCAGATTTCGACCTGGTAATTCATTTGTTATTCTGTTGCTCTATGTGGATGATATTCTCATAGCAAGCAACAATGTCGAAGATGTAATGAGGGTGAAGGCTGAACTCAATAAGGAGTTCGACATGAAGGATCTGGGAGCTGCATCCAGGATTCTTGGGATTGACATTCGAAGAGATAGAAAGCAGTCGAAATTATGCTTATCTCAAGAGGCATACCTACGGAAGATTCTCTACAAGTTTGGTATGTCGAATTCAAAGCCTGTTGTGACTCCGACAAACCCTCAATTCAAGCTGAGTATAGATTAGTGTCCCAGTACTGATGACGAAAGAGCTTATATGAATAGCATCCCATATGCTAATATAGTAGGTTCTTTGATGTATGTTATGGTTTGTACTAGACCTGACATAGCATATGCAGTAAGTCTTGTAAGCAGGTACATGTCGAATCCTGGAAAGGCTCACTGGCAAGCATTGAAGTGGATTCTAAGGTACATAAATGAGTCTCTGAACAGAGTTCTGATTTATGGTGGAGCCTTGGGTGAAGATAGTAAAGCAGTAATCGAAGGATATGTCGACTCTGATTATGCTGGTTGTATGGATTCCAGAAAATCTATTTCTGGATATGTTTTCACTATGTTTGGCACGGCAATTAGTTGGAAAGCAACACTTCAGAAGGTTGTAGCATTGTCAACTACTGAAGCAGAGTATATTGCCCTCACTGAAGCTGTGAAAGAAGCACTGTGGCTTGAAGGTTTTGCTAAGGAGCTGAAACTTCAAGGTCGAATTATCACTGTTAAATGTGATAGTCAAAGTGCAATACATCTGTCGAAGAATTCAGCCTATCATGAGCGAACGAAGCACATTGATGTGAGGCTGCATTTCGTCAGAGGAGTAATCGAGCGTGGAGAAGTCCAAGTGCTGAAGGTTTCGACAGACCACAATGCTGCTGATATGATCACCAAGACATTGCCAAGTTGCAAGTTTTTCCACTGTATGCAGTTGGTAAAGCTGCATGAAGAAAGCTAGCTGGTTCGATTGATATTAGAGTTTGTTCCAAGGTGGAGATTTGTGAAATATTGGAACGAACTCTAGGGTAGTTTCTGGTTCGACAGGGATCGAAGCATGAGGTCGAAGATTGTTCGCATGCTGCTGTCGAAGTAGTGCATGTTGTAGTCGAAGTTGTTCTAACATGCATTAGTCGATATTGCTAGGTTTGTTAGCATATCGAATTGGGCCTGTTTGTTATGTCCAATTGTTTAAGTTAGCTTGTACCCTAAGTTAGCTTGTAATGGGTAATTGTGAAAAAGCCCATTAGTTAGTATGTTAGGTTTATTATAAATAGCATACTAGTCTCTCATCTTAGACGTGACGGAAAACCCTAATACGGCTAATCCTAATTTAGGGTGAGAGGGTTATTTGTTATTCTTGTAACGCTTGTAATCTTGTTTAAAGAGAAAGTAAAGAATAGCAGTTATAACCAATCCTTGTTGTTCTTCTTGTTTTTCCCATTCCTTTTCCGTTATACTTTGTTCTTGACATCGTTTTTCACAACATTTCCCATCAACTTTCCGCTTGGAGGGGGCGTCGGGGATGAGTCTAGAGTGGTAGACATCCCTCTAGATCTGCTCACGATGAGTGTTGAGCGCTGTGAAGGACTCTAGTGCGGGTGCACGCCTGTTGGGAATATGGCGCTCTATCTCTGGGGGCGGGCGGATTGTAGCTTCGGCGATGATCATAGCCACTTGGGGTGCGCTCCCTAGAGTCTCTGACTTTCTTTTCTACATTACTCTCCTCTCCTTTGATGTAACACTCCGCTCTGGACATAATCTCTTCCATGGAATCAGTTGGTTTCTGTGCCAATGATTTGTTGAATTGGCCAGCACGGGGGCCGTTCTGGAAGGCTCCCACAAACAATTCCTGGTTTGGGTTAATGACTTTGATGGTGGCGTCGTTGTAGCGCGCGAGATACTCACGTAGAGACTCGTTCGGTCCTTGACGGACGTTGAAGAGGCTAGTAGACAAAACTTTGTGGTGGCGGCTTGCTGAGAACTGGTGCGTCAATTTGCGTGTCATATCTTGGTAGCTGATGATGGAAAACCGAGGTAGGTTCATATACCATCTGAGGGCGGCATCTTTAAGGGTTCCTGCTAATAACTTGCACTTGAGAGAATCGGCGGCGCCGATGATGGCCATTTGAGTGTTGAAAGCGGTCACATGTTCCACCGGGTCGCTCTTTCCGTCGAAGGACGAAAGAGATGATGGCTTGAAGTTTTCTGGAACTGGCGTGTTCCACACCTCGGCAGAAATTGGTTGAGGATCTGGATCCACTGATTCGTCTTGTTGGGACTCGTTTCCTTCGGCATTCTGCTGTTGCTGAATGGTCTCCATGGTTGCTTGTAAGGCTTTGTTATGGTCACGAAACTGCTGGATCTGTTGTTGTAGAGCTTCTAAGGCCGCCGGATCTGCCATCGGGTGATGATGATGCTTGTTTGAGTTCGTAAATTAGGGGTACGACTTGGGGGTCGCAGATCTGAGACTTGGAACCGTGGATTGCAGAGGTGCAAATTAGGGTTCACCTAGTGGTATACTAAGGTTGTTCTGAAGCGCGCGGCAAATTCGTGGCTTCGAGTGGTGCTTTGAGGCCGCGGATCGGCTGCTTTTCGTTTCAGAGATGGTGGCTAGGTCAGTTTTACCGTAGCCCCACGGTGGGCGCCAACTGTACTGGCTGTGAGTACAATCTAGGAAAACTAGGGTTTCAGGTCTGTTTTTTGGTCCTCTCCGGGGAATGATCCCAAGGTTACTATTTGTAGTCCCAATTTGGGCCTATCCGGCCATGGTTTTGGGCCCAAATCATAAATGGCCAAAACCATGGCTAGAGCGCCCTTACAGGCTGCTGAGGGCGCCCCCAGAGGGTACCTTTAGGAGAGTTCCCAAAAATTGTATATGATTGTCAGGTGGGCTTTGTGACCTTCTGGAGAGTGCCCAGCCCTGCTCTAAGGGTTCAAGCCTTGTTTTTAGGGCTCTAAGGTCTAAATGGTAAGATCTACGGTTCACCCTTATAGTTTGAATTCAAACCTTGGTTCATTCGTCTAACACTATTTGCTAGACCAAATCCATATGGTGTTTCTAGTTTCTTTTTTACGAAAATAAAAATATTTTTTTAGCCAAACAATCAATAATTTCTTTTTTTATTAGAAACTTAAGGTTGTTTTTTTTCTTTTTTGACTAAATACTTTTGTTAAAAATCTAAAATAATAAATCACCCTAACATTTCACATTAGATTATTATTCTTATTTTTTTTTTATCAAATGTGGACAGTATTGTGTAGTTGGTTCAAAACAACATCGCATGACATGACACAAAAAGTCTTAATAACCTTTTTTCTTGACGATAAAATTCTTACTAACCCGATGTGCAATTTTGTTGGTGTTTAAAAATATACCTAATGTGCATTTATTCGATGCTTATAAAATGAGGTTTTTTATTCAACTTTAGTTATCATATTATATACTACAGGCATAATATAGAGAAAAGTTATGGCAAAGAGTGAGATGAAAGAGATTGTTTTAATTTTGGTGATGATAATGGTAGTTGTGGCACAAGCTAATGATTCTGCACACGAAGAGTCATTCGCTGGAATAATTTGTGCTGCCAAGTGTCCCTTTAAATGTAGAGGCAATATAGAATCATATGCAATTTGTCTTGCTTCCTGTGAATTGTTATGTACTCAAAAAACATCAAAAGATGATTATGATTGTGCAGCTAATTGTGTCGTTTCCAAGTCTGTTAACGCCAACACTGGTATTTTTACTTTTTTTCTCTTACATTATATATTGTTGTCAAGTCAATCTTATACGTAAATTATATTTGGTTTACCTAATTATGTTTCTTATAATAATTAACTATTTTTGCAGATGCTCGTGATATTAGTGCCTACGTGAATCCATGCATTGAAGCTTGCAAGGATAAATAATATGTTATTTGAGACGAACAATGTTACAGGAAAATGTTGAAAAATAAGTTGCATTTACAATTTCATAGTTATGTATGGTCAGTGTAAAATTCAATTTGCTACAAATACAACAAATCAAATCTCATATTAGTAATATTTTTTTGGGCCCTTCTTTTTTTTTATAAGATAAAAAGATTTTAAAAGGAAAAAAATATAGAACAATGCGAAACTAGAGGACATAAACATAACCCAAGAAAAGAAGATTAAAAAATAAAAGAAATAATAAAAAGCTACTCACTTTAAACATATTTTTTAAATCCTTGAGTTGTTATTGTATGATTGTGACTACTTTTGTATATTTTATATAAAAGAACGACTATGTAAATATATAATCGTTCCCGATTTCTATTCCTCGTTAGTATATATATCCTCTAAATAAATTTGCTAACATTTGTGTTCCAAAAAAAAAATTGCTAACATTTGTATCCTCTTTTGGGTCCATATAATGTAAACCTCATAAAAAAAAAGTGTTTAACTAATAATGACTTTATTATTTTTAATAAGTTTTTTTTTAAAAAAAAACTATTACAGCTCTTTCAACTTTTCTTTATACTATAAAATCTCCTATTTTTCTAAATATGGTAAAGGTCCATGTTTCGGTCGTTAAAATACCCCATCCTTTTATAATATTTTTTATACTTAACATTTTTTTAGTAGTTGTAATATCCCGCTTAATTTTCTAGTAGTCTGCAGTATCGGTTAAGGAATCCCATGAAAGATTTTAAGTGAGGGCAATATGGACTTTTGCTTAAATGAGTACATAGGTGTGCTAACCTCTCATTTTGTTCATTCTTTTTCATTTTTACAAGCTGAAAGTTCAGCTCCCTCCTCCCTCTTCATACTCTCTCCCTCTCGGTCATCCTTCTTCTCCCCCTTGATCTCCACTGTCCCATTCAAAAACATGTTTCTGCACCTTTTTCTATCCTGATAAGTGTCACACCGCTAAAAACGCTTGATCGTACTAACGCTCGGAATAACTACGGAGTCGCCACCAAAGTTTTATTTTTAAAGGGAAACGTTGATAAAACCCTTGACAATTTGGAAGGATGGTCGTCGCAACCATTAACAGGTTCGGGAGTCGATTATGCAAGGGGAAGGTATTAGCACCCCTCGCATCCGTTGTACCCAACGGGAACCACCTAATTAGTTTAGGGTTAACAAGTGTTTTAAAGGTTGCTTGCAACATTTTAATATTTCAAGGAAAAAAAGAAAGAGGAAAAAAGTTTTTTTATTAGTGTGCTTGACAAGAGTTTGATCTTGCTCCTACGTATCTCCTGGTGCGATGAAGAATTCAAAGCTACGTAGTTCTTTGGTAGAAAATATTTGTTTGTTGGTTGACTTTAAAGAACGATGTTTTTGATCGTATTCTAGCGGTTAAACGTAGCTTGTATGCTCGCGCGTAGGATGCTTAAGCGTTTGATTGTATCGTGTTAGAATTGATAAAACATCGTTCGTTTGTGAAAAGAGATTTGATTTTTATTTGACCACAGGGGGCCGAAAATTAGTTTGGTGTGTTGGATTTGTTTTTTTATGTTTTTGTATTTTTGAAAAGGAATGACGATTGTCCAAACAACGAGACATACGTCAAGTGCTCGTGCAACCGGGGAATGGAAAGACATATGTCGGACCACTCCTTTTTCGTTCAAGTTTATTGTCGAAAATTAATCGTCTTCTTTTGTATATTTTTTTTACGCGAAAACGGGTTACGCGAATAAAACGGCGATTGAGGGGCAAAATGGTCAAAAACCAACCTCAGAGGTAAAACAGTAAAAAACAGTAAGAAAAATAATTCATTTCTGTTTTGGTGATTATTATAATTTTTTGTGATCTTCTTGAATTTTCTATGATTTTTAAGTGCAAAAATGAGTTAAAATGACTAAAAAAGGAGAACAGTGGCAAAACTGTAATTAACACAAACAGAAGAAAATGCAGAAAAATGCAGAACAGTATGAATACGTTTTCTGTGGTTTTTCTCAACTTCTCAATTCGATTGCTCACTCAATATTGAACCAAATACGAAAATAAAAATATCACGGTAAAGCTTGTCATGAGTACTACATCCTAGTGGCCTTAGATCTACCAAGAGATGTCCTAAAACTAACTATATTTCAACCACAAGTCATGCTCATGAACTTGTGGTGAAAAATGCATTTTTTATGAAAAAACTACATATCTTAGACAATGCAAAAAATGAGATAATAAATGGACAAGAGGACTTACAAACTCCTAGCAAGGCTGTGGATGCACGAAAATGAGAGGGTTTTTTGAGTGGTTGTGGTTTTTTTTTAAGGTGGAAGTGGTGGAGAAGATGAACAATAACAAAATGGTGTTTTGCTACTATCCTCCTCTCTTTGTGTGATGTTTCTTCTGGTTTAGTTGCTGTTTTTTTCACTCTTGTTCGAAACTCAGACTCTTGCTCTTGCCTCTCTCACTCTAGGTTTTCTTTCTTTTTTCCCTCCCTTTTTTCCAACCTCCTCCTCCTTCACCTAAGAGGGGTATTTATAGAGTTAAAAATTAGGGTTTTTGCTAGCTTTGAGGATAAGAATTGCGCCAAAAATCTGAAAAAATGGCAGATCTGAAAAATGCCGCCCTTTGTCTTATTTGGCATGCATAGGAGATAGGGAACTTGCATGGAAATGGTATGAAAAATTCAAAAGTGCAAAAAGGAGTAAAAACATGTAGCATGCAAATAGAAAAAAGGCATCTTTGACTAGGTTTTCTTTGTATTTAAAACCACAAGAATGCTTAATTATTATCAGCAAATACATAAAAATAATAAATAAGAAACTCTTTTTTAAAAAAAAGAAAAGAAAAAAACTCGGACAAAAATTAGGGTGCAACATTCAGCTTCTGAAGGTCAGCTTCTGAAGGTCAACGTCTGAAGGCAGCTTCTGAAGGTCAGCTTCTGAAGGCAGCTTCTGAGATCAGCTTCTGAAGGCAGCTTCTAAAGGTCAGCTTCTAAAGGTCAGCTTCTGAAGGCAGCGTCTGAAGGTCAGCTTCTGAAGGTCTGGATTTTTATACTTTTTCTTGCTTTTTCCTTTTAATGCATGATGATGATTTTTTTTTTTTTAAAAAAGGGCTTGGACAAAATTAGGGTACAACAGCTGCCCCTACTTAATTGTGTTTTCGCATAGAGAATGCGAGCGCCGAGGGCAGCTCGCAAACTCACACATCATTTAATATCATCAATAGCATCATCATTAACATCATTGTCATACCCCATTTTTGACCTATTTCCGTTTCGTTTTTTCTCGTCTTTTTAAGCTGAGATTTTTCATCGCTTCAGACGAAATTTCGGCAGAGAGGTATTTTGAAATACCTCATTTTTGTTCCAAGGCAACCATTTTTTTTTATTTTACTATTTTATTATTATTATTATTATTATTATTATTATTATTATTATTATTTATTTCTTTTTTAAAATTCTTTTTTTATTAGTACTTTTTTTTTATTTTACTTATTTTTATTTCTTTTCTTTTTATTTTATTTTATTTTATTTTCAGTTAATTTTAGTCAAATATAGTCAAGGGGGCATTTTTGTCCAAGTCTTTTTTTCACCAAGTCTAATTGGTCCTATAAATAGTACCATTAATGATACTGTTCACGGATCCCAAGTACCAATAATCAGTCAGAAACAGTCAGAACGAACCACCACCCACGGCCACCACTAACCACCAACACAAAGAAAAAACCCTAAATTCTTTTTTCTTTTCTCCTTTCAGAAACTCAGAATCGCAATCCATCATAAATCAACAACCACAGATTCGAGAACCAAGCCAAGTCCGAACACAAATCGCCAAAATCCAAATCCAAACTGTTTTGATCCGAACACAAATGACCAAAATCCAAATCAAGACTGTTTTAGTTCGAACACAAATCACCAAACTCGAATCAAAACCGTTTGAATCCGAACTCAAAACTGAGGTATTTTTTTCCGAAAACTTCGAACCTTGATCTACCCTTATTTAAAAAGATTTGAAAAAAAAATAAGTTGATTTTCGAGTAGAGGGTGAAAAAGGATTCGAGAAAACGTAATTTTTTTTTTAAAAAAAAGTGAAGTTTTAAACTCCGGCACGGTGGCCGCCTGCCTGTACGGACAATTTTTAGTAGAGAAGGGAGAGAACCATAGAGAGAAAAAGAAGAAAAAGAAGAGAGAAGGGAAAAGAAAGAAAAATGAGGAAGTGGGTCTGAAAAATCAATTTATATACTTTTCTTAAGCTAAGCCCAGCTCCTTGGCCCAGCTGCTCTTCCCTCCTTCCTCTATCAGTTTTCTTCCTGCACCCCCCCTCTCCCTACTTCTACACCCCCTTTATTCTCTTATTTTTTTTCTTTACTTTTTACCATTTCTTGCATTTTTTTAATCCATATTTATTTTTATGCATTTCATTTTATTGCATTTATCTTTCAGTACTTCATGCATTTTTTTTATTATTTTCATTTTTTTTATTTTTCTTTTTATCTCATTCATTTTTATTTCTTTTTACTTTTTTGCAACATATTTATTTTTGTCTTGCATTTCATGCATTTTTATTTTCTTTATTTATTTCATGCAACATATTTATTTTTGTCTTGCATTTCATGCATTTTTATTTTTTTTTATTTATTTTATGCAACATATTTATTTTATTGTCTTGCATATCATGCATTTTTATTTTCTTTATTTATTTTATACAACATATTTATTTATTGTCTTGCATTTCATGCATTTTTATTTTTCTTATTTATTTTTATGCAACATATATATATTTTATTTCCTTGCGTATCATGCATTTTTATTTTTTCTTTATTTATTTTATGTCTTGCATTTCATGCATTTTTTTATTTTCTTTATGTATTTTTATGCAACATATTTATTTATTGTCTTGCATTTCATGCATTTTTATTTCTTTATTGCATATTTATTTTAATGCATTTTGCAATTTCATTTATATTTATTATTTTTGTCATTTTTATTCCATAATATATAATTATGGACAATGTAAATATAAATGAGAATATTGCACCGACACTCACATTTATTTATTCAGCTTTATGTCAAAAACGTTAAAAATGAAAATAATGACCATATCCGAGGAAAAGGACCCTCACTTGATCCAACGTCATTTTGAGGGATCCGGCGCGCTTCAGACTATCTAAGCACACCTTTAGTTTTCGGACCTTAGGATTAATCAAAATTTTCAAAAAAAAGTCAAATAGTCAAAATCAAAAAACATTTCATATAATCAAAAATCCCATAAATCAACCTTGGATTTCAAACCAAGTGACTTTCCTTTTTTAATCAAATTCAAATCAACATTTAATTACCTAAACTTTTTCATCAATTTAAAAGCAATCAAACTTACTTTTTTTTATTATTCTATGCCTTTTCGGCCTCTGTAACACCCATACTAACTTTAACTAGTATGTTAGCATGTGCGTTAAACTGATACTGGACACATTTAAAAATTTCAATAATAATATTACATTACAACAGAATAAATACATGTTTACTCGTTTGTACAATAATCCAATACTGTTACAATACTTTTACAAATGTCCATAATGCTTCTGAGCTGGTACACAACGAGCAAATGCACTCCATCCAGTACCTCTATGAAGATCTTCGTCACGAACCTCTGACTAACCTGTAACCCTGCACCAGAAGGAATGGGATGAGACATAATGTCTCAGTGAGCTCTACCCAACCTACTGTTTGGCAACCACAGGGAATCTAGGGTCGCCATGCCTACCTTGGCAATTTAGGGGAAATCTAGAATCGCCAAGTCTTTTATCTGTCTATGACTATAAGTCCTCCTGTAACTATAACTTGAGCTGCCTATAACCTTTGCTGTAACTGTCTATAACCATAACTGTAATCTGCCTATAACTTTAACTTAGTGATCGAGGGGAATCCTAGGATCACTTTCTGATAACTGTCTATGTCTATAACTATGACTTTCCTGTGACTATAACTGTAACTGTAACTTTAACTATAACTATTAAACATAAAACATGTACACAATTCGATAGCAGTTTTATGTTAGCTGTTAGCGTTGAACAAACAATTAATCCGAGTTCATTTTACGGAGGGCACCCCAGGTGGAGCAACCCCGAGATACGTCTCCCTATGACCCGATGAAACTCCTGACAATCAGGCTAGCACCGGACTCCCTATGAAATTGCATGTGGATAACCCTCTCGGAGAAATCCCATCCGGCGTATCCCGGAGTCTGCTGAACATGCCTATGACTGTAAAACGTGCAAGCACGCCAATATCTTTAATCTTTAATTCTTTAACTTTAACGTATGAACATATAATCTGTTACTATGAACATATAACATTCCTGTAACTATAATCTATAACCTATGATTCTTGGCTTATCGTTCTCATAAGCCACCTATAATCGTTGGAGAACCAACACTATAAACCTTATCTGTGACTATGATTGTAGAAACATTCCTATAACTCTTGTATTCTAATCCGAATACATCTATAACTTTATTCACCTAGTATAGGTTCCTGACTTATCAAGGTCGTATGTTTTTCCTTAAGAGTTATTAACTCACGTGCAAGGGATCTATCCATTAATCCTTACACTCATACTATAATTCCCGTCTTCCTATCAAAGGATTCGACATATCGTTATCATATGCCATCTTAGGATTATCTATTCTATTATCCCTTATACTCCTATTGCATCGCTAAGTCTTGTTCAATTATTCCGTATATGTTATATGCCCTCGGATATGCCCACAATGGTGTTTTTCTTATAAAATAAGGTTTTCTTTGAAAATGGTTACCAAAAGCCTCGCCTGACACGTGCACAGGTCACAGAACGAAGGACAAAAGTCATAAAATTGCTGCCCAATTTCGCTGGGCGAAATCCACTTCGCTGGGCGAAGGTAGGCAGTGAAGAATTGTCAAACAGTAACTGCACGATCGCCCCGAGTTCGCCCGGCGATTTTGTCAGCACAGAAATGGTTCAAAACATGATTTTTCCACCATTTTTGACATAATAAGGCATACCCAAGCACTATAACATCATAAGGAATGAATTACAACTATGAATTGATTGATTAAAACAGGTTTGAACAAGGAATTTGCAAGCAATAGGGATTAGGGTAAAATTACCAACTTTGATCAAAATGAACAAAACTCATCAAAAACACACAAAGTGGGTTCTAAAACCCCTAGGAGCTCACCTCAAACTTGCTTCTGATCTTTACCAAGCTTTACATCGAAACCCTAACTCATCTCTTGCTCTTTTCTTGCTTTTCTTTAACCTTTCTCTTGTTCCAACTTTTCCCAAAACCATGCTTGCTTGAAGTCCAAGATTAAAGGAAGAAGTTTGATGGATTATGGGTGATTGATGATGAGGGGCGATTCTAGAGAGAGGGAGAGAAGAAAAACAGCCATATAGAGAGAGAAAGAAAAGATAGATATGAAGAAATTTCATATTTATCCATTTATAAACCCTTTCCTCTCATAATTACCATTTTGCCATTCCTTTCGTTAAATTCCTGTGATACTGTTAAAAGTCTCGCTTAAGCGGGATATTACACTCTACCCCCCTTAAAGAAATTTCGTCCTCGAAATTTAGAAAATCCTTCGAAGATCCTGAAAAGATAAATCCTTTCTACCTCTTTCTCTACTATGAAAATTTCCAATCCTTTAAGCTTGTTGGAACTTCATGGCAACTCCAGGGTCTGACATGTAGATTAATCACGCACCCCGATTAAACTATACTGGTTAAAACTTGTTCTTTAGCCATGATTTCCATTTCTGTAAATCAAAACATGTGACAATCTCTTTCCGACCGAAAGGTCTGACGTATAATACATAACTATCACTTGCTAAGACGTATGGTTATCTGAACCAACATATCCATATTATCCGACTATGTCCTCTATCCGACATATTCCTTGTAAATCCAAAGCAAAATTATTAAATCTTGGATTTCCTTTACTGAACCCTATCAGTTCTTCTTTAATTGACCATTCCATATTACCCTGAAGACGTCGAGTCATTCTGTTTTCCCCAATTATTTCAACTTTCCGAGGAATCTATTACATTACTTTTAGTTCAAGGAACTTTTGTCTATAACTTTCGCCTCGCAAAACGACCTTTTACTGTTACATTCGTAACATTCTTCATATAAATTTATCCTCACACTGGAAGGTATCTGATATTGAATCTTCTCAAATGGAATTGAAATCTATTACAACTATCTTCACAAATCAGATTCAAAGTAATGGCTGAACTTCTGGTTTACGTTCCTTTCTTTCTGTAGTCCTGGTGTAGATATTATCACAACCATGAGCATTGCTCACATTCCCACTGCGGGAATCCTTAAAGCTCGAGAAATCTCACACAAGTCGGTTATGCTCCGATTGATAATCAACAATAACATGTAGCCAAAGGTCTTAGGAACCTTCTTCTTTACCAATACTTTCAAACTTATGAAAATCCAGTATAAGTGACGTGTGGCATAAGCCGTCTCACTTATCATCATATAATATAGTCCATAACACAAAGCTTCTATACATGATCGAGTACGTGTACACTCCTATCGGGTACACCGTACACCGCATCATCATTGTCCAACTAACGGGACATCATACTTAGTCAAAATATACTTGAGACAAGGCCACGCCAACTAAGGTCACTCTTCTTGCTCTTAACTCATGTTTGCACTCTTTGAGTAACTACAATCCCGTATGTAACTATGATTACGTCCCATAGACGTTATAACTTATTTTGTTCAAGAACATTCTCCGTTTTCTAAAAGAAAACTCTATTCTGTTCGCTATTCAAAATAGCACTTTAAAACTCTTAATCCTTTAATACATAACTTGAATTCACATAGCCTTTTACTATAAACTATGAGTAATCTTCTGATCGGTGTAAGACATTTCCTTCCTTTAACTGTTAACTTTAAGTTCAAGAATTTCTGAACTTCTCAACTGAGACTTTCCTGCTAAAACATTACCGACTGCGTACCACGATTACTAACACATGTCTCATGACTATAATTATGTTACACTACTGTCTAAGTAGCATAAACTCTGCCTGATCAGTATACATAATACTAATCATAACCTGTTACATGCCTGTTACATGCGACATGCTAGCATAACGTAGGTACGATGCGGAAAATTGTATGCCACAGCATTCTTCCTCTTTGGTTAAACTTACTATTCAAAATAACTTTAAGTTACCGAGCTAAACAGCTAGATCACCGTATGAAATGTGGCCTCCTTCGCGTGCTATAAACACATCCTTTAATCTCTCAAACCGCTTCAATTCTCTTATCTCATGAGTTTCGAGATCCGAATCATTCCTCGACTCATCTATTAAAATTTCCTGTTAGAACTGTTGGTAAGTTCAAGTCATCACTACCTACACATATTGTGTAGCTTAAGAATTAATCTCTGAATACTTTTCCTGTAATTCATCTGGCAAGGACTTCACAAACATCCTCATTTTTCTAAACTTCAACTTTGAATTGTTCATTAGCTCATCCTTTGATTACTTCTCCGCTGCGCAACTCTGATCTAAACAATTCACCTTGGGATAGAAGTAATACACCACTATTACCATATAAAATCTCCTTAGCCAATCCTTTAACTTTACAACTTCGTAGTTACCATACATAACCATCTTACATTATAATTTCTCTTGTGGTTTAATCCACCCGTTTAACTTATTAATTGATCGGCACTTGACTTTGTATTTCCCTTCGGACATAAACAATGCTTTTACTTTCACGAAAGTACGCCGAAATCTGTAATCAGTCTTTAACAATAATTACGAGCCCAACAATGCTCCTGTCAAAACAACTTATACATTAGTTCTAGCTTTATTCTTCATAATCTGAACCGAGTTCCATACTATAATTATCCGTAAGGATTTCACATCCACAACCTTTTTCCAAGACACTTAGGTCCACATAACTCTAACATAATTCTTGGTCACTCCGGAAATATTCCGTCTGTGTAAACCCAACTTTTACCGGCTCTCCTGTAAATTCAAACACATGTTACACCTCTTCAAGTACCCGATTAATAAATCTGAAAACTTCAATACTTAACATTTCCATTGGATCCTTCCTATAACTTATTACTGTATCCACAATTCCATTCTAATCTTGTTATCTGAACATTAGTCCAACGTCTTCTCGACCGTTGCCCTCTTCACGGTTTCAAACAATCCAAGGTATGTATTTCCTACCATCTTTAACATCTATCATCATAAGGTAATCTTTGTCGACTTACCGAATACTTGTGTAAGGAGCCCATTAAAAGAAAACATAGAACTCCTTAACATAACCATAGCTTTAACTACAACTTGTACGTTAGTGACAATCTTCCTGTTCAATCTTCGAAATCGGTCTACTATAATCCGCCAACAAAAGATTCAATCTTTAATCCATACCTTCACCGGGGGTTTCGTTTACTTATCGCTACGCTCGCGTTCCTCATACCAAGTATCTTGGTGTTCCATAATAAAGGAAGGTAATCTGTTCCATCTGTTCACTAATTCGTCTTAACCTTCACCCTTTGAACACTTCTTTCCTCCTTGGTCACATTCAGCTCTCAGATATTTGTCCTAACTGTCATATACTAGACTGAGTTGATCAGGCTCAACTAGATGTGACCTTTAGAACAACATCCGGAACCCAATGATTCCACTACTTTTATTGAATCTTAAATGACCCATGGCACGGTCTGAATCGACCTGCTCTGATACCAATTGTAACACCCATACTAACTTTAACTAGTATGTTAGCATGTGTGTTAAACTGATACTGGACACATTTAAAAATTTCAATAATAATATTACATTACAACAGAATAAATACATGTTTACTCGTTTGTACAATAATCCAATACTGTTACAATACTTTTACAAATGTCCATAATGCTTCTGAGCTGGTACACAACGAGCAAATGCACTCCATCCAGTACCTCTATGAAGATCTTCGTCACGAACCTCTGACTAACCTGTAACCCTGCACCAGAAGGAATGGGATGAGACATAATGTCTCAGTGAGCTCTACCCAACCTACTGTTTGGCAACCACAGGGAACCTAGGGTCGCCATGCCTACCTTGGCAATTTAGGGGAAATCTAGAATCGCCAAGTCTTTTATCTGTCTATGACTATAAGTCCTCCTGTAACTATAACTTGAGCTGCCTATAACCTTTGCTGTAACTGTCTATAACCATAACTGTAATCTGCCTATAACTTTAACTTAGTGATCGAGGGGAATCCTAGGATCACTTTCTGATAACTGTCTATGTCTATAACTATGAGTTTCCTGTGACTATAACTGTAACTGTAACTTTAACTATAACTATTAAACATAAAACATGTACACAATTCGATAGCAGTTTTATGTTAGCTGTTAGCGTTGAACAAACAATTAATCTGAGTTCATTTTACGGAGGGCACCCCGGGTGGAGCAACCCCGAGATACGTCTCCCTATGACCCGATGAAACTCCTGACAATCAGGCTAGCACCGGACTCCCTATGAAATTGCATGTGGATAACCCTCTCGGAGAAATCCCATCCGGCGTATCCCGGAGTCTGCTGAACATGCCTATGACTGTAAAACGTGCAAGCACGCCAATATCTTTAATCTTTAATTCTTTAACTTTAACGTATGAACATATAATCTGTTACTATGAACATATAACATTCCTGTAACTATAATCTATAACCTATGATTCTTGGCTTATCGTTCTCATAAGCCACCTATAATCGTTGGAGAACCAACACTATAAACCTTATCTGTGACTATGATTGTAGAAACATTCCTATAACTCTTGTATTCTAATCCGAATACATCTATAACTTTATTCACCTAGTATAGGTTCCTGACTTATCAAGGTCGTATGTTTTTCCTTAAGAGTTATTAACTCACGTGCAAGGGATCTATCCATTAATCCTTACACTCATACTATAATTCCCGTCTTCCTATCAAAGCATTCGACATATCGTTATCATATGCCATCTTAGGATTATCTATTCTATTATCCCTTATACTCCTATTGCATCGCTAAGTCTTGTTCAATTATTCCGTATATGTTATATGCCCTCGGATATGCCCACAATGGTGTTTTTCTTATAAAATAAGGTTTTCTTTGAAAATGGTTACCAAAAGCCTCGCCTGACACGTGCACAGGTCACAGAACGAAGCAGAAAAGTCATAAAATTGCTGCCCAATTTCGCTGGGCGAAATCCACTTCGCTGGGCGAAGGTAGGCAGTGAAGAATTGTCAAACAGTAACTGCACGATCGCCCCGAGTTCGCCCGGCGATTTTGTCAGCACAGAAATGGTTCAAAACGTGATTTTTCCACCATTTTTGACATAATAAGGCATACCCAAGCACTATAACATCATAAGGAATGAATTACAACTATGAATTGATTGATTAAAACAGGTTTGAACAAGGAATTTGCAAGCAATAGGGATTAGGGTAAAAATTACCAACTTTGATCAAAATGAACAAAACTCATCAAAAACACACAAAGTGGGTTCTAAAACCCCTAGGAGCTCACCTCAAACTTGCTTCTGATCTTTACCAAGCTTTACATCGAAACCCTAACTCATCTCTTGCTCTTTTCTTGCTTTTCTTTAACCTTTCTCTTGTTCCAACTTTTCCCAAAACCATGCTTGCTTGAAGTCCAAGATTAAAGGAAGAAGTTTGATGGATTATGGGTGATTGATGATGAGGGGCGATTCTAGAGAGAGGGAGAGAAGAAAAACAGCCATATAGAGAGAGAAAGAAAAGATAGATATGAAGAAATTTCATATTTATCCATTTATAAACCCTTTCCTCTCATAATTACCATTTTGCCATTCCTTTCGTTAAATTCCTGTGATACTGTTAAAAGTCTCGCTTAAGCGGGATATTACACTCTACCCCCCTTAAAGAAATTTCGTCCTCGAAATTTAGAAAATCCTTCGAAGATCCTGAAAAGATAAATCCTTTCTACCTCTTTCTCTACTATGAAAATTTCCAATCCTTTAAGCTTGTTGGAACTTCATGGCAACTCCAGGGTCTGACATGTAGATTAATCACGCACCCCGATTAAACTATACTGGTTAAAACTTGTTCTTTAGCCATGATTTCCATTTCTGTAAATCAAAACATGTGACAATCTCTTTCCGACCGAAAGGTCTGACGTATAATACATAACTATCACTTGCTAAGATGTATGGTTATCTGAACCAACATATCCATATTATCCGACTATGTCCTCTATCCGACATATTCCTTGTAAATCCAAAGCAAAATTATTAAATCTTGGATTTCCTTTACTGAACCCTATCAGTTCTTCTTTAATTGACCATTCCATATTACCCTGAAGACGTCGAGTCATTCTGTTTTCCCCAATTATTTCAACTTTCCGAGGAATCTATTACATTACTTTTAGTTCAAGGAACTTTTGTCTATAACTTTCGCCTCGCAAAACGACCTTTTACTGTTACATTCGTAACATTCTTCATATAAATTTATCCTCACACTGGAAGGTATCTGATATTGAATCTTCTCAAATGGAATTGAAATCTATTACAACTATCTTCACAAATCAGATTCAAAGTAATGGCTGAACTTCTGGTTTACGTTCCTTTCTTTCTGTAGTCCTGGTGTAGATATTATCACAACCATGAGCATTGCTCACATTCCCACTGCGGGAATCCTTAAAGCTCGAGAAATCTCACACAAGTCGGTTATGCTCCGATTGATAATCAACAATAACATGTAGCCAAAGGTCTTAGGAACCTTCTTCTTTACCAATACTTTCAAACTTATGAAAATCCAGTATAAGTGACGTGTGGCATAAGCCGTCTCACTTATCATCATATAATATAGTCCATAACACAAAGCTTCTATACATGATCAAGTACGTGTACACTCCTATCGGGTACACCGTACACCGCATCATCATTGTCCAACTAACGGGACATCATACTTAGTCAAAATATACTTGAGACAAGGCCACGCCAACTAAGGTCACTCTTCTTGCTCTTAACTCATGTTTGCACTCTTTGAGTAACTACAATCCCGTATGTAACTATGATTACGTCCCATAGACGTTATAACTTATTTTGTTCAAGAACATTCTCCGTTTTCTAAAAGAAAACTCTATTCTGTTCGCTATTCAAAATAGCACTTTAAAACTCTTAATCCTTTAATACATAACTTGAATTCACATAGCCTTTTACTATAAACTATGAGTAATCTTCTGATCGGTGTAATACATTTCCTTCCTTTAACTGTTAACTTTAAGTTCAAGAATTTCTGAACTTCTCAACTGAGACTTTCCTGCTAAAACATTACCGACTGCGTACCACGATTACTAACACATGTCTCATGACTATAATTATGTTACACTACTGTCTAAGTAGCATAAACTCTGCCTGATCAGTATACATAATACTAATCATAACCTGTTACATGCCTGTTACATGCGACATGCTAGCATAACGTAGGTACGATGCGGAAAACTGTATGCCACAGCATTCTTCCTCTTTGGTTAAACTTACTATTCAAAATAACTTTAAGTTACCGAGCTAAACAGCTAGATCACCGTATGAAATGTGGCCTCCTTCGCGTGCTATAAACACATCCTTTAATCTCTCAAACCGCTTCAATTCTCTTATCTCATGAGTTTCGAGATCCGAATCATTCCTCGACTCATCTATTAAAATTTCCTGTTAGAACTGTTGGTAAGTTCAAGTCATCACTACTTACACATATTCTGTAGCTTAAGAATTAATCTCTGAATACTTTTCCTGTAATTCATCTGGCAAGGACTTCACAAACATCCTCATTTTTCTAAACTTCAACTTTGAATTGTTCATTAGCTCATCCTTTGATTACTTCTCCGCTGCGCAACTCTGATCTAAACAATTCACCTTGGGATAGAAGTAATACACCACTATTACCATATAAAATCTCCTTAGCCAATCCTTTAACTTTACAACTTCGTAGTTACCATACATAACCATCTTACATTATAATTTCTCTTGTGGTTTAATCCACCCGTTTAACTTATTAATTGATCGGCACTTGACTTTGTATTTCCCTTCGGACATAAACAATGCTTTTACTTTCACGAAAGTACGCCGAAATCTGTAATCAATCTTTAACAATAATTACGAGCCCAACAATGCTCCTGTCAAAACAACTTATACATTAGTTCTAGCTTTATTCTTCATAATCTGAACCGAGTTCCATACTATAATTATCCGTAAGGATTTCACATCCACAACCTTTTTCCAAGACACTTAGGTCCACATAACTCTAACATAATTCTTGGTCACTCCGGAAATATTCCGTCTGTGTAAACCCAACTTTTACCGGCTCTCCTGTAAATTCAAACACATGTTACACCTCTTCAAGTACCCGATTAATAAATCTGAAAACTTCAATACTTAACATTTCCATTGGATCCTTCCTATAACTTATTACTGTATCCACAATTCCATTCTAATCTTGTTATCTGAACATTAGTCCAACGTCTTCTCGACCGTTGCCCTCTTCACGGTTTCAAACAATCCAAGGTATGTATTTCCTACCATCTTTAACATCTATCATCATAAGGTAATCTTTGTCGACTTACCGAATACTTGTGTAAGGAGCCCATTAAAAGAAAACATAGAACTCCTTAACATAACCATAGCTTTAACTACAACTTGTACGTTAGTGACAATCTTCCTGTTCAATCTTCGAAATCGGTCTACTATAATCCGCCAACAAAAGATTCAATCTTTAATCCATACCTTCACCGGGGGTTTCGTTTACTTATCGCTACGCTCGCGTTCCTCATACCAAGTATCTTGGTGTTCCATAATAAAGGAAGGTAATCTGTTCCATCTGTTCACTAATTCGTCTTAACCTTCACCCTTTGAACACTTCTTTCCTCCTTGGTCACATTCAGCTCTCAGATATTTGTCCTAACTGTCATATACTAGACTGAGTTGATCAGGCTCAACTAGATGTGACCTTTAGAACAACATCCGGAACCCAATGATTCCACTACTTTTATTGAATCTTAAATGACCCATGGCACGGTCTGAATCGACCTGCTCTGATACCAATTGTAACACCCATACTAACTTTAACTAGTATGTTAGCATGTGCGTTAAACTGATACTGGACACATTTAAAAATTTCAATAATAATATTACATTACAACAGAATAAATACATGTTTACTCGTTTGTACAATAATCCAATACTGTTACAATACTTTTACAAATGTCCATAATGCTTCTGAGCTGGTACACAACGAGCAAATGCACTCCATCCAGTACCTCTATGAAGATCTTCGTCACGAACCTCTGACTAACCTGTAACCCTGCACCAGAAGGAATGGGATGAGACATAATGTCTCAGTGAGCTCTACACAACCTACTGTTTGGCAACCACAGGGAACCTAGGGTCGCCATGCCTACCTTGGCAATTTAGGGGAAATCTAGAATCGCCAAGTCTTTTATCTGTCTATGACTATAAGTCCTCCTGTAACTATAACTTGAGCTGCCTATAACCTTTGCTGTAACTGTCTATAACCATAACTGTAATCTGCCTATAACTTTAACTTAGTGATCGAGGGGAATCCTAGGATCACTTTCTGATAACTGTCTATGTCTATAACTATGAGTTTCCTGTGACTATAACTGTAACTGTAACTTTAACTATAACTATTAAACATAAAACATGTACACAATTCGATAGCAGTTTTATGTTAGCTGTTAGCGTTGAACAAACAATTAATCTGAGTTCATTTTACGGAGGGCACCCCGGGTGGAGCAACCCCGAGATACGTCTCCCTATGACCCGATGAAACTCCTGACAATCAGGCTAGCACCGGACTCCCTATGAAATTGCATGTGGATAACCCTCTCGGAGAAATCCCATCCGGCGTATCCCGGAGTCTGCTGAGCATGCCTATGACTGTAAAACGTGCAAGCACGCCAATATCTTTAATCTTTAATTCTTTAACTTTAACGTATGAACATATAATCTGTTACTATGAACATATAACATTCCTGTAACTATAATCTATAACCTATGATTCTTGGCTTATCGTTCTCATAAGCCACCTATAATCGTTGGAGAACCAACACTATAAACCTTATCTGTGACTATGATTGTAGAAACATTCCTATAACTCTTGTATTCTAATCCGAATACATCTATAACTTTATTCACCTAGTATAGGTTCCTGACTTATCAAGGTCGTATGTTTTTCCTTAAGAGTTATTAACTCACGTGCAAGGGATCTATCCATTAATCCTTACACTCATACTATAATTCCCGTCTTCCTATCAAAGGATTCGACATATCGTTATCATATGCCATCTTAGGATTATCTATTCTATTATCCCTTATACTCCTATTGCATCGCTAAGTCTTGTTCAATTATTCCGTATATGTTATATGCCCTCGGATATGCCCACAATGGTGTTTTTCTTATAAAATAAGGTTTTCTTTGAAAATGGTTACCAAAAGCCTCGCCTGACACGTGCACAGGTCACAGAACGAAGCAGAAAAGTCATAAAATTGCTGCCCAATTTCGCTGGGCGAAATCCACTTCGCTGGGCGAAGGTAGGCAGTGAAGAATTGTCAAACAGTAACTGCACGATCGCCCCGAGTTCGCCCGGCGATTTTGTCAGCACAGAAATGGTTCAAAACGTGATTTTTCCACCATTTTTGACATAATAAGGCATACCCAAGCACTATAACATCATAAGGAATGAATTACAACTATGAATTGATTGATTAAAACAGGTTTGAACAAGGAATTTGCAAGCAATAGGGATTAGGGTAAAAATTACCAACTTTGATCAAAATGAACAAAACTCATCAAAAACACACAAAGTGGATTCTAAAACCCCTAGGAGCTCACCTCAAACTTGCTTCTGATCTTTACCAAGCTTTACATCGAAACCCTAACTCATCTCTTGCTCTTTTCTTGCTTTTCTTTAACCTTTCTCTTGTTCCAACTTTTCCCAAAACCATGCTTGCTTGAAGTCCAAGATTAAAGGAAGAAGTTTGATGGATTATGGGTGATTGATGATGAGGGGCGATTCTAGAGAGAGGGAGAGAAGAAAAACAGCCATATAGAGAGAGAAAGAAAAGATAGATATGAAGAAATTTCATATTTATCCATTTATAAACCCTTTCCTCTCATAATTACCATTTTGCCATTCCTTTCGTTAAATTCCTGTGATACTGTTAAAAGTCTCGCTTAAGCGGGATATTACACTCTACCCCCCTTAAAGAAATTTCGTCCTCGAAATTTAGAAAATCCTTCGAAGATCCTGAAAAGATAAATCCTTTCTACCTCTTTCTCTACTATGAAAATTTCCAATCCTTTAAGCTTGTTGGAACTTCATGGCAACTCCAGGGTCTGACATGTAGATTAATCACGCACCCCGATTAAACTATACTGGTTAAAACTTGTTCTTTAGCCATGATTTCCATTTCTGTAAATCAAAACATGTGACAATCTCTTTCCGACCGAAAGGTCTGACGTATAATACATAACTATCACTTGCTAAGACGTATGGTTATCTGAACCAACATATCCATATTATCCGACTATGTCCTCTATCCGACATATTCCTTGTAAATCCAAAGCAAAATTATTAAATCTTGGATTTCCTTTACTGAACCCTATCAGTTCTTCTTTAATTGACCATTCCATATTACCCTGAAGACGTCGAGTCATTCTGTTTTCCCCAATTATTTCAACTTTCCGAGGAATCTATTACATTACTTTTAGTTCAAGGAACTTTTGTCTATAACTTTCGCCTCGCAAAACGACCTTTTACTGTTACATTCGTAACATTCTTCATATAAATTTATCCTCACACTGGAAGGTATCTGATATTGAATCTTCTCAAATGGAATTGAAATCTATTACAACTATCTTCACAAATCAGATTCAAAGTAATGGCTGAACTTCTGGTTTACGTTCCTTTCTTTCTATAGTCCTGGTGTAGATATTATCACAACCATGAGCATTGCTCACATTCCCACTGCGGGAATCCTTAAAGCTCGAGAAATCTCACACAAGTCGGTTATGCTCCGATTGATAATCAACAATAACATGTAGCCAAAGGTCTTAGGAACCTTCTTCTTTACCAATACTTTCAAACTTATGAAAATCCAGTATAAGTGACGTGTGGCATAAGCCGTCTCACTTATCATCATATAATATAGTCCATAACACAAAGCTTCTATACATGATCGAGTACGTGTACACTCCTATCGGGTACACCGTACACCGCATCATCATTGTCCAACTAACGGGACATCATACTTAGTCAAAATATACTTGAGACAAGGCCACGCCAACTAAGGTCACTCTTCTTGCTCTTAACTCATGTTTGCACTCTTTGAGTAACTACAATCCCGTATGTAACTATGATTACGTCCCATAGACGTTATAACTTATTTTGTTCAAGAACATTCTCCGTTTTCTAAAAGAAAACTCTATTCTGTTCGCTATTCAAAATAGCACTTTAAAACTCTTAATCCTTTAATACATAACTTGAATTCACATAGCCTTTTACTATAAACTATGAGTAATCTTCTGATCGGTGTAAGACATTTCCTTCCTTTAACTGTTAACTTTAAGTTCAAGAATTTCTGAACTTCTCAACTGAGACTTTCCTGCTAAAACATTACCGACTGCGTACCACGATTACTAACACATGTCTCATGACTATAATTATGTTACACTACTGTCTAAGTAGCATAAACTCTGCCTGATCAGTATACATAATACTAATCATAACCTGTTACATGCCTGTTACATGCGACATGCTAGCATAACGTAGGTACGATGCGGAAAACTGTATGCCACAGCATTCTTCCTCTTTGGTTAAACTTACTATTCAAAATAACTTTAAGTTACCGAGCTAAACAGCTAGATCACCGTATGAAATGTGGCCTCCTTCGCGTGCTATAAACACATCCTTTAATCTCTCAAACCGCTTCAATTCTCTTATCTCATGAGTTTCGAGATCCGAATCATTCCTCGACTCATCTATTAAAATTTCCTGTTAGAACTGTTGGTAAGTTCAAGTCATCACTACTTACACATATTCTGTAGCTTAAGAATTAATCTCTGAATACTTTTCCTGTAATTCATCTGGCAAGGACTTCACAAACATCCTCATTTTTCTAAACTTCAACTTTGAATTGTTCATTAGCTCATCCTTTGATTACTTCTCCGCTGCGCAACTCTGATCTAAACAATTCACCTTGGGATAGAAGTAATACACCACTATTTCCATATAAAATCTCCTTAGCCAATCCTTTAACTTTACAACTTCGTAGTTACCATACATAACCATCTTACATTATAATTTCTCTTGTGGTTTAATCCACCCGTTTAACTTATTAATTGATCGGCACTTGACTTTGTATTTCCCTTCGGACATAAACAATGCTTTTACTTTCACGAAAGTACGCCGAAATCTGTAATCAGTCTTTAACAATAATTACGAGCCCAACAATGCTCCTGTCAAAACAACTTATACATTAGTTCTAGCTTTATTCTTCATAATCTGAACCGAGTTCCATACTATAATTATCCGTAAGGATTTCACATCCACAACCTTTTTCCAAGACACTTAGGTCCACATAACTCTAACATAATTCTTGGTCACTCCGGAAATATTCCGTCTGTGTAAACCCAACTTTTACCGGCTCTCCTGTAAATTCAAACACATGTTACACCTCTTCAAGTACCCGATTAATAAATCTGAAAACTTCAATACTTAACATTTCCATTGGATCCTTCCTATAACTTATTACTGTATCCACAATTCCATTCTAATCTTGTTATCTGAACATTAGTCCAACGTCTTCTCGACCGTTGCCCTCTTCACGGTTTCAAACAATCCAAGGTATGTATTTCCTACCATCTTTAACATCTATCATCATAAGGTAATCTTTGTCGACTTACCGAATACTTGTGTAAGGAGCCCATTAAAAGAAAACATAGAACTCCTTAACATAACCATAGCTTTAACTACAACTTGTACGTTAGTGACAATCTTCCTGTTCAATCTTCGAAATCGGTCTACTATAATCCGCCAACAAAAGATTCAATCTTTAATCCATACCTTCACCGGGGGTTTCGTTTACTTATCGCTACGCTCGCGTTCCTCATACCAAGTATCTTGGTGTTCCATAATAAAGGAAGGTAATCTGTTCCATCTGTTCACTAATTCGTCTTAACCTTCACCCTTTGAACACTTCTTTCCTCCTTGGTCACATTCAGCTCTCAGATATTTGTCCTAACTGTCATATACTAGACTGAGTTGATCAGGCTCAACTAGATGTGACCTTTAGAACAACATCCGGAACCCAATGATTCCACTACTTTTATTGAATCTTAAATGACCCATGGCACGGTCTGAATCGACCTGCTCTGATACCAATTGTAACACCCATACTAACTTTAACTAGTATGTTAGCATGTGCGTTAAACTGATACTGGACACATTTAAAAATTTCAATAATAATATTACATTACAACAGAATAAATACATGTTTACTCGTTTGTACAATAATCCAATACTGTTACAATACTTTTACAAATGTCCATAATGCTTCTGAGCTGGTACACAACGAGCAAATGCACTCCATCCAGTACCTCTATGAAGATCTTCGTCACGAACCTCTGACTAACCTGTAACCCTGCACCAGAAGGAATGGGATGAGACATAATGTCTCAGTGAGCTCTACCCAACCTACTGTTTGGCAACCACAGGGAACCTAGGGTCGCCATGCCTACCTTGGCAATTTAGGGGAAATCTAGAATCGCCAAGTCTTTTATCTGTCTATGACTATAAGTCCTCCTGTAACTATAACTTGAGCTGCCTATAACCTTTGCTGTAACTGTCTATAACCATAACTGTAATCTGCCTATAACTTTAACTTAGTGATCGAGGGGAATCCTAGGATCACTTTCTGATAACTGTCTATGTCTATAACTATGAGTTTCCTGTGACTATAACTGTAACTGTAACTTTAACTATAACTATTAAACATAAAACATGTACACAATTCGATAGCAGTTTTATGTTAGCTGTTAGCGTTGAACAAACAATTAATCTGAGTTCATTTTACGGAGGGCACCCCGGGTGGAGCAACCCCGAGATACGTCTCCCTATGACCCGATGAAACTCCTGACAATCAGGCTAGCACCGGACTCCCTATGAAATTGCATGTGGATAACCCTCTCGGAGAAATCCCATCCGGCGTATCCCGGAGTCTGCTGAACATGCCTATGACTGTAAAACGTGCAAGCACGCCAATATCTTTAATCTTTAATTCTTTAACTTTAACGTATGAACATATAATCTGTTACTATGAACATATAACATTCCTGTAACTATAATCTATAACCTATGATTCTTGGCTTATCGTTCTCATAAGCCACCTATAATCGTTGGAGAACCAACACTATAAACCTTATCTGTGACTATGATTGTAGAAACATTCCTATAACTCTTGTATTCTAATCCGAATACATCTATAACTTTATTCACCTAGTATAGGTTCCTGACTTATCAAGGTCGTATGTTTTTCCTTAAGAGTTATTAACTCACGTGCAAGGGATCTATCCATTAATCCTTACACTCATACTATAATTCCCGTCTTCCTATCAAAGGATTCGACATATCGTTATCATATGCCATCTTAGGATTATCTATTCTATTATCCCTTATACTCCTATTGCATCGCTAAGTCTTGTTCAATTATTCCGTATATGTTATATGCCCTCGGATATGCCCACAATGGTGTTTTTCTTATAAAATAAGGTTTTCTTTGAAAATGGTTACCAAAAGCCTCGCCTGACACGTGCACAGGTCACAGAACGAAGGACAAAAGTCATAAAATTGCTGCCCAATTTCGCTGGGCGAAATCCACTTCGCTGGGCGAAGGTAGGCAGTGAAGAATTGTCAAACAGTAACTGCACGATCGCCCCGAGTTCGCCCGGCGATTTTGTCAGCACAGAAATGGTTCAAAACGTGATTTTTCCACCATTTTTGACATAATAAGGCATACCCAAGCACTATAACATCATAAGGAATGAATTACAACTATGAATTGATTGATTAAAACAGGTTTGAACAAGGAATTTGCAAGCAATAGGGATTAGGGTAAAAATTACCAACTTTGATCAAAATGAACAAAACTCATCAAAAACACACAAAGTGGGTTCTAAAACCCCTAGGAGCTCACCTCAAACTTGCTTCTGATCTTTACCAAGCTTTACATCGAAACCCTAACTCATCTCTTGCTCTTTTCTTGCTTTTCTTTAACCTTTCTCTTGTTCCAACTTTTCCCAAAACCATGCTTGCTTGAAGTCCAAGATTAAAGGAAGAAGTTTGATGGATTATGGGTGATTGATGATGAGGGGCGATTCTAGAGAGAGGGAGAGAAGAAAAACAGCCATATAGAGAGAGAAAGAAAAGATAGATATGAAGAAATTTCATATTTATCCATTTATAAACCCTTTCCTCTCATAATTACCATTTTGCCATTCCTTTCGTTAAATTCCTGTGATACTGTTAAAAGTCTCGCTTAAGCGGGATATTACACTCTACCCCCCTTAAAGAAATTTCGTCCTCGAAATTTAGAAAATCCTTCGAAGATCCTGAAAAGATAAATCCTTTCTACCTCTTTCTCTACTATGAAAATTTCCAATCCTTTAAGCTTGTTGGAACTTCATGGCAACTCCAGGGTCTGACATGTAGATTAATCACGCACCCCGATTAAACTATACTGGTTAAAACTTGTTCTTTAGCCATGATTTCCATTTCTGTAAATCAAAACATGTGACAATCTCTTTCCGACCGAAAGGTCTGACGTATAATACATAACTATCACTTGCTAAGACGTATGGTTATCTGAACCAACATATCCATATTATCCGACTATGTCCTCTATCCGACATATTCCTTGTAAATCCAAAGCAAAATTATTAAATCTTGGATTTCCTTTACTGAACCCTATCAGTTCTTCTTTAATTGACCATTCCATATTACCCTGAAGACGTCGAGTCATTCTGTTTTCCCCAATTATTTCAACTTTCCGAGGAATCTATTACATTACTTTTAGTTCAAGGAACTTTTGTCTATAACTTTCGCCTCGCAAAACGACCTTTTACTGTTACATTCGTAACATTCTTCATATAAATTTATCCTCACACTGGAAGGTATCTGATATTGAATCTTCTCAAATGGAATTGAAATCTATTACAACTATCTTCACAAATCAGATTCAAAGTAATGGCTGAACTTCTGGTTTACGTTCCTTTCTTTCTATAGTCCTGGTGTAGATATTATCACAACCATGAGCATTGCTCACATTCCCACTGCGGGAATCCTTAAAGCTCGAGAAATCTCACACAAGTCGGTTATGCTCCGATTGATAATCAACAATAACATGTAGCCAAAGGTCTTAGGAACCTTCTTCTTTACCAATACTTTCAAACTTATGAAAATCCAGTATAAGTGACGTGTGGCATAAGCCGTCTCACTTATCATCATATAATATAGTCCATAACACAAAGCTTCTATACATGATCGAGTACGTGTACACTCCTATCGGGTACACCGTACACCGCATCATCATTGTCCAACTAACGGGACATCATACTTAGTCAAAATATACTTGAGACAAGGCCACGCCAACTAAGGTCACTCTTCTTGCTCTTAACTCATGTTTGCACTCTTTGAGTAACTACAATCCCGTATGTAACTATGATTACGTCCCATAGACGTTATAACTTATTTTGTTCAAGAACATTCTCCGTTTTCTAAAAGAAAACTCTATTCTGTTCGCTATTCAAAATAGCACTTTAAAACTCTTAATCCTTTAATACATAACTTGAATTCACATAGCCTTTTACTATAAACTATGAGTAATCTTCTGATCGGTGTAAGACATTTCCTTCCTTTAACTGTTAACTTTAAGTTCAAGAATTTCTGAACTTCTCAACTGAGACTTTCCTGCTAAAACATTACCGACTGCGTACCACGATTACTAACACATGTCTCATGACTATAATTATGTTACACTACTGTCTAAGTAGCATAAACTCTGCCTGATCAGTATACATAATACTAATCATAACCTGTTACATGCCTGTTACATGCGACATGCTAGCATAACGTAGGTACGATGCGGAAAACTGTATGCCACAGCATTCTTCCTCTTTGGTTAAACTTACTATTCAAAATAACTTTAAGTTACCGAGCTAAACAGCTAGATCACCGTATGAAATGTGGCCTCCTTCGCGTGCTATAAACACATCCTTTAATCTCTCAAACCGCTTCAATTCTCTTATCTCATGAGTTTCGAGATCCGAATCATTCCTCGACTCATCTATTAAAATTTCCTGTTAGAACTGTTGGTAAGTTCAAGTCATCACTACTTACACATATTCTGTAGCTTAAGAATTAATCTCTGAATACTTTTCCTGTAATTCATCTGGCAAGGACTTCACAAACATCCTCATTTTTCTAAACTTCAACTTTGAATTGTTCATTAGCTCATCCTTTGATTACTTCTCCGCTGCGCAACTCTGATCTAAACAATTCACCTTGGGATAGAAGTAATACACCACTATTTCCATATAAAATCTCCTTAGCCAATCCTTTAACTTTACAACTTCGTAGTTACCATACATAACCATCTTACATTATAATTTCTCTTGTGGTTTAATCCACCCGTTTAACTTATTAATTGATCGGCACTTGACTTTGTATTTCCCTTCGGACATAAACAATGCTTTTACTTTCACGAAAGTACGCCGAAATCTGTAATTAGTCTTTAACAATAATTACGAGCCCAACAATGCTCCTGTCAAAACAACTTATACATTAGTTCTAGCTTTATTCTTCATAATCTGAACCGAGTTCCATACTATAATTATCCGTAAGGATTTCACATCCACAACCTTTTTCCAAGACACTTAGGTCCACATAACTCTAACATAATTCTTGGTCACTCCGGAAATATTCCGTCTGTGTAAACCCAACTTTTACCGGCTCTCCTGTAAATTCAAACACATGTTACACCTCTTCAAGTACCCGATTAATAAATCTGAAAACTTCAATACTTAACATTTCCATTGGATCCTTCCTATAACTTATTACTGTATCCACAATTCCATTCTAATCTTGTTATCTGAACATTAGTCCAACGTCTTCTCGACCGTTGCCCTCTTCACGGTTTCAAACAATCCAAGGTATGTATTTCCTACCATCTTTAACATCTATCATCATAAGGTAATCTTTGTCGACTTACCGAATACTTGTGTAAGGAGCCCATTAAAAGAAAACATAGAACTCCTTAACATAACCATAGCTTTAACTACAACTTGTACGTTAGTGACAATCTTCCTGTTCAATCTTCGAAATCGGTCTACTATAATCCGCCAACAAAAGATTCAATCTTTAATCCATACCTTCACCGGGGGTTTCGTTTACTTATCGCTACGCTCGCGTTCCTCATACCAAGTATCTTGGTGTTCCATAATAAAGGAAGGTAATCTGTTCCATCTGTTCACTAATTCGTCTTAACCTTCACCCTTTGAACACTTCTTTCCTCCTTGGTCACATTCAGCTCTCAGATATTTGTCCTAACTGTCATATACTAGACTGAGTTGATCAGGCTCAACTAGATGTGACCTTTAGAACAACATCCGGAACCCAATGATTCCACTACTTTTATTGAATCTTAAATGACCCATGGCACGGTCTGAATCGACCTGCTCTGATACCAATTGTAACACCCATACTAACTTTAACTAGTATGTTAGCATGTGCGTTAAACTGATACTGGACACATTTAAAAATTTCAATAATAATATTACATTACAACAGAATAAATACATGTTTACTCGTTTGTACAATAATCCAATACTGTTACAATACTTTTACAAATGTCCATAATGCTTCTGAGCTGGTACACAACGAGCAAATGCACTCCATCCAGTACCTCTATGAAGATCTTCGTCACGAACCTCTGACTAACCTGTAACCCTGCACCAGAAGGAATGGGATGAGACATAATGTCTCAGTGAGCTCTACCCAACCTACTGTTTGGCAACCACAGGGAACCTAGGGTCGCCATGCCTACCTTGGCAATTTAGGGGAAATCTAGAATCGCCAAGTCTTTTATCTGTCTATGACTATAAGTCCTCCTGTAACTATAACTTGAGCTGCCTATAACCTTTGCTGTAACTGTCTATAACCATAACTGTAATCTGCCTATAACTTTAACTTAGTGATCGAGGGGAATCCTAGGATCACTTTCTGATAACTGTCTATGTCTATAACTATGAGTTTCCTGTGACTATAACTGTAACTGTAACTTTAACTATAACTATTAAACATAAAACATGTACACAATTCGATAGCAGTTTTATGTTAGCTGTTAGCGTTGAACAAACAATTAATCTGAGTTCATTTTACGGAGGGCACCCCGGGTGGAGCAACCCCGAGATACGTCTCCCTATGACCCGATGAAACTCCTGACAATCAGGCTAGCACCGGACTCCCTATGAAATTGCATGTGGATAACCCTCTCGGAGAAATCCCATCCGGCGTATCCCGGAGTCTGCTGAACATGCCTATGACTGTAAAACGTGCAAGCACGCCAATATCTTTAATCTTTAATTCTTTAACTTTAACGTATGAACATATAATCTGTTACTATGAACATATAACATTCCTGTAACTATAATCTATAACCTATGATTCTTGGCTTATCGTTCTCATAAGCCACCTATAATCGTTGGAGAACCAACACTATAAACCTTATCTGTGACTATGATTGTAGAAACATTCCTATAACTCTTGTATTCTAATCCGAATACATCTATAACTTTATTCACCTAGTATAGGTTCCTGACTTATCAAGGTCGTATGTTTTTCCTTAAGAGTTATTAACTCACGTGCAAGGGATCTATCCATTAATCCTTACACTCATACTATAATTCCCGTCTTCCTATCAAAGGATTCGACATATCGTTATCATATGCCATCTTAGGATTATCTATTCTATTATCCCTTATACTCCTATTGCATCGCTAAGTCTTGTTCAATTATTTCGTATATGTTATATGCCCTCGGATATGCCCACAATGGTGTTTTTCTTATAAAATAAGGTTTTCTTTGAAAATGGTTACCAAAAGCCTCGCCTGACACGTGCACAGGTCACAGAACGAAGGACAAAAGTCATAAAATTGCTGCCCAATTTCGCTGGGCGAAATCCACTTCGCTTGGCGAAGGTAGGCAGTGAAGAATTGTCAAACAGTAACTGCACGATCGCCCCGAGTTCGCCCGGCGATTTTGTCAGCACAGAAATGGTTCAAAACGTGATTTTTCCACCATTTTTGACATAATAAGGCATACCCAAGCACTATAACATCATAAGGAATGAATTACAACTATGAATTGATTGATTAAAACAGGTTTGAACAAGGAATTTGCAAGCAATAGGGATTAGGGTAAAATTACCAACTTTGATCAAAATGAACAAAACTCATCAAAAACACACAAAGTGGGTTCTAAAACCCCTAGGAGCTCACCTCAAACTTGCTTCTGATCTTTACCAAGCTTTACATCGAAACCCTAACTCATCTCTTGCTCTTTTCTTGCTTTTCTTTAACCTTTCTCTTGTTCCAACTTTTCCCAAAACCATGCTTGCTTGAAGTCCAAGATTAAAGGAAGAAGTTTGATGGATTATGGGTGATTGATGATGAGGGGCGATTCTAGAGAGAGGGAGAGAAGAAAAACAGCCATATAGAGAGAGAAAGAAAAGATAGATATGAAGAAATTTCATATTTATCCATTTATAAACCCTTTCCTCTCATAATTACCATTTTGCCATTCCTTTCGTTAATTTCCTGTGATACTGTTAAAAGTCTCGCTTAAGCGGGATATTACAGCCTCTTATCTTCTCAAAAACATTTTCAAAACTTAAAAATCAATCATAGCAAATCACTCGACTTTTTACCCCGAACTACGTGATTTTGATCCCGCTCGGGTACATAGGCAAAAGACTTTGTCTTTCCAAATCAACAAAATAACAAAAACATTTTTTTTTCTCTTTTACTCATCACTTTAGTCTTTTTTACAGTTAGGCATTTCTTTACAAGCAAATAATCAATTTAGCATAAAGATAAGTAAAAACAAGAGGTTCCTATAGAGTACTATAGACGTTTAGGGTGCTAACACCTTCCCTTTACGTAACCAACCCCCGGACCTTGATCTCTAAAATAGGGTTTTTCAAACTTTCTCCCTTTTCCTCGGAAAAATAAAAGGTCGGTGGTGAACTTAAAATTGCGAGTCAACGCTAACTAATAGCTTGATATCCAAAAATCACCGCGACAAAAAAATTGCGACTTCACTGGGGAAATCGTCCTAAGTGGGTTAAACCTATCCTGTTTTTCTTTATCTTTATGCTTTATTTCTATTTGTAATTGTAAATATGTGCTTAAGTGTTTATCTTTTTACGTGAGTGGTGAGATAAGTCCTACACCCGGACTTGAGGGAAACATAAGATAGGATGGTGGTATAATTAAAGTGTCTTTCCGAGAGTGAGTTTCGGATGTGGCACATGTGATAACCCCACTCAATGGAGGAATCTTGGAAGTATTACTATGTTGGCAAGAGAAGTCGTGTTCGGCATTGTTATTTTCAAGTGACATATGAAGTTGAGGACCTTTGGTTACATTTAACCCATCTTGGCCTTTTAGGACGTAGTGTGGTGGCTAATCAAGAGTAGTCTTGAATTGGTTGATACGCGATACTACACTCAAACGAGACTTTCCTACGAACGTCGTTGGACCGGGAGTAGTCCCGCAATCCGACAATATTCGAAAGTGGTCAATGACTTTGGGAACTTGGTAGAACCCGTGATACAGGTACATATGAAACCATAGTCCTTACCAAACAGCGTGTTTACCCTCGACTCCAACATTATGGACTTAACCTCACCATGTTTTCTCTGTTTCTTTAGCATAATCATGCATACATGCATTCATTCATAAACATTTTTCCATCAAGTATCGAAGGACTCAAACAAGATTTTGTAAACATCGTAGGAATGAACTTCACAAAGAGGAACACTCAAAAGTACAACTTCAAAAGCCCGGATTTGACAAACTTAAGGAAGCTAGGATATTTAGTAACTAGTCCGGAGGATTTTTCAAGCTCGTTATGGGAGATCACTTGGCATCCTCAAGTTTGAGATATCGGGGTTTTCCAAGATTTCTATTGATGAACTTTTGAGCATATCCCTTGTCTTTGTTCCTAAAAAGGGGATTGTTTGTAATATTATATTTTTTTAAATGAAATGTTCAAACTATGATGTTTACAATTACTTCGACAAGTCCTTCGATAACAAATCTTTCTTTTTTTTTGCATAAGCATAATCATGCATCATACTGCATTCATAGTTTCCAAACCGAGTCTTACATTTTGTTCATCAAAAAAGGTCAATCTGCCTCAGTCAAAGAAAGTGGCCCGACGCATTCATTACAAACCGACTCGCACCCACAACACTCGTGCAAACAGAAGAAAGAAAATGGATATGGTCGTACAAACGCCTGGAGGGTTTGCCCGCAATTGGGTCGCTGTTGACATTCCCTCGGTTACTCATGGGTCCAAGTAATGTGTTTTTGTTGTCTTGTCTTTTCAGAAGAAAAAAAAAATCTTTCATTACGCCCGAGACAAAAGTGAACTTTTGTAGGGCTTTTTGCTTTATGCATTCCCATCATCAAATAAAAAGTCATTTTGTCCCCGACTATGTCTTTTTATTCTTTTCTTTTTTCTGGAAAATGGTAACACAAAAAACCAAAAAAAAAACTTATTTTTCTTTAATCAATTTCCAAATATCTGCATTTACTTGTTTAGTAAGACTAATCATGAATCATACAAAAAGTTTAAACACCAATAAACCCGTTGAACACTTTAACCATATGCTCTCTCCCAACTTTGAGTTCCCTGTCTTTGAAGCTGAAGAGGAGGAGGATGAAGGGATTCCTGAAAAGATCTCTCAGTTACTAGAGTATGAAAGGAAGGTCATTCAGCCTCATGAAGAAGCACTGGAAGTGATTAATTTGGGTTCCGAGGAACTGCCACTACAATATTCCTGATATAATCATCACAGACAAGGGGACAAATTTGAACGACAAAATGGTGAAGGAGTTCTATGATAGTTTCAAAATTGAACATCATAACTCTTATCCTTACCTCAGATGAATGGTGTCGTTGAAGCTGCAAAAAAACAAAAAAACAAACAAAAAAAACCAACAAAAACAAAAAAAAAACAAAAAAAAAAGAAATATGTCAAGAAGATTGCCCAGAAAATGGTCGTCACTTACAAGGACTGGCATGAGATGTTACCGTATGCTTTGCATGGATATCGTACTTTGGTACGCACTTCAACAGGGGCAACCCCTTCTCTTTGGTATATGAGCAGTACTCCCTGTGGAGGTTGAGATTCCGTCAATGAGAGTTCTAATGGAAGAAAAGTTGTCAGAGGCTGAATGGTGCCAAAACAGATATGATCAGTTGAACTTGATTGAAGAAAAACGCATGAAGCAGTACTCCTTGTGTCATGGACAGTTATATCAAAAGAGGATGAAGCAAGCCTCTGACAAGAAAGTTCGTCCCCGTCTATTCCAAGAAGGAGATCTCGTGCTCAAGAAGGTCTTATCTTTTCAACCCGATTCCAGGGGAAAATGGACGCCTAACTATGAAGTCCCATGTGTCGCCAAGAGACCTTTCTCCGGTGGTGCAATGACTCTTACAACTATGGATGGTGATGAGCTCCCCCGTCCTGTGAACGCCGATGCAGTCAAGAAATACTTTGTCTAAAAAAAATAAAAGAACAGCTCGGTAAGTCGAAAACCCGAAAGGGCGGCTTAGGCAAAAATGAGCGTCTCGATGGACTGAAAACCTGAAAGGGCGGCTTAGTTTTGTGGTTTATTTGATTTTAGCCAAAAAAAAATTGCCAAAGGGGGAGATTGTTGGTTATTTGAAGGTTGGCTAAATGTTTTAGTAAAATCAAAGTGTGCAAGCATGCGTCCTCAGATGTTAATTTGGTCCTTCAGAAGCAAGATAATGGTTTTGAGAAGTTTCAGAAGCTGGAATGGCCTTTAGACGCAGAAATGACCTTCAGACGCTAAAAGTACCTTCAGATGCACTGTTCAAACGTTGACCAGCGTTGACCTTCAGAAGCTGCCTTCAGACGTTGACCAGCGTTGACCTTCAGAAGCTGAACTTCAGAAGCTATTTTCAGAAGCTGGATTTCTGCATTCTTTGTGATTAATTCTGTGCGTATCTTTTGAAGATTTACTGAAGAATTATCCAGGCATTTGTTTTCTAGAAGGCTGATTATTTTGGTGAAGATCTTGGTGAAGATTGACTTCGTGTTTATGAATGAATATATTTCAAAGGGATCTTTGCTTTATTTGATTCAGAAATATATGTTTCCTTTTTGAGCTTCTTTGAATTTCAGAATCATATCTTTATGGTTGATTGTGTTCAGAATTATGAAGACCTGCTGAAGCCTATATAAGGAGAGGATGTGCTGCTTTGAAGATTAGGAAATCAAAAACCAGAAAATTGAGTCTTAGAGTTTTAACAGTTTTTGAGTTTGTAAGCTTAGGCTTTGATTGTACACCACTCATATGTTCTGAGTTGGTTTAGATTGTTTTTGAGTTGTAAATCATTCTAAGCTTTTAAGTATGAATGATGTCTTTGTTCTTTTGAAGGGTGTCTTCATATTTGAGTTGTTTATTCAGAAGTTACTGATCACTGGGTTGTGATTAAGTAATTGGGAAGTTAGTAGTGTTCTAATACTTAGGTGGTGCTCCTGAGTAGAGGTCTTAACTAGTGGAGATTGATTGCTAAGGCTAGGAACAGGGGGTCTGTGTCTGAGTCTTTGAGTTAATTCCTCATAGTGGATTTCCTTCCTGGATTGGTATCCTCCAGACGTAGGTGTTGTTTATCACCGAACTGGGTTAACAAATATTTTGTGTCCTTTACTTTCTGCACTTTTTATTGCTGCTTCTGAACCTGTTTGTTTGTGTTCTGTTTTGCATACTTTGTGCTCTATTTTACGTGTTAACTCAGTACCTGCCAAAATTTCACAAAGTCAGAGAGTTCGCAGATACGAATCAAAGAAATTGTGATACGATTCATGGTGATATGATTCAAGGTTTTATGAATCGAATCAGATTGTTTTGAAAAGGGTTAGAGAGTTTGCATGATACAACTCAAATGAGTTTGAATCGAATCAAATACCAGAAATGTTTATTCAAGATATGTTTTTGAAGAAATGTTTATTCATCGTAACATATATTAGCACATAAGACTCGTGCCTCCCACGGGTCGACGGTGTAGTTTATTATAAAATAGAGAATCATGTGTAAACCCTATTCTCAACCCTAGTTGTCTAAAATGGCTATTTTGTCCTCAATTTTTTGCCACCTCTTTCCAATTTTGCCCTCCCATATCTCTTACGTATTTCCGTTACATATTAATTGGCATGTGTTCTGGACCGGCCAGAAGGCCAGCTAGACAACGACACGTGGACCAAACGTCCACCACTCCAAGGTGTGTCACCTGAGGGTGCATGTCAATGAACCCTCCAATACACCGCACCTTAGCGCGCCCCCGTACATCTGAGACCGCACACGTGTCCTCTGGACCCCTCCTAATCACACGCCACGCCTCCCGGAGATGGTTACGCTCGTGGAGCGCCTATATAAGGGTGAGGTAGCTTCACCCTCAAGGTACGATTCACTTTACACACACTTTTCATGCACTCCTTCTCAGTTCCACTCCTTCTTAATGGAGGAACGGCTCGTGGTGGCTCGTCTATGAATCCCGACCATTTCTTCGGTGGATGGAGGGATAACTGTAAACCGTTGCGGTGGCGGAACGTGCAACAAAAAACGGTTACCGTGTCAGATCGGGTAACAAAAAATGGTTACGGTGGAGGATCGTTAGACCAAGGCGGTTAATGTAACACCCCGATTTTTAAATATTAATCCGTTAATATTATTATAAGATAATGTTAGTATTACCGTTATTATAATGTATTAATTGCTAGATATTTTTAAATTAAAGTAGCCGGGTTATAAATTTTATGAATAATGAGGAAGTAGGGGAGTTAACCAGTTGGTTAAACAATGGGGGGAATCGGGTTGGAAGAATACAATTTTTTTACAAGGATGAGGAAGGGGTGCAGGTAGTAAGTGCGCAGCTTTTATTTGTGTGGATGGAAGGTGGTGTAAACATCAAGGTTGTATAGTTACAGAAGGAATAAATATCCAAACTAGCGGTGCGGATAGCAAATCTGTCTAAGATTATGTGAGGAAGGTAAAGCCCAAGTGGTGACTATATAAAGAGGAGAACATATGAGAATTAGGGTTACAAAGAACTTTTGCTGAACGGAGAAAAGAAGAGAGGAGAGGAGGAAACCCTAGCTAAGGAGAAGAGAGCCAAGCTCCACATTTTTGGAGAATTTGAGGTAAGGGGGAGAATCTTTGCACTTTAAGGTATCTTATTATATGAAGGGGGGTGATTAATTCTTAAGATGATGTTACTGTTATGATGTGAGATTGTGATGAGAGATTGATGATGAACAAATTAAAAGATGAAGTTGAAAGATGAGAATAAAGGAAAACTAGTTTAGGTTTTTGAATTATGTTTTTAGCCTTAAAATGAATGGATAATCCTGTAGGTTAATGAAGAATTAGTGTTTGAATGATAGGGTAATCATGGGGTGAAGATTAGAGTCCAGTTTGGTAAGTTTTAGGTCAAAAATGGGGTTCGGGAAGATCCCTTTAAGCGAAAACGCAGCAAAACTATTTTCTGTTGTCACTGGAGGACGCATGACCATGCATGATGTTTCTGTCTAGGATTTGCAATTTTTATGTTTTGGGGGCGCACGGCCGTGCCCCCAGGGAGCACGATTGTGCACCCTTTCCAGGCTTAGGAAAACCAACTTTTTGACCATTTTTTATTCCGAATTGAGCTTAGGTGTCTTCATGAAAGTTGTAGATATGGATGTTAGATATCATTGGGCTTTGGATTGATCTGATTTAGACATACACAACTTGAGTTATGGTCAAATTACTACACATGGGTCAGCACAGTCGTGTACTCTGCCCAAGTTTAGGAAAACCTACCTTTCCACCCCTCTCTGTCCCAAATTGGATTTAGGTCCCTTCATGAAAGTTGTAGATATAGATGTCAGCGTTCATTTTAATTTGATTTGAATCCATTTAGATCTCTAGAACTTGAGTTATGGTTAAAACACCATGCATGGGTCATGATGCGCTCTTCATAAAAATTCAGCACAATCATTTCGGAGAACTCTAAAACATAATTGAAACAATAATGAGCTTAAGGAAGTCGTTAGATCAAAAAGTATGAGTAATGGTCCTAAACTAATATACCTGAATGAGGAAGAGTGTTTAAGCATAATTAGACGTGATTACCTAAAAATCATAGCGAGACTAACACATGAACTGGTGGAAAGTGTATAAGTGTCGTAAAGAGAGATATCGAAGGGTAGTCCATGAATAACCGATGAAGATAGCAATAATACCTTAGAGAAAAGGATAAGTTTAATGCTAAAACTAATTCGAAGAGTGTAAACTAGAGTAAACCAAGAGTACAGTGATAGAGGTCCAGGATAATGATCGACATTGATGAAGTTTCAACATATGAATATAAGCTCTTAAAACTTAATAAAACCTAGTTGTATATATGGAAGGCGCTATGGGGAATGTTAATACAGAAGTAAAATTTTTTAATTAGAATGAAGAACGGGGTATGCCATTAGGATGAAAGATTTAGTAATGGAGAGAACGAATGAGGAGAGTAGATTCAAAAATGTAGTATTGATTAACGAAAGAATGAAAAATGTATATATGCTTATATAAGATATTAATTAATGATGAGAAGTTATTGTCGTATGATGATGATTTATGACGAGATAGTAATTGTTGGATGACGATGATGAATGATGCTTGTGAATGACGAGTAATGACGATGACGTACCTTGCTTAAGATGACGAGTAAACGATGAAGCGGATTAAGTCGTAAGTAGAAGTTAAAGCAATGGGTAAGGTCGGAGATGGTAATAATAGTGAGAGAAGATATCAAGTTAATTTAGATTAATAAGATGAGACATTAATAGTGTAGATGGTGAGGTTACACAGTGAGTTTAAAACATTAATTGGTTAATATGGTGAACAACAATTATAAGAAAAGATATCGAGTGATGGTTTAGAATAGTGGAGGATGATGTAGGTAGATTCTTAGAATAGTAAAAAAAACTCAAGATAGTAGATAGAAAAGTGCAAGCCAAAATGAGCAATTAGAATAGTGAAGTGGTTTAAGGTAATGAAGATGCTAGGTGAAGAGATAGCCGAATGTAATTGAAAATAAAAAGGCCCAAGTTAAAGTAAGGGATAATGTTAGAAAAGATGATAATGGTGAAGTAACGACCTTAAATTCAAATGAATAAAGTGTGGTCGATTTAAGATGACAGACGATGTTGAGAGAATTGATACGACCAAATAGAACGGGAATAGAAAGTTGTGTGTTAATTAATGAATGATGTCAAGGGTAAAAATTAGAGATGAGACAAGATAATAATTTGCTAGAGGAATAAAGACCAAAGTTAGAATGAGGTAAAGACAATGGGGATGATTGGAGTTATAAATGACGATGTCGAGAGATGATGTAATGACGATGTTGTAAAATGTCGAATAATGAGGTAAAAACAATGTTGTATAATGTTGAATAATAATGACGTAAATGTTGCATATCAAGAAAAGTAGTGACAAAAGATACCTTGTCTATAACTGATAAGTCTGATAGATGAATTCTGTTGTAATTGTGAGTTGTTGATGATGTGCTATGTGTAGTATTTAGAGAGTCCTCCCTCATGCATCATATCATATTTAGGACCATATTAAATGATGAATGACGAATGATGTATGTATGTTCAGTAACACAACTCTGACATACAAATGTTGATTAGGTTGTGTGTATATTTTCTAACACAACTCTGACATACAAATGTTGATTAGTAACCGGTACCGGGATGCATATAAGTCTAGGAACGAAGTGCATTTGCATATAGATAACTTTATGTGTATATGATGTATATGTGATATGTGTTAATGTTGACGTATTGTGAGTGTTATGTGCATATCTTTAATGTGTTGAAATTGATGAGTTATGATAATGACTATGTGCGAAGATGCTATATAACCTGATGAAGAATTGTGAATATGTTGTAGATGATGACCAATGATGTTATGCCTATTTATGCATTATTCATGTATCCCAATATATGTTATGATGAATATTCTCACCCCTTTGTTGTTGTTGTGTATTATGGTGTCTGTACTCTTGGGGTACAGACACTCAGGACAAGGAGCTCTAGATTGCGGGACGTTTTGAAGGTGGCGACGACGATATACTTCCGTAGATATTATCTAATTATTTACATAGTCGAATAATCATGTGCTATGATCTGTAACACTAGGGTTGGGTTCAAACGTTGAATATTTTATTTTATGAAGTTTAAGTATTTGAAATCCTTATAATATTTTCCACAATGACGGTTGAGAATATGACTTGTTTATTTTATGAAATTTTTTTGAAGTATTTTCCGCACTCTGAAATATGACGTGTTATTTATTATTTGGATGAATGATGGATGGGTATGTGTAACATCCTTTTTGTTTAAATTTGATCGCATTATTTATTAAATCAACGTTGGGAATTATGTGTTATAGTTAGCGAACGATCCCCTCCTTCTAGCGCCAAATGATCTGTCCGGTAAGAGACCGATGAAGGCAACGGTGGAAGAAAGTGCTCTGGTACGGTGGTAATATGTCTCCACGGTGGAACGAAAGGTGCCTGCAGGCACATTAGCACTCTGACGATTAAGTCAGTAATGGAACTGAGAAAGAGTGTGTGAAAACTGTGTGAAAAGTGAATTGTACCTTGAGGGTGAAGCTACCTCACCCTTTATATAGGCGCTCCGCGGGAATAACCGCCTTCAGGATATGTGGCGTGTGATTAGGAACTGTTAGAGGGCACGTGTACGGTGCCAGATGCGGGGAGGCGTGCTGTAATGTGGCCTCGTGCATAGTAGTTTAGCGTGTGCCTTCAGGTGACGTTTAGTCCATGTGTCGCTGTCTGGTTTGCCTTCTGGCCGGTCCATAACAAGTTGGAATAAAAGTCATTGCAGGTATGGCTTTGTGATGATTGCGTAAAGAATAATATTTTTAAGTTTTTATGTGAGTAATTTATGAATGATAAGTTGTTGGGCAATGGCAGAAGTGCTTAAACTGAGATTAAGTTGTTTTGAAAAGCCGACATAAGTGATTATGGAGGATTGTAGATGGCAGAAGTTGTGAGCTGTTGTCATGCTGCTTTGCAAAGTTGCCAGAGGTGCTTAATGTGAGTTCCTTTAGATTAGAACCCACCTTGGGTGTGTGTTATATGAGAAAATTGATAACTCTAGGTTAAATGTCAATTTTAGTTGCCCAATGTTTAATGCATGGTAATTATGTCCATCCTTGAATTACAAACCTTGTTTTTACTGTTAAAAATGTGTTTATGGACTGATGAGATGTTCCTCGATGTTTGGGTATGCCTCTGGTGGCCAAAAACATGTTTCTGCACCTTTTCTATACTGATAAGCGAGTAGAATGTGTTTTTAGGTACTGGGCTTCCTCGCGAAGCGAGAGGTAGGCTCGTTGGGCGAGCTCCTCAATACTGCATATGCAGTCAGCTCGCTAAGCGAGCAAATTCCCACTAAGCGAGATACCCTATATTGCAGTTTTCTAAAAATGAATAATTTTGTATCCAGGGACCTTTTTGCAATTCCATTAAGTTTAATTAAGCTTAAACAAGCATGGACATATGGTTTATTATTGCATTAACAAGAGAGTTATGTCCATACTTAAGAAATGACAATGATATGGGAAACTTAACCTTATGGGAATGATTATTAATTTTTAAGTAAGTGGCATATGATAACGATATGCATAGAACCTGAATAATTAGGTTAAGCAATATGTGAATCCACTTAGCAGAATGCATCAGATATGCATATGATTACAATTAAGACTATGATCAGACTATAATCCAATATGATGTGTCCATTAGGCTCCAGATTATGTTGGATGGGATATTCCCTAGTTGGAAATCCACACATATGTAGATAAGTCATATCCATCTGGCTCTAGATTATGTTGCATGGGATTTCTCCGAAAGGGAAATCTACACGGTGACAAGAGGAGTCTGGTGTTAGCCTCAAATAAGAATTTTCACCGGTATGATATGGGGATGTATTACGGGGTTACTCAACTCAGATGCATTCCGTAAAATGAACTCAGATAATAATTGTGTGTTACACACTAACTTCTAACAACGAATACAATTATCGATCCTAGTTTCCCCCTTGATCGCTAAGTTATGCAGAGCAAAATAGTGAACCCTAATGTATGGATATGTAGAGATAGATGGTCATCGTAGGATCCCCTAGATTTACTATAGCCTAGGATAGGTGGAACTCACTAAGACATTCTATCTCACCCCAATCCCTTTATCTTATTTCAGATAAGCAGGTGATCGTGGCAAGAGGGGGCAGACGCGAAGCTGAATGATGTATCTGTTGGAACAAAATAAGTTTAAACAATGCCTCTTAAGTTTTGATGATAACAAGGTATTAAAAGATCAACTGGATATGCTAATATTTGTTCAAGAGTGCAGAACCATAGATAAAAATTTAGAAGGATTTAATCATATATGGGTTCTTAAAGAACAAATGAAGAGCAGACGATTTTATTGAGCAGCTAAGCTTGAAGTCAGAATCTGAAGAAGCCAGACTCTGAAGACTCCAAACTCTGAAGAATTCTCCAGACTCTGAAGAATGTTCCAGACTCTAAAGATTCCAGACTCAGTAGTTAACGACTCATAATCTAAAACATATTGAAGAAACTGAAGAACTTGATTCTGAAGCATTCGGGACATCTGCAACGGCTGTTAGGAATATCAGAAGGTCAATGGATGTCATTGTCAAGCAAGGATAAGGGTACACCCACGGTCTCCAACATTCACATGTGCTCTATTCGTACACTGTCTTTTGTAAGAAACGGTTCATTCTATTCCTAGGAAAGGATTCAAATTCTTTCACACATAGTACCTGAACAAAATCAAGTAACAAATCAACTACTGATGATCAAGCTTCTCCAACGGACTCTGTGATGATTTGGCATCCTTCAACGTCTCTTTCATTCCCTATATAAAGGCTTGAAGTTTAAATAAGGCTCTGCAAATTTTACAAGTGCAAATACTCTGCCAAATTCAAAACGCATCAAACACTTAGAATTTCTTAACAATTTTCTCATCTTAGAAATTCATAAGTCTATAGTCTGATAACTGTGTTGTATTTTGTGAACACCACTGATTGTATACTCTGCCAAATTCAAAACGCATCAACACTTAGAATTTCTTAACAATTTTCTCATCTTAGAAATTCATAAGTGTATTTTGTGTTTGAGCATAGGAAGTATCTTTCTTTGTGCTTGAGCAATTTGTAATCATTGGATTATAGTGAAAAATCTCTTGTAAGTGACAAGGGGACTGGACTACTTCCGGATTGTGGAAGGAACCAGGATAATTGCTTGTGTCTTTCTCTTCTCTATCTCTTTAACATTTTATCCGCTGCATCAGAATTTGAACTTTCACTCAGATTCTAAAACTCTGCTTCTGACTCAGATTCTGAACCCCATTAGAACCTGAATCTTGTGTTTTTCTCACCTTCAGTTGGTATCAGAGCTCTGGTTCTGATATTTCAACACTTAACAGTGTGTCAGCAAAGATCTTGACAAAAACTTGTCTACTGGTGGTGGAGTGGGAACAACAGAGTTGTATCATATGATTATGGCACTGATGATAAATCTCACTCTCATCACAATAAACCTCATATGTTTAATGGAGATGCTGATGATAAATATCACTCTCATCACAATAAACCTCCTATAGTCATATCATTGGTATTGATGATATCATATGGGATATCATTGAAGATGGTGTCACTATTGAAGATCATGAGGAAGGTGTAGCAACTGATAGAAGGAGTCTCTCAGATGCTGAAAGAAAGATCTATAAAAAGCATCATAAAGTGAGAGGCATTATTGTTGAAGTTGAAATTTCTGGCTAGCAAATGGTTCTAAAACTTAGCACAATTAAAAAACAGTTCAGAAGCAGAAATAATAAAGTGCAGAAATAAAAAGAACACAAAGGTTTGTTAACCCAGTTCGGAGTAAACACCTCCTACTCTGGGGGATACCAATCCAGGAAGGAAATCCACTATAGGATTTAATCCTTAAGACTCAAGACACTGACTCCCAGTTCCCAGCCTAAGCAATTAAACTCCTCCTAGTCTGATTTCTACCCAACACGTTGAGTATTAGAGACCACTAACTTCCTATCCAAGTAACTAAACCCAGTTACTGAAACAGCTTCTGAAAAACAAACCAGTTTTGAAGAAACACTTCAATAACAGAACTTCATCCGTACCTACAGGCTTAGAATGAATTTACAACTCAATTAAACCTAGACCAACTCAAATTGAGTGGTGCACAAACAAAGCTTAAAGCTTACACACTAAGACTCTATTTTCTGAATTAAAACTCTCTAATTCGTAAGTCAAAAACAGCAGCAGCAACTCCTTAAATAATCTTCAGAAGGCAACATAATTCTGCAACCAATCTTCTGCATTTGATCTGATTCTGAATTACGAATGACCCAATAAGGAAACAAATAAACCAGCAATGTATCTGCAAAGATTGCATCAGAAAAATACGAGCATTCATAAAACACGAGCCAAATCTTCATAAGATCTTCATCAATTTAATTCATCCTTCTAGAACTTAAATCCTTGAATTAATCCTTGTTAAATCTCGCAAAGATTCGCACAAAAAACAACTCAGAAAAACCAGCTTCTGAAGAAGTCAACGCGGGTCAACGCGTGAATAGTGCGTCTAAAGCATCAGAAGCACTATTTCAGAGTCAGAAGGAACTTCAGCGTCTGAAGGGCAATTTTAGCTTCTGAAGCTTTTTTCAGCGTCTGAACAGCTTTAAATCAATTTTCTTGCAACTGAAGACTTCTTTTAAACATGGAGATGCTTCCATTGAACACATTGGATTAGCCAAAACATGCAGCCAACTTCAAAATACTCAACAATCTCCCCCTTTGGCAAATTTTTGGCTAAAAACAATGTTTCACACATAACAAGCTCTTCAAATCATCATAACCCAATCTTAGCAATGAAGAACACCACAAATAAATAAGATAGTAAAGAGATAAGCAGCGGATACAAGCTATGTTAACATGACAAACCAAACAGTTTCAGCTTCTGAACACTGAAACACACAAAACAGCTTCTGAACAACTGAACTACACTTCAACACATCTGACCTTCATAAAAATACTCCCCCTGAAGCTTCTCAAACACTTAAACAAATACTCCAGCTTCAGTTCACAACACTCCCCCTGCAACTCAGCATTCAACATTACTCCCCCTTAATTCTGAAATGCAGTAACTTCTGAAACTGAAAACTTCAGGAACACATCAACACTCAGGAATTTAATACCAATGTACTCCCCCTGAGACACACACTCCCCCTCAAGTACATATGCACAGCTCTTGATGAATTGCAACTGAAAATTCTGAATTCTGAACAAACACCAGTCTGACCTTAAACATAGATTTTTCTCATCCTTTTTAGCCATAAAATTATGACAAATCTCAGACTTAACATAGGGAATAAAAACTGCACAAACATCTTCAAAATCTGTCCCAGTATCACACTCAGACTCAGGAACAGACACACATCGGCATTAGCAAATCTGGCAGGTACTCTAACTTCCTCACATCCAGTTTGCAGTAATTGCTACAATTCTTCATGCAGACACATCAGAAACACAACAGAGTACAGCATACTTGCAAAGATTAGAATCACAAAGCAGAAAAACACAACAGACACAAACAAGCCAGTCTTCAGACTCAGCACCAGAAAATGCTTAGTCTTCATCAGACACAAACAACTGATGCTGCTTAATTAATATGTGCCTCAGGCACATTTGAAACCTTCTTCCCAGCAATTTGCTTCTCAAAATCAGCAACTCTTTTCTGAACACATGTCACACCATCTTCAGATTTAATAGAAACTAGAGCCTTCTGATCAGGAACAGGAACTTTGCTCCAGATTTTGGATGGTCCAGCACCAGAACTCTTCTGTGCTACAGGAATAGGCTTGCTGTCATCAGCAACAGCCTTTCCTTTTCCTTTGTTCAGACTCTGAGCAACACCTTCACACTTTGGTCTCCAAACTTTCTTGATTTTGCTTTTGTTCACAGCTGGTTCAATTTTTCTGTGTTGCAAATACTTAGGATAACCATGCAACTTGTAACAAAAAGGTTTAATGTGACCCTTTTTACCACAATGATGACAAACCCAAGGTTGAGTAGCCTTCTTATATTGAATTCCTGAGTCTGGTTCTTAGGTTTCCTTATCAATGGAACATGAGCAGCAGCAGGTGTGTACCTCTTAGCAGGTTTTTGTTGTTTGATGTTCAGATACTGATTGTTAAACCCAATTCCATTTGGCTTTCCCTGATTCTGATTCTCCAGAATTTCATCCAGCACATCAGTAGCAGAATTCAACATTATGACTTGCTTTTTCATCTGATCAAGTTGTGAATTGAGTTGGATTACCTCATTACTGAGAACAGAAATCTTTTCTAAGTGTTCACCCCTCTCAATCTGAAGTTGAGTATTAATTTTCTTCTGTTCTTCCATCTGCTTGTACACTTCATCAAATTGACATTGCATCTTCTTGCAAAACTCAGCATGATTTTTGAGATAGGTAGCCAGAACTTCAGAGGATGATTCTTCATCACTTGATTCAGATTCTGAGCAAGTTTCTGAACCTATAACTTGATCATCATCCCAGAATTTACCAGTTAAAGCAGTGACAGGCTTATTCTCTTCTCCCTCTGAGTCATCATCAGACCAGGAAACAGTCAGACTCTTCTTCTGTTTCTTGAGAAAATTAGGACATTCTGACTTGACATGCCCATAGCCTTCACATTCAAAACACTGAACTTTCTTTGAATGATTGCTTTTGTCATCAGTTCTTGTCTTCTGCTTCAGAAACTTCTTGAATTGTTTACTGAGCAGCACAAGAGCTTCTGATGAGCTATCATCATCCACACATTCAGAATCAGCAACAAATGCAACACCTTTACCCTTCTGATCAGTTCTGCTTAATTCAAAGTTCTGAAGAGAACCTATCAGTTCCTCAACCTTCATGCTGGATATATCATGTGCTTCTTCAATAGCAGTTACTTTCATATCAAACCTCTTGGGTAAGGATCTGAGAATTTTTCTAACAAGTTTCTCATCTGAAACTTTTTCTCCAAGGGATTCAAAAGAATTAGCCATGTCTAGAATGTTCATGTAAAAGCTTTGTATGTTCTCATCCTCCAGCATTCTGAGATTTTCAAACTTTGTTGTCAGAAGCTGATGTCTGGACAGCTTTACCTTTGAGGTGCCTTCATGAGCAATCTTGAGATTATCCCAGGCATCCTTAGCAATTGTGCACTGCTTGATCATCCTGAATACATTCTTATCCACTCCATTGAAAATAGCATTCAGGGCTTTGGGATTTGCATGTGACAAAGCATCTTCATCATTGGTCCAGTCTTCTTCTGGTTTTAAAACTGCTGTCTTCTTTCCTTCTTTATCAGTCACAACTGGGTTTTCCCAACCCTTCAGAACAGCCTTCCAGGTCTTGCTATCCATAGATTTTAGGAAAGCACTCATGCGAGATTTCCAATAATCATAATTTGTCCCATCCAGCAGGGGTGGCCTGTTAACAAAACCTCCTTCTTTCTCCATAAAGCCAGAAATAAACTACCCTGGAGCTCACCCAAATATAGGCAGGGTGCCTGCTCTGATGCCAATTGAAATTTCTGGCTAGCAAATGGTTCTAAAACTTAGCACAATTAAAAAACAGTTCAGAAGCAGAAATAATAAAGTGCAGAAATAAAAAGAACACAAAGGTTTGTTAACCCAGTTCGGAGTAAACACCTCCTACTCTGGGGGATACCAATCCAGGAAGGAAATCCACTATAGGATTTAATCCTTAAGACTCAAGACACTGACTCCCAGTTCCCAGCCTAAGCAATTAAACTCCTCCTAGTCTGATTTCTACCCAACACGTTGAGTATTAGAGACCACTAACTTCCTATCCAAGTAACTAAACCCAGTTACTGAAACAGCTTCTGAAAAACAAACCAGTTTTGAAGAAACACTTCAATAACAGAACTTCATTCGTACCTACAGGCTTAGAATGAATTTACAACTCAATTAAACCTAGACCAACTCAAATTGAGTGGTGCACAAACAAAGCTTAAAGCTTACACACTAAGACTCTATTTTCTGAATTAAAACTCTCTAATTCGTAAGTCAAAAACAGCAGCAGCAACTCCTTAAATAATCTTAAGAAGGCAACATAATTCTGCAACCAATCTTCTGCATTTGATCTGATTCTGAATTACGAATGACCCAATAAGGAAACAAATAAACCAGCAATGTATCTGCCAAGATTGCATCAGAAAAATACGAGCATTCATAAAACACGAGCCAAATCTTCATAAGATCTTCATCAATTTAATTCAGCCTTCTAGAACTTAAATCCTTGAATTAATCCTTGTTAAATCTCGCAAAGATTCGCACAAAAAACAACTCAGAAAAACCAGCTTCTGAAGAAGTCAACGCGGGTCAATGCGTGAATAGTGCGTGTGAAGCATCAGAAGCACTATTTCAGAGTCTGAAGGAACTTCAGCGTCTGAAGGGCAATTTCAGCTTCTGAAGCTTTTTTCAGCGTCTGAACAGCTTCAAATCAATTTTCTTGCAACTGAAGACTTCTTTTAAACATGGAGATGCTTCCATTGAACACATTGGATTAGCCAAAACATGCAGCCAACTTCAAAATACTCAACAGAAGCTTTACCTCATATTGAACACTTAAAACTGAGTGATAAGTCTACTGTTAAGGCTATCTTCACTTCTTTGTATTCTACCTATGACGGTAATAAGAAGATTAGAGAAGATAAAGCTAATCTTCTTGTTAAATAGTATGAGTTGTTCAAGATGAAAGAGGATGAAGACATTGAGGCAATGTTCGCAAGATTTCAAACTCTGGTGTCTGGACTTCAAATACTGAAGAAAGGCTATACAAATGTTGATCATGTGAACAAGATCCTGAGAAGCCTGCCTGCTAAATAAAGACCTAAAGTGACTGCTATAGAGGAAGTGAGAGATCTGAATACTCTAAGTATTGAAGATCTTGTAAGTTCTCTAAAGTGTCATGAACTAGGGCTCAATGAGGATAAACATGTAAAGAAGGTTAAGTCTATTGCACTGAAGTCTAAAGGAAAGTCTTCAAAAGCTCTAAAAGCTAATGAGTCTGATGAAGAATCCCCAGAATGAGGTTTTGAAGAAGACCCAGAAGCTGAAGAGATGGCAATGTTTTCCAAAAGATTTCAATATCTGGCTAAAAGAAGCAAAAGGTTCTCAAACAAAAGCAGTGGCTTCAAGGGATCTTGTTCTAAGAAGGAAGATCAGAAGGGTTGTTACAATTGCAAGAAAGTGGGTCATTTCATTGTTGACTGTACATAACTTCAAAAGGACAAGTCTAAAGAGAAGTCAAAGAGCACTAACTCCAAGTCAAGTAATTTCAAAAATAAGATCAGGAAAAGCCTGATGGCAACTTGGGATGAACTTGATAAAGAGTCAGACTCTGACAAAGAAGTGAAGAAGAAGCCAATTTGGCTTTAGTTGCAACAATATCTTCTAATGTAGATGTTGAATCAGACTTTGATAATGAAGATGAGGTATTCTCTAAACTATCTATGTCTGAACTCATTGATACATTTAAAGAACTTATGAGCCATTACAACAGCAAGTCCAAGCAATTAAAAAGTTTAAAAGAATAGTACAACTTGCTGGCTGAAGAAAACCATAGACTTCATCTTCAGATAACAAAACTAGAAGGTGAATATAGTGGTTTCCTTGGAATGACTCATAAGGAATCTGATGAACCCTTAACTGAGCAAGAAGTTGCACTTCAAGAGTTCATGATAAATGGTATCAACAGAAGTAAGATTGCTTCAATGATTTATGGTGTTAGTAAGAACAGAGGAAAAGGCAACGGTTTCATTAAAGATCCTTTTAATCAATCTGAGAAAACCAACCTATCATCCTGTTCTGAAGACATTAAGAAAGGTCTAAAGGTTTGTTTTGTGTCAAAAGCTGACAAAGCTGAAGTTCTGAACAAATCAAAACCTAAGACTTCTGAATCCAAAACTCTGAACAAGTCAGAACCAAAGCCTCTTATGTCCAAAGTTCTGAAGAAAATAGAACCCCAGTCTTCAAAAGTTAAGATTCTGAAAAGATCATAACCAAAGACCTCCAAGTCTCAGGTTCTGAAGAGATCAGAGTTAAGAACATTAAAAGCTCAGGTTCTGAAGAACTCAGTGTCTGAGACTAAGACAACTTCAAGATCAAAGGATTCACATCCAAAGATTCTAAACAAGTCTGAGTTTTATAACTTCAGACACAAGGTACAACAAAAGCCTAAGCCTTTCAGAACTAACCAAACAAGACCCATAAAGATATGGGTACCTAATTCTGAAATTGTTTTTGTTACAGATATGCTTAAGAGGAACAGAAAAGCAAAGTTCATGGTACCTGGACAGTGGTTGCTCGCGACATATGACAGGAAACAAGTTTATGTTCCAAACCCTGACCATGAAAGAGGGATGAAATGTGGGTTTTGGAGGAAACGAGAAAGGAAAGATCATTGGTAAGGGAACTATTGGTAACTCCTCTATCTTAATTAATAATGTAGGGTTTGTAGATGGACTAAGACATAACCTAGTTAGCATTAGTCAATTTTGTGATAGTGGTTATGAAGTAATGTTTGATAAGAAACACTGCACATTAATCAACAATGATAACAAGTGTGTTATGTTCAAAGGAAAAAGAAAGAACAATGTTTGTAAAATACATTTTTCAGAACTGGTTGATCAGAAGGTAGTTTGCCTTCTATCAGTGAGTGATGAGAAATGGATGTGGCACAGAAGGTTAGGACATGCTAACTGGAGATTAATTTCTAAACTTAGCAAGTTACAACTTGTCAGAGGCTTACCAGACATTAACTATCACTCAGATGCACTTTGTGGTGCATGCCAGAAGGGAAAAATTGTAAAAACCTCCTTTAAATCAGAAGACATTGTTTCTACTTCTAGACCCTTAGAACTACTTCACATTGATATGTTTGGACCAGTTGGTACATCATCAATCAATGGGAAGAAATATGGACTAGTTATTGTTGATGATTATAGCAGATGGACTTGGGTTAATTTCCTTAGAACTAAGGATGAATCATATGATGTGTTTAGCATCTTCTTCACACAAGTACAGTCTGAGAGGGAAATGAAAATTTTAAAAGTCAGAAGTGATCATGGTGGTGAATTTGAAAATGAGCCATTTGAAATTTTTTGTGAAAAACATGGAATTATCCATGAGTTCTCTTCTCCTAGAACTCCACAACAAAATGGAGATGTAGAGAGAAAGAACAGAACTTTACAAGAAATGGCCAGAACCATGCTTCATGAAACTATTATGGCTAAGTACTTCTGGGCAGAAGCTGTAAACACAACATGTTATGTTCAGAACAGAGTCTATATTAGACCAATTCTGAACAAAACAACATATGAACTATTTAAAGGAAGAAAGCCAAGTATCTCTTACTTTCATCAGTTTGGATGTACATGTTACATTCTAAACAACCAAGTCTATCTAAAGAAATTTGATGCCAAGGCTCAGAAGGGAATCTTTTTAGGTTACTCTGAAAGATCCAAGGCATACAAAGTGTATAATTCTGAAACACATGTTATGGAAGAATCTATGCACATCAAACTTGATGATAAAAAGCCTGACAATAAAATTTCAGAGCTAGTTGAAAGTTTTTCAGATATTCAGTTATCAGAAGATGCTTCAGAACCTGATCAGACTTCAGAATCTGATCAAAATCCTGAAAGATCAAAACCTGACCTCAGTTCAGAACCTGATCAGAATCCTGAAGGTTCAGAAGCTGATACAATGTCTGATACACTTCAAGTTCATGATGGTTGTCAAAATGCAACTCAGTCCAAGAGCACTTTCAAGTACAAATCCTTTCATCCAGAAGAGCTTATCATTGGAAACAAGGACAGTCCAAGGAAAACTAGATCATCCTTCAGACAAGATCAGTCTATGCTTGGTTTATTGTCTATAATTAAACCAACTTCTGTTGATTAAGCACTATCAGATGATGGATGGATAGTTGCAATGCAAGAAGAACTAAATTAGTTTCAAAGAGATGAAGTCTGGGATCTACACTACAAGAAATATCAATTTTTCCTAGGAATCTTTTCCTAGGAAAACAGCCTAATTTCCTCGGAAACAGTGTTTTCCGAGGAAATTACCGACGAAAAAATTCCTAGGAAATTTTCGATCTATTCCTAGGATTTTCCGAGGAATTTCCTAGGAATTTTTAGTCAGAAGCTTTCCTAGGAATTTCCGAGGAAAATTTCCTAGGAAAGCTTTCCTGCAAAACTGCTACGTCTGACACATGTTTTCCGACGAATTTCCGACGAATTTTTATTAATATTTTAATGGTTAGTTTCCGAGGAATTTCCGAGGAAAATTTATTATATTTTAATGGTTTGTTTCCGAGGAATTTCCGAGGAAAATAATTAATTATTAAAAAAAAAAAAAAAAATTTGGGATTTTAAAAAAGCGCCAAAATTTAAAAAAATTTGCGCCAAAAAAATTTGAAAATTTTTTAAAATTTTTTCCGAGGAATTTCCGAGGAAAATAATTAATTTTTAAAAAAAAAAATGAAATTTTTGGAATTTCAAAAAAGCGCCAAAATTTTAAAATTTTGCGCCAAAAAAATTTGAAAAATTTTTAAAATTTTTTCCGAGGAATTTCCGAGGAAAATAATTAATTTTAAAAAAAAAAATTAAATTTTTCGAATTTCAAAATTGCGCCAAAATTTTAAAATTTTGTGCCAAAAAAATTTGAAAAATTTTTAAAATTTTTTCCGAGGAATTTCCGAGGAAAATAATTAATTTTTAAAAAAAAATTAATTTTTAAATTTCAAAAAAATTTCAAAAATTTCAAAAATTGCGCCAAAATTTCAAAAATTGCGGCAAAAATTTGAATTTTGAAAAATTGCGCCAAAAGAATTTGAATTTTTTTAAAAAAAATTGCGCGAAATTCAAATTTTGAAAAAAAATTCGAAAAAAAATGCGCGAAATTCAAATTTTGAAAAAAAATTCGAAAAAAATGCGCGAAATTCAAATTTTGAAAAAAAATTCGAAAAAATATATATTAAAAAATGATTTTTAAAATTGAAATATATGAAGTAAAAGTGATTTTTATTAAAAAAAATATAGGAATGAATTATTTTGATGGAATTATTTTTGAAAGAAATAAATAGATTTTATGGTTGAAGAAGATGAAAAATGTTGTGGTATAGTTGTTGAAAAAGGAAGAAGAAATTAGGAAGAGAAATTAATGAAGATAGAAAATTGTTGTGGATGAGTTGTTGAAAAAAAAGAGAAGAAGAAGAAGAAGAAGAAGAAGAAGAGAGAAGAAGAAGAATAAGAAGAAGAAGAAGAAGAAGAAGATGATGATGATGAAAATAGAAGAGAAGAGAAGATGAGAATAGGAAGAATGATAAAGTTTATTGTTGAAGAAGAAAAATTATGTGTTTAAAAATTGTTGAAGAAGATGAAGAAAAAAATGTAGAGATAGATGAAGAAGATGAAAAATTATGAGTAGAGATGAATGAATGATGAAATGTGTAGTGTAGAGTGTGTTATTTATAGAGAAAAAAATTCTGTGATGTTTTCCGAGGAATTTCCTAGGAAAAATTCCTAGGAAAACTTCCCCTTAAAATTTTAAATTTTCGTTTCCCTCTCTGCAATTTTCATTTCCCCCTTAATCTTTCCTAGGAATTTTTCCTAGGAAATTCCTAGGAAAAGATTCCATTTTTTTAAAAAAAAAAAACAGTTATTTTAAAAAATCGATTATTTTTGAAAAAATACATTATAAATATTTTACTTGGTCTTGTATAAAAAAAATTAGTTAAATTTAATAAAATAAAAAATAATGATTTGAGTACACAAGGACAATTAATATTCATAAATTACTCGCTATCAACGACAATATTCATAAATTTACCTGACAAAAACATAAAGTACTCGTTATCATCCTCCTCCTCCTCATCGTCGTCCTCGTCATTATAAAAAAAAAATTTGGTTAAAACACTTAAAATAAATAATAATGATTTAAGTACACAACGACAATTAATATTCATAAATTACTCGCTATCAACGACAATATTCATAAATTTACCTGACAAAAACATAAAGTACTCGCTATCATCCTCCTCCTCATCGTCGTCCTCGTCATTATAAAAAAAAAAAATTGGTTAAAACACTTAAAATAAAAAATAATGATTTGAGTACACAACGACAATTAATATTCATAAATTACTCGCTATCAACGAAAATATTCATAAATGTACCTGATAAAAACATAAAGTACTCGCTATCATCCTCCTCCTCCTCATCGTCGTCCTCGTCATTATAAAAAAAAAAATTGGTTAAAACACTTAAAATAAAAAATAATGATTTGAGTACACAACGACAATTAATATTCATAAATTACTCGCTATCAACGACAATATTCATAAATGTACCTGATAAAAACATAAAGTACTCGCTATCATCCTCCTCCTCCTCATCGTCGTCCTCGTCATTATAAAAAAAGAATTTGGTTAAATTTAATAAAATAAAAAATAATGATTTGAGTACACAACGACAATTAATATTCATAAATTACTCGCTATCAACGACAATATTCATATATTTACCTGATAAAAACATAAAGTACTCGCTATCATCCTCCTCCTCCTCATCGTCGTCCTCGTCATTATAAAAAAAAATTTGGTTAAATTTAATAAAATAAAAAATAATGATTTGAGTACACAACGACAATTAATATTCATAAATTACTCGCTATCAACGACATTATTCATAAATGTACCTGACAAAAACATAAATTACTCGCTATCATCCTCCTCCTCCTCCAACTCGTCCTCGTCATTATCATCATCGTCGTCGTCATGTATTTAATGAGGTCTTGTCTAAAAAAAAAATTTGGTTAAATTTAATAAAATTCCAATAATAATTTGAGTACACAACGACAATTAATAATATTCATAAATTACTCGCTATCAACGACAATATTCATAAATGTACCTGACAAAAACATAAATTACTCGCTATCATCCTCCTCCTCTTCCTCCTCCTCCTCCTCCTCCTCCTCCTCCTCGGCGTCCTCGTCATTATCATCGTCGTCGTCGTCATGTATTTGTTGAGGTGTCGACGATGCAGGCGACGATGAATCAGATGTCTTTCTACTCTTTTTCCCACCCATGAACTTCTTTGTCATCATCTTTTGGAATTTTCGAAAGACATTCATTTGTTTCAATAGCTTCTTCTCTGTCTCATTTTTCTTTGCCAACTCCAACTTTTGGCTTTGCAACTCCTCGTTCATTCGAGTTATCATTGCTTGAATCTCAGGAGACAACTCTGCAGAACGAGCTGAGCTGGACTCTGGTAGAACAGGAGCACGGTACAAATTTCCATGCACCACGTTGCCGGCTAACGCTCCAAGACCGTATACTCTATCCGGTCTTTGTTGTCCTCCTGCAGCCTTTGCCCATAATTCAATTTTTATGGAGTCGGGAATTTCTTCATGCGATTTAATGTCGGGATTCTGCTCCAAAAACCGTGATACGTACTCGTCATAAGTTGCCTATAAAGAAAAGTAAAGAAAATTAGATAATAATAATTGTTTACAAATAAAGTCAAATAAAAATTATATAATAATAATAATAAATGAAGTTAACATATTTCATATTAGTTAATAACATAATTCTTTAATAATTCACTTTATTTTTCTAATTAAAATAAATTACGAATATTTGCAAATTTACCTGGGTATTGCGTGCCCGAGCATCGACATACTGACCAGTACGCTGGCTGAAATGAGTCTCTCTATGGAGCTCATTTGGATAAGGATCCCTCTCTAAAGATTTTGCCTAATTGTACACGAAAAGTTGTATAAGCAATTAGAACATTTGAGTTTATTTAATATATACATGTATAGAAATAGAAATAGTGAAATATTTTTTTACCATATGTCTAGCATGGGTAGGGACACTGACACATCCTTGTGCGTGTTCATGTCCTCCTACAAGAGATGCTCTATTTTGCTTGTTAGCTCTTGAACGGTTCTTAAATTTTGGATCTTCTAGCCAATACTTGGTCAAGTGATCCCACGCTATTTCCCCGATCCAATGTGTACGATAGTTGCCCTTATGTTTTTTCCATTCCTCCCGTTCATCATATAACAAATCTGATAAACGTTTGGAAGCTAACTTGTGAAAGAGCTTCTCTACAAGAAGATGGACATCTCTAGACCAGGTACAACGCTCCTGCAATAAACAAAAAAATTATTAGACATTAAAATTTTTAAAAATATAGCATGTTATAAAGTAATTACAATTATTTAATATTTAATAAATTGTGTTTACCGAAAAGTATTTAAAAAGTGCCGCCCTGTCGTCTTTAGTAAGATGTTTATAGACGCCCCAACACCTATCTTTCGGGTAAAACATCTGGATGGCTCCTCGAATATGTTCTGCCACTCTCTTGGATGGCTCCAACCTACAAATTTGAAGTGTTAATTAAATTATGCATTTAAAAAACAAATAAAAATTAAACTACTTTTAATACTTACGATCCAGGTGTCGGTGTAATCTTAAGCAGCCCATCGGCATAATGCAAGTCTTCAACGAAGCGACGTCGTCCTCGTCGTGGTCCTGCTGGTGCTGCTGATGCTGATGCTGCTGATCCTGCTGATGCTGCTGCTGCTGTTGCTGCTGCTGATCCTTGTGGCTCTTCATGTTGGTGCTGCTCGTGCTGTTGAGGCTGATGTTCAGTTATATTCAATAACCGTAAGAAACTTGAATCATGCATAAAATCTTGCATGACTTCCGCTGATGAATGCCTTCTGGGATCAACGGGGGGAACATGTACGTTAAAGCCTTGTCGGATACCAAATGAGGTGGTATTGAAACCAGGCGAATGTGATGGGGTGAATCCAGGCATAACATATCCAGGTGTAGTGTATGTCGGAGGAATGGTCGAGGGAATGGTCGAGAATGATGTGGGGGGAATGGTCGGGAATGATGTGGGAGGAATAGTTGTGAATGGAGTGGGGTAAGGTGGTGGAGTAGTAGTAGTAGTGGTAGGAATAGGAGTACCAGTCCTTTCATCAATGTTACGGAAGGAAACCCCTGGTAGACGGCGCCATGATCTGGTCTCCTCTGAGGTAATATCTATTATGTTTTGATACTTGTTTTTCTTCTTCTTCTTCGTGTTCTCTACAACTTTAGCCTTACCCCTATCTTTGTCTTGCCCAGACATCCCTGTCATAATACAATAAACAATAATTAATATAATGAATAAAATATTGTCACATTATACATGCAAGATTAAAATAATTCATATGATAAAATCGTACATTAAACATCGTCATAATTAATAAAAATCATCCACATTGTCTTCGGGGTTCATTGCATCTTCCCCATTGTCTGTAGAGTTGCTAGACTCATCCCCACTGTCAGTGTCAACAAGTAACATTTGAGCTAACATTTCAGCATCAACTTGCTGACCGTCAACATCTCTGTCAACCAAATCCGTAGCAGGATCGACTTCAATCACTTCTGGAACATGCGATATTTCATCATCTTGGTAAGGAACTTCTTTATCTTGATCTTCTGTCTCAATTTGACCTCTTGGTTTACACTTGATAGCAGCACACCATCCATGTTTGCGTCGGTGGTGAGAAGGATAAGGTACATAATACACTTGACTAACTTTACTTGCCAAGATGAAAGGGTCAAATGCATTATACCTTCTGTCCATTCGTACATCAACTGTTTTATACTTTGGGTCAATTCTCATCCCATGTGCAGGGTCAAACCAGTCACAGTAAAACAATACAACTTTGTTGGGTTCATCTACATATAGGAAAGTTACTTCAAATATGTGTTTGATCACACCATAGAAGTCATCTTCACCTCCATCACTGATTCCTTTGACGTAAACATCGCTGTTAATTGTTTTTTTGCCCACCGACCGTGATTGAGTATGAAATTTATATCCGTTGACAAAGTAAGTGTGATATTGTTTGACTTTTCTTCCCGGACCTTCGGCTAACCCCCTCAACTTATATATCTGTGTAGTCGGATGATCATTTAGCAACTGATGTTTAAACCATCCTTGAAAAGTTGTATATATGTTACCAATATTTAATCCTTGAAACATCTCAATGTATGGTCCAACTTCGATGCAATTAATCATCACATGAATGGCCGCTGACTGCAACTCAGCATCGTTCATCCAATAATCTTTCTCTGGATGACAAAGACGTCCGTGGTGACGAAAAACTGATAAGGCTGACTGACACTCTTCACTTTCAACAATAACTTCATTTCGTGTATTTCTTGGGATCAACATCAAGTTGTCGAAGTAGTGAGAGATGAAATAGTTTGTTTCCCGAACCACGTAAGCTGCAGCTATTGATCCCTCAACCCTTGCTTTATTTCTAACCATTCGCTTTGCATAACCCATGAACCTTTCAAAAGGATACATCCACCAATAATGAACAGGTCCACCAAGCCAAGCTTCATATGCGAGATGCACCGGAAGATGTTCCATAGAATCAAAGAAACCCGGGGGAAAAACTTGTTCCAACTTACAAAGAGTGATTGGAATATTCTGATCCATTTTAACAAGTTCATCCATCCTCAAGGTTGAAGCACATAAGTCTTTAAAAAATTGGCTAATTTCAGTCAACGGGTTTATAACATTTTTTGGCAATGAACTAAATGCAATTGGAAGTAAGCGTTCCATGAAAACGTGGGAATCATGACTTTTCATTCCACGCAGTCTTCCGGAGTTGACGTCGGCACACCTTGACAAGTTAGAACAATATCCGTCTGGCATCCTCAATTCTTTCAACCATTGACAAACAGATTTTGCTTCATCAGCAGTTAGACTATAAATAGCCTTAGGTTTTAGATATTTTCCATTTGGAAGAAGTTGTAGCTCCATATATGGTCTCTTACAAATCAATGGCAAGTCCATTCTAGCCTTCTCATTATCTTTTGTTTTACCAGGGACATTCATCACCGTGTGAATTATATTGTCACAAAAATTCTTCTCAATGTGCATAACATCAAGATTATGTCTAAGTAAATTGTCTTTCCAGTAAGGGAGGTCCCAGAAGATACTTCTTTTCGTCCAATGGTGGGTGTCACCGTATTGCGGGTGTCTGACTCTTTTGCCAACATCTGGGAATTTCAAAAGTCCTAATGCACTGACTCTACGGAATACTTCATCTGATGTTGTCCTAGGAGGCGGGCCATCTTTTTCTGTTTCTCCTTTACGAAACAAATTCCTCTTCTTACGAAATTCATGCGTTGCTGGTAAAAACCTACGGTGGCAGTCAAACCACGAACTCTTTCTTCCGTGATGCAAGTTAAACGCCTTTGTTTCTTCCATGCAATGTGGACAAGCCAATCTACCATGAGTCGACCATCCAGACAACATTCCATATGCAGGAAAGTCGTTAATAGTCCACATCAAAGCTGCCCTCATCCTAAAATTCTCCTTCCTTGTAATATCATATGTTGATTCCCCGATCCACAATCTCTTCAAATCATCAATTAAGGGTTGTAAAACTTCAACGCTTTCTCGTTCGGAATTCTTTCCTCTTCATGATCAGCTCCCTCGTCCTCGTTGTAAGACAGGTTCACCCCAAGAGCATCACCAACCATATCTTCCATCATGCCAAAGTTTTCACTCTCCGTACGTGCCCCGCTGCTTGAAGCGCGCATAATAACATCATTTGTCGGCTCTTGTTCACCATGATATTTCCACACGTAATAATTCTCCATAAAACCAAGGTCCTTTAAATGATTTAGAACATCTTTTGGGCTCTGAAGCAGCCTACACGTACATTTAATACACGGACATCTTATCCCTCCCTCCAATGTAAACGCACGTTGCGACATGGCGTAAGCAACAAATTCACGAACTCCATCCACAAAAGCCGCTTTAAGTGTTCTTTTCCCCGGATATTTTCTATCGTACATCCAACTACGATGTAAAATATATTGATCCATCTTCCGCGTCACTAATAGTAACTCAATTATTAGTTTGTATTTATTCGTTACAAAACGCGCGAATAATTAATAAATTCTCGCGTTGCCGACAAAAGTTAATGACTACGTACAACCTAAATATAAATAACAATTTTTTTTTATTTCTAAAAACCTAAATATTTAGAAATTCGTACAATTATTAACTTCATAATTCATATAAATTCACTTCATAATTCTTAACTAATTAAAACATATTCATTAATTACATAAATTATTTTTACTAATTAACTAATTTTTAAACATATATTTCTTTACTAACTTAACCTTCTTTTTTTAAAATAACTACAACAACATTTTTATTAATTAACCACATTTTTTACTTGCATTTTTATTAACTACAATATATAATTTATTACATAAATTAGTTTTACTAATTAACTAATTTTTATACATATTTATTTACCAAATTAACCCTCTTTTTTTAAAATAACTACAATAACATTTTTACTAACCAAATTTTTTACTTGCATTTTTATTAACTAAAACGTATAATTTTGACATAAATTAGTTTTACTAATTAACTAATTTTTATCCATATTTATTTACTAACTTAACCCTCTTTTTTTAAAATAACTACAATAACATTTTTACTAACCACATTTTTTACTTGCATTTTTATTAACTAAAACATATAATTTATTACATAAATTAGTTTTACTAATTAACTAATTTTTATACATATTTATTTACTAACTTAACCCTCTTTTTTTAAAATAACTACAATAACATTTTTACTAACCACATTTTTTACTTGCATTTTTTTTAACTAAAACATATAATTTATTACATAAATTAATTTTACTAATTAACTAATTTTTATACATATTTATTTACTAACTTAACCCTCTTTTTTTAAAATAACTACAATGAAGAGAATAAGTGATTTTTATTAAATACATTTTTACTAACTACATTTTTTACTTCCATTTTTATTACCTAAAACATATTTAATACACAAATTAGTAAAACTAAGAATTTTATTAAACATATATAATATTTGATCTAACTTACATGTTTTTTACAATTTAATTTTACTATGTTTCTAATAACTAATATTTTTATTATACTCTCTAACATAAACTAATAAGTTGAAATTTAATTTAATCCGGCTAAATGTTTTTTTGAAAAAGTTCATCCTACTAACATTTTTATTTATTACAATTAAATTTAACAAACTACTTTTCTAATGACTAATAATTTAATTACCAATTACATCATTGTAGCAATTTAATTTAAACTAAGTTAAAGATATACCAACCTCAAATAATATATAAGTCGACGAACGGAGTGGAGGCAACAACACTAGCAACAACGTCGTCCTCAAAATAGATCGGAACCAACAAAACTATAAAAAAAATAAAGTAACTTATTTTAATAAACTACATTAAAAATATATAAATTCAAACACATATAAAATTGAAATTAATTATTATAAAAAATAACGTTAATAAAATTAAATATATGCACAAACCTGATGGAGAATGATGTAACAAATTATAATGGAGAGAATAAGTGATATTGATATGGTGTATAATATGAGAGATAAAAAGTATATAAGAAAATAAGTATATAATATAAGAGATAATAATTTAAGAGAATAAATGTATTGAGATATAATAGATTAAGAAATTATTGAAAGAAAGAATGAAGAAGAGTAAGAATTAAAGAGGATGAATGATGGAAAGAAGAAGAAAGAAAGAATGAAGAAGAGTGAATGAATGAAAACGTGAAGGAGTATATGTATATATATATACAACACTGCCAAGCCTTGCTTCATTTCCCAGCAACGGTCACCCAGCAACGGTCATATTGTGCAACGGTACAATTAAGCTTTCCGAGGAAGCAATTCGTCGCTAGCTTCCCTGATGCTTTCCGACGAAAATTTCAACGGAAACCTTCCTCCAATAAGAAACTGCCACGCCGTTCCATGTGTGGCTGATTGTAGGCGCGTGGGGTCCAGCTTTCCTAGGAAAAAATTCGTCGGAAAGCACCCCTTAGCCGTCCAATCAAAAACTGCCACGCCATTCCATTTTGGCTGATTGTAGGCTTGTGGGGCCCAGCTTTCCTAGGAAATAAATTCGTCGGAAAGCACCCCCTAGCCATCCAATAAAAAACTGCCACGCCATCCATGTTTGGCAGATTGTAAGCGTGTGGGGCCCATTTTGTCCTGAAGTTGTTTTCCGACGAATTTTTCGTCGGTAAACAACTTGTTTTCCGACGAATTAAATTCCTAGGAAAATTTTGTAGGAAAATTTGGTATTTTCTTGTAGTGCTAGTTGCAAGACCACCTCAGAAGAACATTATTAGAACAAAATGGGTGTTTAGAAACACGCTAAATGAACAAGGTGAAGTTGTCAGAAACAAAACAAGGCTTGTAGCACAAGGCTATAGTCATCAAGAAGGAATTGATTACACTGAGACTTTTGCTCCAGTTGCAAGACTGGAAGCAATCATGTTACTTCTTTCTTATGCAGTAAACCATGGCATAACATTATATTAAATGGATGTTAAGAGTGCCTTTTTAAATGGTGTTATTTATGAAGAAGTGTATGTCAAAAAACCTCCTGGCTTTGAAGATTTAAAACATCCAGATCATGTTTTCAAACTCAAGAACTCACTCTATGGTCTGAAACAAGCTCTCGGAGCTTGGTATGAATGACTGAGTAATTACTTGCTGAAAAATGATTTCAAAAGAGGACAAGTTGACACAACATTATTCAAAAAGACTCTTAAGAAAGACATCTTAATTGTTCAGATATATGTTGATAATATTATTTTTTTGGTTCTACTAATGTCACTTTTTGCAAAGAATTTTCTAAGTTAATGCAGGATGAATTTGAAATGAGCATGATGGGAGAATTGAAATTCTTTCTTGGGACTCAAATCAACCAATGTAAAGATGGAGTATATGTTCATGAGTCAAAATATACTAAGGAGCTTATGAAGAAGTTCAATCTTGAAGACAGTAAAGCAATGACTATTCCAATGCATCCAACCTGCACCTTAAGCAAAGAAGACACTGGCACAAAGGTAGATCAAAAGTTGTACAGAGGTATGATAGGTTCTTTGTTGTACTTAACAGCTTCTAGACCAGATATTTTATTCAGTGTATGTTTATGTGCAAGATTTCAATCAGATCCTAGCGAATCTCACTTAACTGCAGTTAAGATAATCTTCAGGTATCTGAAAGGAACAACTAATCTTTGAATTCTCTATAAGAAATCCTTAGATCATAAGTTGGTTGGATTCTGTGATGCTAATAATGCTGGTGATAGGGTTGAAAGAAAATCAACCAGTTGAAATTGTCAGTTTCTTGGTGAGAATCTGATATTCTGGGCTAGCCAAAGACAATCAACCATTGCATTGTCAACAACAGAAGCAGAATATATCTCAGCAGCATGTTGTTGCACTCAACTACTCTTGATGAAACATCAGTTAGAATCTATCAGATACATGAAAACCGTATTCCTATCTTTTGTGATAATACTGCAGCTATCTGTTTGTCAAAAAATCCAATTCTTCATTCAAGAGTCAAACATATTGAGATCAAACACCATTTTCTTAGAGATTATGTTCAGAAAGGTTTTTAGAATATACAATTCATTGATATTGAACATCAGTGGGCTGATATATTTACAAAACCCTTAACAGAAGAAAGATTTGATTTTATAAAGAAGAATCTGAACATGCATTTTATCTTAGAAAAATGTTGACTCTGAATGGGAATTCAGACTCTGAAGAGATTTAGAAGCCAAAAATCTATCAGACTCTCGTCACTGAGAATCTGAAGGATTTTAGCTTCTGAGGTCATCAGACTCTGAAGTCCAGAATCTGGATACTTTGCTTCTGATAGACTTATAAGTGGAATGGTTTTATAACGGCTTTATGTACAGCTGTCCCACTAATAAGCAAGTCTGTCTGAGCAAGTCACTAACGTGGGAAGTAACTGCTGATTATTAACTGCTGGACAATGATGATTTTGCTTTGAAACTTGTCTCCCGCCCCCTTTGCAATTAATGTTGTGTTTGTGTGTCTTTACTTTTTGAATCTGAACAGTTTTAATAAAATCACTTAATCACACTCACACAAAACATTTCACTACTCACACTTTCTTCTCTCTAACCTTCTCGCAAAAACTCTATCTATTTTCAAACATCCTTAGAACCCTAGGGTGTTACAATATTAGTCTTCCTTGGTAGATTAGTATCTTCAGTGCTGTATTCAGCTAGATTCCCATTCTCCAGAATTGCATTCCTTATTAGAAGATGTTTATACTCCTTTTCCATTAGGTAGTTGTTCGCTTGGAGATAATTGTAACACCCCAACTTTTTATTTTAAATAATCCAATATAGCTTAATAGGTGTAGTGTGGTGAATGTTATTATTAATGTTGTTTTATTTGAATGTGATGTGAATGTTGAGATGGTGGAATTATATTGGTGAATTAATTTATGATACGAGAAATTAAAATAGTGAAGAAAGAGAATTGAAAAACAAGTAGAAAAGAGTAGGAGGTGTAGAAAATAGGTTTTTAATAAGTGGGGGAGGGGAAAAACAAAAGAATAGTGAATAGATGAGGAAAGTTATATGAAGAGTGCCTGGCCAAAAATATAAATAAGGGTTTTGGGAAATTAGGAAATCAGTTTTGGCTAAGCGTTGAAATAAGAGGAAAACGGCAATCAGAGGGAGGAAACCTAGCTTCAGGAAATCAAGCCAAACCGGAGACTTGAGGAATCGAGGTAAGGGGGGGTTTTATCATCGTTATTATAATTGATTTAAGGCTTAGATAATTGTGGGACTATCATTCAATAATCTTGAGTTTATGATTCTAAAAATTTCATTTAACATGTTGTAGGTTTAGTTTTTGAGAATTGGAGAATTAGGGCAAGAGTGATAATTGATGACTTATGTTATGTTGTTGTTGATTTGTGGTTATTGATGATTGTTGTTGTTAATGTCATATTATGAATTGGGTATGAATTATGTTGAGTTGTTGTTGTTGATTGTAATGATTTTGAATGAATGAGAAGTTTGAATAATATAAGTTGCTTTTCCTGAGTTTTCTTATCTCTGCCCCGAATTTTGAAATAAAAACTGGTATTGATCGGTACCGAATTGGTCTTAGGTGTAAACACAAAAGTTGTAGGTATGGATGTTAGTTTTCTAATGCCGTTGGTCTGACGTCAAAACGATTTATAGAACTTGAGTTATGGTCAAATTACTGCACGTATGTCACAGTGAATTTTTATGGACTTTCTGCACAACTTTTCCGAATTTGAAACGAAAACTGGTATTGATCGGTACAGAATTGGCCTTGGGTGTAAACATGAAGGTTTTAGATAATTTTGTTAGCTTTCCAGTGGCTTTGGTTTGACGTGAAAATGACTTTTAGTTTTTGAGTTATGATGAAAATACTCCAAGGAGGTCTTAGTGAAATTGTACGGTGACAGCATTCTCTGTTTCATGTTTTTGCGTCTTTTTCACACGTCTCTGTTTTAAATTGGTCTTTGGTATAAACATGAAAGTTGTTGATAATTGTGATATCTTTCTAGTATCCTTGGTTTGACATGGAAATATGTTATGTATAATTTGTTATGGTTTTACAAAATTGTATGATGAATTGTTGATGTTTGAATACGATGTTATATGATGAATTGTTGATGTTTGAATACGATGTTATATGACGTTATTTATGATTGATGCATATGAAATTATGATATAAAGTAGCTGTCATTGTCGTTACCACAGTTGTCGAATATGTTGATTTGCAGAGCTAGTAGTAAATAACAGGAATACTAGTAACTAATATATATAGTAGTAGAGATAAATTGGTAGCAGAAAAATAGTAGCTTCATCAATTTGGCAGAGAATAATTAATAAGGTTTATTAGTAGACGTAATTTAGTAGAACTTCGTTAATAATAGTTGGTAATTTTGTTTATAGTAGAAAAATGATTTTTGTATAGCAGTGAAAGAGTACCTTTATGTTAGTTAAAAATATATGCTTACACACCTATGCTTATATATGTATGATTAATTTTGTGTATAAACAATTAGCAGTGAAGGAGTACCATTATGTTAGTTAAAAATATCGTATCCTAATTTCTAAGTAATACCTATATGTATATGAATGTTATAATGAATTCATTCCTACTATTGTTTAAATGTGTTTGAGATGAATTTCATGCCCTTTATGGATGTGTCTTGGAAACCATAGTTACTTCTTAAGATGAATTATTAGATGATGTGTAATTGATATGTTATTTAACGATGTGTCAATAATAAAATATTTGACGGTGTCTATGTTTACTGATGATGGGAATGATGATGAGTGAGAATATTAATGACATGAATGATGATGTATATTCATGAAGACGATGTTTTCTTATGATGATGATGATATGAATGACGACGATATGTTTTGTCCCGGTGTCGTGCATAATAGGAAGAGTTTGCATCTATGGTTGTAAGTTGTTGTTGGTGTGTTAATATTTAATACTTGCTGAGTCTGTCCTCATGCATACATATAAGGTCGTGTCTAGGAAATTATGAAGATGCAATGACGATGAAAGTCCAGTAACATATCTCTGGCAAATTATGACGACGATAGGTGTGGTACCACATTCATGTAGGTCTTAGGAAAGTGTCCATATGCATATTAATTGATGATGCTTGTTTTTGGTGTTTAAAAAGGAGTAATAAACGTGAGCCGATGAGATGTAGAATCTATGAAGAATGAAATATTGTTGATGTTCTATGACGGTGAATGCGATAACTAATGTTCCTATTATTACACATGATTTCCTATTGTTATGTATGGTTGTATTTTCTCACCCCTTCCTTGTTGTTGTGTGGTTTTGGTGGCTGTACTCTTGGGGTACAGACACTCAGGTTGAGGAAGACTAGTTGCGGGACGATTCAGCAGGTGGCGGCGGAGGCATATTCTGTTTTCTTCCTTCTATTAGTAGTAGAATAAGTATGTAGTCGATACGAGCTCTGATATGTAACACTAGGGTCGGGTTGGCTATTCGATTTTACATTTTGACGTTTGAAGTATTTTTAAGTTTATGAATTAATTATGGATGTTGAGACTTGAGTTTTGTTATAATAAGAATGCTGAATTTTTCCGCTGCATTGTTTATGACTTTGTTTTACGAAATGATAATATATGAGGATGCGTAACACCTAATCTCATTTATTTATATTTTTGGTATTTTAATTAAATTAAAGTCGGGGTATTAGGGTGTTACATTTGTAACACCCGGGTCCCTCACACTGGACCCGCGATGTCACTCACGACCTTCTCCACCCCCCAAGTGGAGTTTTTGCCTTCCGTGGGAATCGAACTCCGTACCTGAGGCTTAAGTACAAGTTCCTTGCATTCCCACTACCAATTGAGCTAGTAGCTCAATTGGTAGTGGGAATGCAAGGAACTTGTACTTAAGCCTCAGGTACGGAGTTCGATTCCCACGGAAGGCAAAAACTCCACTTGGGGGGTGGAGAAGGTCGTGAGTGACATCGCGGGTCCAGTGTGAGGGACCCGGGTGTTACAATAATCAATTCTTTTCCATAGCTCACAGAGTTCTCTAGATTTGTATATACATCTTTCTTCAAGTTCTTTGATGAGATTCACCAACTTCTTATTGCATAGATCATGAAGGTCTAGGTCTTCTTCATCAGAATCTGATTCAAACTTAGTGTCAGAGGCAGTTATAGCCATCAGACCCAAGTTTCCTTTGATTTTGTCAGATTCTTCGTTCTCATCAAATTCATCCCATGTGACCATAAGACTTTCCTTCATCTTACTTCTGAGGTTCTCCTTTGTTGTGGCATCCCGCTTATATCTTCATCTCCCTGGTCTAGTCTTCTGTAACTCTGGACAGTCAGCAATGAAATGTGCAGTCTTCTTGCAGTTGTAGCAGCCATCATGGTCTTCTCTTCTGTTGGAAACTCGTGAACTCTTAGAACTTCTGCTCTTCTCAAGAAAATTTCTTTTCCTGGTCAAGTACTGGAACCTCTTGGTCAAATACGCCATTTCCTTATTGTCTGCATCATCACCAGATTCATCATCTAGATTCTCTTCTTCTAATTTAGCAGATTGGAGGAATTTGACAGATTTGTCTTTAGAGGTCAAGGCAATGGATTTGGACTTCTGATTTAGCTCCTCTACATTGAGCTCAATCTCATGGCTCTTAAGAGAGCTTGTCAGATTTTCCATACTCAACTTGTCCAGGTCCTTTGCCTCTTGAATGGCAATGACCTTTGGTTTGAACCTGCAAGGAGACTCCTGAGAATCTTCTTGACATGATCAGGAACACCATAACTTTTCTTCAGAACTTGAAGACCACACACAAGAGTTTGAAACCTTGAATACATGGTTTCAATATCTTCGTCCTCCTTCATTCTGAAGAGTTCATATTGGTGAACCAATTAGTTTGCCTTAGCTTCTTTGACCTGTTGGTTTCCTTCATATGTAGAGCAGAGTGATTCAAAGATGGACTTTGTTATAGATCTGTCTACTACCTTCAAATATACAGCGTGAGGCAAAGCATCCACCAGTATTCCTCGAACCCTGTGATGCTTCTTGCACATCTTCTTCTGAGTAGCTGTCAGACTCCTTTTGTCAGCCATCGTGCCTTCTTCATCAACCTCAAAGCTGATTCCATCTTCAATAATGTCCCAAAGTTCATCATTAACACCTATAATGTGACTGTACATCTTGCTTTTCCACCAAGAAAATTGTGTAGCATCTCCATTAAAAGACGGAGGTTTGATAGAGTAACTGTTTTTATCATTGGTGGAGGTGTTGGTGATATCAGGAGTGGAAGTCTCAATAGTGGAAGACAAGTTTTTCTCTCTGGATCTTTTTATATGGCACGGTTAAGTGACATAGCACAGACCGTGCTCTAATACCAACTAAAGGTGAGAAAAACACAAGAAGAGGGGTTGAATTGTGTTGGCTTTTTCTGGTTTCTTTTTCTTGGTGTTCAAATGCTGATCAGAATCTGTGGTATACAGATTCTGATATAGAGTTTAAGTGCAGCGGATAGTACAGAAACACAAAGATAAAGATAATGTCAGAGAGAGAGAGAGAGAGAGAGAGAGAGAAAGAGAGAGAAAGCAAACATAAGACAATTTTATAATCGTTCCTCCTATAACCCAGAAGTAGTCCAGTCCCCTTGCACTTCCAAGGGATTTCACTATAATCACACAGGATTACAAATTGCTAAAGGACAACTCCAAGAGACTTTCCTTATGCTCAAGCACACCTGCTCAAGACTTCCCGCTCTAGTACTCTTCCTAAAGACTTCCTTGCTTAAGCACACACCTTAAGACTTCCTACTCTAGGATAATCCTAAAGACTTCCTTGCTCAAGCACGCAAGCAAGAGACTTCCAATGCTCTAAGGACACACCTAAGAGACTTCTAGTTGCTCAAGGTTTCACCAAGAGGCTTATACGTTTTAGCTTCACAAGCTAAAGACTTCTAATTTGCTCAACACCTGATTTAACAATGTTTGGTGTATATGAACAAATGAACAGACTCTCTACAACTCTAGGATTTCTAAGATACAAAGTTTGGTAAGAAGTATCCTAAGTGTTTTGCGCTATTTGATTTGGCAGAGTAATGACACAGTTGAATAGCAGAGTCTTGTTAATCTTCTTCGTGGTCTTTAGCTCCTTTTATAGGCAGAGATGAGAGACGTTGGAGAAGAGTGCCAGCGCAAATAGAGTCGTTGAGAAGCTTTGATCAAGAATGTTGGTCGTTTGCCTGATATGGATAATCCTGTTGGGTGGTCTTTGAATTTTCCTCTGCTGAAAGAAGAATTATTTGTTGCTTGCTTTGTTCTTGACGTCCTTTGTCTGATTGTGCACGTAGATAGAAGAAGACAAAAGAACTGAATCTATCAGAACCTTGATAGTGATAGTTCACATAATAGGACAAAACCTACGTGGATTTTGAGTTCCTCATAACTTACTTAAGTCTGAGGGTGATCCAAGTCTGTAGTTTGTGCTACTACAAGAAAAGAGGTTTTTAGAGTCAGATTTTAGCGTCGGCCCCCGACACCGACGCTAATAGCGTCGGCCTAGCGTCGGCCAGGCCTACACTATGCCACATATCCCAATTTTGTCTTACTGAAAAATTATAGCGTCGGCCTAGCCGACTCTAAAATTGCAACACTAGTATTTTCTTTATTTTATTCCTTGAGTTAGCATGGGTCCATCCGACTCTAAAACTTTTGTAGACAATTATTTTTTAAAAAATATTACAAATATATAGAAATTATAATTATCTTTCACATATTGAAATTATAAAATTGTCAAAAAAACATAGAAAATATAAATAACCTTCACTTATAATTATTATTATTATTATTATTATTATTATTATTATTATTATTATTTATTTGGCTAAACAAAAACACACACACCACACGTTTCTTCTCCAAATCCACCACACGTTTCCTTCTCTATCATCCTTTTTCTAGTATGCGTATCAACTATACTTCTTCTCCAAATCCACCACCATATCCACCTTCTCTCTGAGTTTCTGGAAAACTCCGAGAACCTCACATGAAAATAGAACCACCATTTTGATCATCTATTCTTCCTCTTCAAAAGCCCTCAATTTATTTGAAGATTGGAAAAGTTTGATTTTTTAAAACCTTATCCTTTCTCCTAGTGTTGTTGTTTATCCCAAAATCAAACCCCGAAATTTGGTCTCTTTTTTCCTTCTTTTTCATCAAGATTGAACCCAAAATCGAACCCCCATCAATGAAATCGAAACCCAGCAGCAAAATCGAAACCCAGCAGCAAAATCGAACCCATTACCTCTTCTCAGGTTTGTTCTTTTTCTTATTATTATAACTTAAATGGGTTGTGTTTCGATTCACTAAATATGGAATTTCTGATTTTTGTTGTGTTTTGATTTTTGTTAACACAAAAACAAACCCAGTAGCGAAGAGCAGCGGACTTTATGATGAAGAACTAGCAGCAACTTTGTTGCTTTACAGTCTCAATGATCCTGCGATCTACATTCTTGGGTGTTTTTCAGGTTTGTTCCTTTTCTTGTTATGAGAACCCAAATGGGTCTTTAGAGTGTTTTGATTCTCTAAATATGGGAAGTTTTAATAAGGCATTGAGTTTAGTTTAGGAAGAGAGTAAAGAAAATACATGTGTTACCTTCATAGCATATGATTTGTTAGTTGATTAGACCTTTTCTTAACTTCTGTTGGAGCTGATGATCAGCTCTCTTCTCAGTTTTCTATCTTAATATTCATAGTTGACTTGTGTTTCCCCTCTTTTTTCACAAAAACACTTCAGGTTCCATCTTTGCCTCAAAGCTAGGAAGGTTGTGTGGTTGTCAAGGTATGTATTCACAACAACAACTTTTTCCAGTTAGTGTTTTGCCTTGCTATGTCGTTATTTATGTCATTTTGGATGTGGTAAGGATTTTGGGGAGGAAAATGAAGCCTACAACATTGTTTTGCAGCTCATGAAATCTCAATGAGTTGTAAGATCCACTCCTAGTGTTTGTTTTTCCACTTAAGGGTTATTCCATGAGAATGAATTTTACATGGTGATACTTTGTATCTCACTTATTTGCTTATCGTAATTAGTCTGCAGTAAATTTGATGAGAATTGATAAGTATGTATCGAAGTAGTAAGATTTTAAATTAAAGGAGAGAGCGAGTTTACAGCCATTGTCCTTGATGTAGGATCTACGTATGTGTGGCTGAAATTAGTCTTTGACCTCTTTTATGTTGACCTCTGTTTCTATTTAGTTATTTTTTGAGAGGCCGACCTCTCTCTCTAGGTCACTAATTGTTTTGTCTTTTGTCATGTTTTCTTGTATATTTCAAGCAGCATGTTATAATGTGGCACTGACCATTCAAGCACTTAAAGATGGCAAAATATGTGAATTTTGTTGTAGTTTGATGTTAAAATAACTCATCTTTTCTATAAATAACTCCTTGAAATACCCATTGTCTCGTTTCAGAAAACTTGGAGATGGCACTATTTCTGTTGTAACTGTTGTTGTAGAGATCTTCAAAGTAAGTTTCACACTCTCTTTATAAGTGTTTACACTGACATTATTTTGTACTTCTTAGTAGCTTATTTTGGATTCAAATTTTGGTTTCTAATATTTATTTGAGAGATCTGGTTTTCTCTAAATTATAGTTAGTTCATATTAAAAACAAAAACACATTGCTTGAGAAGATCCTTGATTGATTAATTCATTGATTCAAACTTGTCAAATTTAAGGAAAGATACCTAGATCCTTGATTCATATTCATAGTTATGAAGTTTTTTATTTTGATAGCACTCTTTTAAAAAAGGCTATTAAATAAAGGGTCTATGATAGAACTTTCTCAAAAAACACTATTAAATCCATTTGAAAAAGCCTCACTAAGTCGCACCAAAGTAGGAATGATAGCGCTTATTGGAAAGATGCTATTAAAGACAGAAACTTTTAATAGCATTTTAAATGTGCTATTAAAGGCACTTTTTCTCATATTTATTGCACCTTAGTTAACCATGTCTCTGTTTACTACTTTTTGATTTGTAGGAAGTTTATGTAAGGGGTTTCTACTTCATGATATCTCTAGGGAATCACGTGAGGAATTAAAAAATGAGGTACAAGCCACCTCAAATTCCCCACAATTTTATACTTTTTTCACATTATGTGAAGGCAAGTAAGAGCTTTTCCTCTAATAATGATATTTTGTGTTAATAGGTTTATGAGCTAGTAGGAGAAGGATGTATCTTACATTCAAATGATTGATATGGTCAGTGGACATTTTTGGCCGATACAAGTAAGTTCTGCCTAAATCAAAATTATTATCCCTTTACATATTTTGTTATATGGTAACTATAGTATATGGTAATTGTAGTTTGATAGTTGAAAGGTTATAGAATGAAAAATCCTTGATATGTTTAGCATAACTGTATAAGATATGTTGATTTGGGGACTTATAAGGGTGTGTGTTCTGTCCAGTGAACCAGCGAGGGTACCTTGGCCAAGTTAAGGTGCCTTATTAGCTTACTTATATGTTGATTTGGGGACTTATAAGGGTGTGTGTTCTATTGCTTAACATGATTTTATGTTAATAGAATAAACATCGATCTTATGGTTTAATTCAACTAAAGAAATAGATATATCAATCTGTGGGCAATAGCTGTTTTTATTCCTATCGTAGAATTTTTTCTATCAGTAATGAATGCAATAAAAAGCAACAAAGTGGCCATGCCATTCTGCTCGCAACATAATCTTGGTGAATACACATACGTCAAGAAATTGAACACATTAGTCCTCTCAACTATTTTACTAAATAAAAAGAGGTGTGTGTGTGTGTAGGTGTGTGTGTTTTGTATTAGAATTTTGAGCTTACATTAGTCCTTGTCTTAACTTGAAAAATGAAAGTTTTATGTCATTTCTTGTTTGATCGTCGGTCTGGCAAACTCTAAATTGCTTGGCAACTCTTTCATGTTTTGTGCACAATCATTCAATTTAACAAAAAAAAGGGTATGCAACCACAATATTGAAGTTTTAGAGGTTTCTTTACAATCACTTTGTGTCTATATTTGCTATGTATCAGCTATATTTATCAAGAAAAAAGCGTGATTTGAATAATCATAGTGTAACTGCAATTGCAATTGTCCATAAATAAATTGACATAAGTCAATTTATTTATTATGTTGACCCGACAGCGTCATAAGTCATAACTTATTCTGTTGACCCTGCCAATATTCGGAATTCTAATACTTATGCATTGTTGCAGGTTTGTCCTTGTTTGTTTATATTCCATTTCATGGTAGAATACTAGTCATTGGCCTTATGTTTTGAATTACATTTTTGACAATTATGTATTGGCAGGAGTAAAATTGGTCATCAGAGTCGACAAGGATAGGAAGATCGAATTCTGTTGCGTTCATTTTAATGCTGCTGAGACCTATTTGAGAGCATCCAGTTTCCAACGAGAGGATGTCCTCCTACGTCGCTTTTTATTTGTTGATGGCTTGAATGTATTCTCTCAGGGTTCTATTGGTTAGAATTCCCTCACGTATTTAATTTACTTCAACAACGTTGTGTTCTTTTGTCTTAAACATCTTTGATTTAGGCATGCTTGAATGCGCATACAATTTTAACATTCAATCCAACAACTATATAGTAACATCAGAATGACCATTCAAAGATTTGATCTGTATTTGGGTGTTTAGATCTCTGCACATGGATACTTAATATTACTAACTCAATCTAGCAATCATGAATTTGTTACTCTATTGAATTGACCAAGTAAAAAATGTTCCACTATTTGTTGGAAGGGTGGTATAGTGTTAAACTGTATGAAAAATCTTATATTAGTATTATCTTAGAGTACTTTCTGAATAGTTTCCATATTTCTTAGTTATTATCATGAATTTTTTCCCTGGTTTATTACCATTATGAGTTTAGTTCTAGTTTAGATAAAAGTTAGTGTTTGGTGTTTTATAATCATAAATCATGCCAAAGCATCTTCATAATGCAAAGTATTGATTATTTCTATCTAGTGTTTTCCAACCCTCTGAATTTTAATAACTCAATCTAGCAATTCATCTTTTAACTTTTGAACCTTAAGAATGCCAAATCATGAATTTTTTAAGCCTCTTCAAAAAAACCTTTTGAACCTTAAGAATGTTTCAAATGGCTATTACATGACTTAACATTTTTAATTGATAAAGTATAGAGCTTGAATAGTGTAGAATTACATGATATTTTATTTGAATAGTGTAGAATTACTGCATATTTCTGCATATTTCTGATACAGTAAAATTTAGCAAAAAAAAACAAAAATATCTAGCGTCGGCCAAACCGACTCTAATATTTAGTTGACTTGTTTGACTGTAGAGTGGGCTGGCCGACTCTAAAAGATTTAGTTGGCTGGTTTGAAGTTGACTTTAGCGTTAGTGCAGCCGACTCTACATTTTAAAGTTAGCGTCGGCCTGGCAAACTCTAAATTATTTTGTTGACTTTTTTATTTTGAATTTAATAGCGTCAGCTTTGCGAAGAGTCGGTTTTAGAGTCGGATTAACCGACGCTAAGTTAGCCTCGGACGGCAAATAGCCGACTCTACCCAGTAACTTCGAATTTTTTAGCATGCCCCCGACGCCGACGCTAAATCTGTATTAGCGTCGGTTTTAGCTCTGTTAGAGTGGGTTTTTGGCCGACGCTAAATCGCAGTTTTCTTGTAGTTCTGAGTCTCATGACCTTCACATAGTCTGTTGAGTTACCTCTCCAAAACCTGTGTAGTACCCGTCTTCTTAGGATGTTGACTTCTGGTTGACCTTCCTTTTGTCTTCTACCATAATCTTCTCAACTTCTCTTGTTCCTTCTGATGCTCTTCATATGTTCATCCTTGATAGATAGATCTTTCTATGATTCTGCACATTAAACATATGTTAGTATTCCAATTATTCTTCAATATTTTGTTATCATCAAAACCTTAGAGGAATTGTTCAAGACACTTCTTGTTCCAACAAGTCTAATTTCATTCACCACAATAAACACTACTCGTTTACTCCACTTAAACCCTCTAATTACTCACACATCTTTATTCTCTTAATTCTTAAATTTCTAATTTCTAACACTTCACAAAAATATTTGTTACCCGTAGATGACCAAAATGCTCTCAATTACTAAGAATCCACTAACTCACTCATTCTCCCAATTAATAAAACAATTAACAAATATAATAATATTAAATAAATATAATCCTAAAAATCGGGGTGTTACGTTTTTCTTCTTTTTGATCTTCATTGTGCAATAAAACTCAAACTTTAAATATATGAGGCTCGACTAAATTTGGTTACACCCTCAGTTTGAACTCTCTCAACTACGATTAATTATTCATGTTGGTATTGCAGAAAAAATCTAAGGTAGAAGAATGGTAAACCATTATAGCAAAGTAATTTTATAGAAATTAGGGCTTAATGTTTGGTAAAATTCCATTAGAGAAGTTGCTAATGGTTTGATTGATTTTTTATTTTTTCCTAATTTGTTGATCCCAATATTTTACGATTAGTTATGATAACAATATCTTTCAACAAAACAAAAATGAAAATGTTGTGATAACAATATAATGAGTACGACAAATAGGCATTTTAACTAACGTGGATTTTTTTCTCATGTTCGAACCCTAGTTTGGACGTGCAGTGTTAAAACTCTTTGGGAGAGATTCATGCCCATTTAGGTACCACAAGTCTTGAGGGATCGGTCTTAACAATTGCACGCAGTGGATATCTAAGTTATATAAAAAAAATGTGCATTTTCCAAATAGTACCAAAATATTATCAATTCACCATACAAAGACTTTTTTTAAGAAACAAATGCTCTAAGCTAAGAATGACCAAGGTATAAACTATGCCATGTCATTAGAGAAATACAACAAATTCAGCCAAATAAACTCTGACACACTAAATTTATTAGAAAATTGAGTGTTTTATTGTGAAAAAAAAAACAGAAATTTAATAAAACTATAGCAAGCCAAAATCAAATTTTTTTTTCCGACCCTAAAGTCAAAAACAATTCCAAATCAGATAATTTTTCAAAATAAAATCTAGATTTTATTCATATTCGTCTGATAATTTTTCAAAATAAAATCTAAATTTTATTCATATTCGTCGGAAAAATTTTCAAAATAAAATCTAGATTTTATTCATATTCGTCGGATAATTTTTCAAAATAAAATCTAGATTTTATTCATATTCGTCGGATAATTTTTCAAAATAAAATCTAAATTTTATTCATATTCGTCGGATAATTTTTCAAAATAAAATCTAGATTTTATTCATATTCGTCGGATAATTTTTCAAAATAAAATCTAGATTTTATTCATATTCGTCGGATAATTTTTTAAAATAAAATCTAGATTTTATTTTAAAAAATTATAGATTTTATTTTAAAAAATTATCCGACGAGTATGAATAAAATCTAGATTTTATTTTAAAAAATTATCTGACTAATATTCGGTTTCCTCTAGAATCAAATTAAATTATCAAATCTCTTATATTTATTTTTTTATAAGAATTATACTAAAAAAAATAAAAAATTGGATGGTTTATGTTGCACACCCATTAAAAAAAGGGAGAGAAAAAAACACATACTATTGGAAGGGGAAAATATAAAACATGTGTTCAGTGGTGTAGTGGCAAGGGAGTGTGCATGTTAGCTTCATGTGCGCGGTTCAACTCCCTCTGCAAGAGACTTTCTATGCTCAAACACAAAGTAAGAGACTTCTCAACAAACAAAAATACAAAGAAAGATGTTTGGTTTGAATACTTGATATACAATCAGTGGTGTTCACAAAATACAACTGTCGCGTTGAATTTCGGAGATCAAGCTATTGATAAGCGTTGACTTACTGATTTTATCTCACGACTGGACTTTTAATTTTTCAAAAGAAAAGGGGAAAAAGTTATAAATTACCACAATTTTAAAGATTTAGGGTTCGGGAATCGATTATGCGAGGGGAAGGTATTAGCACCCCTCACATCCGTTGTACTCAACGGGAACCGTTAGTTAGTTTAGCGTTTAATTGTGTTAGTTATATGCCAAATGTTTTGTGAAGAAATAAATAAATAAAATAAGAAACAAAAAAAGAATAAAGATTAAAGACTAAAAAAAAAACTTTTTATTAATGTGCTTGACAAGATTTTGAGCCTGCTCCTACGTATCTCCCGGTGCGATGGAGAATTCAAAGCTACGTAGTTCTTTGTAGCAAATGTTTGTGTGTTGGTTGATTTTAATTATGAAAAATGATTTGATCGCGCTTGGACGAAAAAGTTTGCTTTTTAAATGCAAAGAAAACATGGTCTACTATCGTTGTGATGATAGCTTAATGAAGACCGACAAATTATTTTACCTACTACCGTTGTGATGGTAGTTTAATGAAGGTAAAAAGGACGGACTAGCACTTGGGCGATGGTATCCGTTTGAAAACGCGCATGGGCGTGAAAAGGTTTAATTTGGTGAGTTAGGATTGATTTTAAACGGAGGACGAATATTCAAACAAAAGCGAAGTGTGTACCTCGTTTCCGAATATTCGGGGAAGCGTCGGGTGTCTACCCAAGTTTTCCTTTTTCACTCACAAAAAGAAAATTGTTTTTTATGTTTTTGTATGCTGGAAATAAATGAGTAAACAAGCCCCTTTCAGACTCTGAAACCTCGCTTCAGAACCTCAGAAGCTAGCTCCAGAAGCTTAAACACAGAAGCTGAGTTCTGCTACGGTCGCAGAGCGACCAGAACTTGGCTCTGCGAAACCTTCAGAAGCTGACTTCAGACTCTGAAGTTCAGAAGCACTTTCGCAGAGCGAGCATAACTTCGCTTTGCGAAACCTTCAGAAGCTGACTTCAGACTCTGAAGTTCAGAAGCACTTTCACAGAGCGAGCATAACTTCGCTTTGCGAAACCTTCAGAAGCTGACTTCAAACTCTGAAGTTCAGAAGCACTGTTCAGACTCACTGTTCAGAAGCTGCTTTTGAACTACTGTTCAGAAGCTGCTTCTGAACTATTGTTCAGACTGCTTCTGATTTCTGATTTCAGAACCTCAAAGGGGTGAAAAACTTTCGAATTTGGCAAGAAAAGGAAGTAAAAAACTTCTGTTTTGGTGTTTTATAAACTTGTGATTTTTTTGGAGCTTTTAAAATGCTGTTTTTAGTGCAAAATGAGTTAAAAATGCAGAAGAATTATGCAGGACAGCAAGAACAGCAACACAAACTGCAAACAGAAATGCAAGTAAGAAGTGAAAATGTTCAGAATACTTACAAACTCCTAGCCCAAGCTTTGGATGTAAGAAAAATGAAAATGGCTTTGGATGATTGAGGTTTCTTGAAAATGGAAGTGAACAACAACAACAATGATGTTTTGCTATTGTTCTTCACTCTTTGTAGGATGTTTAGTGGCTGTTTTGATTGCTGGGTTTGTTTATGATCGTTTGTAAAGAAAGAAACAAAATTTACTCTAAAATTTCCTCTTAAAATTCTCTCTGAACTTGCTCAAAAGGATTCAGTTAAATTCTCTCTGAAATGCCTAAAACCAACTATGTTTTCTGTCTGAAAATTCCTCCTTTCAATCCTTCTGCATTGTGTTTCTTAAATAGGCAAATTGTGATCAATTGTAATCACGACAAATCCCCTAAAACAGGGCTGTTTTGTGGGCTATGACCAGGACTTTTGGTTAGCATTTAATGCAAAAGGAAGGAAGTGACCTTGCCTTGTGATCATGGTGAAGACTTTGGGTTAATTCAGAACAATTGGGGGCTGAGTTTGACAGGAATTGCTGGGAAAATGGGAAAACATGGGCTGTTTGCAACTTGTGATACTTTTGGATTGATCTTTGAAGATTTGGGAAGACAAACAGGAAAAGTAGTGTGCTGTCCTGTGCAGAGATTGGGAGAAAACATGGAAAAGGGGTGTTGTACACAGGGGCAACAGCAAAGAAACTGGAAAGGGTGAAGTGCTGGAACAGGGCAGCAGTTTTGCAAACAGGGGCAGCAGTTTTGCAGCAACCCTTGACTGGTTTTGATAAAGCAAATGGCAAGGTGGATGCTGGAAAGTAACAGGGTTAGAAGCAGAGAAATTGGGAGAGAAGAAGTGATGCCCAGGGGCAGCAACTTGCTTGGCTTTGGCTTTGCACATTTTCTTTCTTTCTTTCTTTCTTTGTTCAAACAGTAAAAATAATAAAAGTAATAATAATAATAATAATAATGATAATAATAATAATGATAATAATAATAATAATAATAAAAATAAATAAAAAAGAAAGATAAATAAAAATAATAAACTTCAAAGTTCACAGAGCGGATATAACATCGCTATGCGAAACCTTCCTTTCTTTTATTATTATTATTTTTTTAAAAGGAAAAAAATAAAAGAAAAAATGAGTCAAAAAATGGGGTATGACAACAACATTGATATCAGACTCTAGACTTAAGAATTTCTAAGATACGAAAGTTTGTAAGAAATTCTAAGTGTTTGATGGGTTTTGAATTTGACAAAGCTTTGTCACTTGTAAAAATATTCAGAGTCTACTATTGTTCTTCAAGTCTTCATTCTTTTATATAGAGGTGAGGAATAGAGACGTTGAAAAATATGCCACCACATCAAATAGAGTCGTTTGAAGAAGCTTAATCAAATCCATTGATTTGTTGCTTGATTTGGTTCACGTACTAGGAGGAACAAGATTTGAAACATTTCCTGGTTATGGAATGAACCGTTGTTTAGCAAGGGACAAGGTTGCAGAGTACGGGAAGACATGTGCAGGTAGTGAAGAACGTGGATGTACAATTTGTCGTTTCTTGACAATGGCAGCAGTTGACTCCTTAAAACCTTCAGAACTTCCATCGTATGAATCTTTAAGCAATTCAGAGTGTAGATTCTTCAGATGTGCAAGCTATGCTTCTATTTCTAAATTCCCAGCAAAATGTTCCATGTAACGACCCTATTTTCGTATGTTATATTTTTATATATTTTATTTTATGGATTTGCATTTAAATATAGTTTCGCGTAATCTAGAAATAATTATTTAGCGCGAAGATAAGTTCGTAATTGAGTTTTTAAGGTTTTGGGCCAGGAGGATGAATAGTATTGGGCTTTTGGGGGTTTATGAGTAGTAATGATCAAGTGGTTATGATAGTAGTGAGCTTGGATTGGATTGAAAGGCTAGGATTGGTCCTTGAGAGTTAGTAAGGAATGGATGGCCAAGATTAATTGGATTGGATTATAAGAGATTAACACAAGACTTTTTGAATCACTATTCATTGCTTTTTGGAGAAGAAGAAAACGTGGAAGAAGAGAAGGAGGAGAGCAAGAGGAAAGCTAGGGCAAGTGATTTTGTGAAGAAAAGCTTGGAATTTCTGTAGATTCATTGATTGTGAGGTAAGAGAGTTAGTATTACTTGATTACAAGTGATTAAGAGAAGGGGAGAATGTCTATTTCTCCATCCCAAACTTCTCCTTCACTTTGTCTAGGTTTTGTTAGAAAGTTTTTATGGTTTAAAGTTGTTAATGATTATGTTTTGCTTGCTTGAATGTTAAGTGATGTTGCTAGCATGTTTTTGTTGAAGTTATAGTGTTTTGAATGCAAAGGAAAAGTTATGGAAAGTTAGTGTTTTAAACCCTAATTTCTTTGCTAGATGCAATCCTTGCTTGTGATTGTTTTTAAATGATGTTTTATGAAGGAAAATTGTTTTTAACATGTTCTGGAACTTTGGGTAACCTTGAATGGGCTAAAATGGTGGAAAATCACATTTTTACATGACTGTGTACTGATATGGTCGCTGTAGCGACGGACCGTCGCTTGTAGCGACCAGACAGGATAATTCCCTGCCTATCCGCGCTTGTAGCGACCACACTGGCGCTTGTAGCGACCAGGCTCGCTTGTAGCGACCAAGGGCTCGCTTGTAGCGACCAGCCCTGTACATGCCAACTTCGTTGAGCTGTTTTGAGGGTCCTGGTGCGCGCGGGGATGGCTTTTTGCTACTGTATTCTCATAATATGTTTTGGAAACTTTGCCCACCATTTTAACTTATTCTTAATGTTTTCTAAAGATTATTTGTTTCAAGAAAAGCTTGAGTAAAACCCTAGCATGAGTGTGGGATTATTAAGTGTGTGGGTCTTCCTTTGAAACCCTTATGTGTGAGATTTTGATATGATTTGTTTGGTTTATTTGAAATTGTTGAACATGGTTGAGTATATAAATATTATGGCTTATGATTTGGCCATGAGAGCCTAGTAGTTGTGTTTGTTGTTGTTGATGTGTGATAATTATCAGAGTGCTGATAATTTAGTGGTTGTGTTTGTTGTTGTTGCTATTGTGATAATTATCAGAGTGCTGATAATTAGTTGTGTTAGTAAATATCATATATTTGCTAAGTGAATCATCATGCATTTCATGATTGTATGATATCAAGAGTGCTTGGTATATGAAATCCAAGAGTGCTTGGTTATCAAGAGTGCTTGATAAGGATATAAGTTTATCCAAAAAGATTTGGTACCACATGCATTAGTGAATGCATTTTGAGACATGCATCCTTTATGACATTAGTGTTCATTTAGGAATTATGTGTGCATAATGGTTGTTAAGTGATATTATGTGTGCATAATGGTTGTGAGTGGTAATTGTATTTGATGATGTTTTGTGCGTTGCCAATTACGTGTTGTGTTTTGGTTATGTATAATAATGTGTTATTATACCTGTTTATTGGCTGTGATACTAACACTCTCTGTTTTGTGTTATTTGCTGGATCTTTGGGGATCCAGATTATCAGGTTGGCGAGGCTATCGTTGAGGAATAGCCCTTTGCTGTTTAGGAGCTTTCGTAGTGGTGAGGGCATAGCTTAGCTATCCTTACATTTTTGGTACTAGGTGTTGTATCCTAGTTAGAGTCTAGGGCTCTGATATTTGTAACACCATTTTGGGTATCTGAACGTTTATGTATAGATTTGGCAATGGTCTCTGTTGTAGAATTGCCTATTTTGAAAATCTTATGTATATACTTTTGTGTAATATATGCATGCTTGGTTATAAGCTGATTTTAAGCTGTTTGTTATTTTCCGCTGCTATATGTGAATCAAATATATTTTGATAAGTTGATGTTTATGAAAATGCGTTTTCATTATGTTGTAACTTCCTATGTCCTTAACGTTTTCTTTATTAAAGTTAATAATCGGCGGTTAAGGGTTAGGGTGTTACAATAGTTGGTATCAGAGCAGGTCGATCCATTGGATCAATTAAGTTTAGTATACCCTTTGTGTAACATGTGTTTTCTTAAACACTTTGTTCTCACTTGTGTTATGTGATGTTTGGTAGTGTGGATATGGCGCAACGAGCACTTGCGGATGCGATGGAGCGGATGGCGGATGCCATGGCTCAGGAGGCTGCTAGTAGGACTGCGGATAGAGCCGCACAACAAGCTAGAGGAGGCGGAGAAGATGAGCTGAGACTCGAGAGGTTTATGAACAACAAACCGCCTATCTTCAAGGGAGGATACGATCCAGATGGAGCTCAGACTTGGTTGGAAGGGATTGAGAGAATTTTTGGGGCTATGCGTTGTCTGGATGCGCATAAGGTATTGCTAGGAGCGTATGTTCTCCATGATGAGGCTGATCATTGGTGGGGAAATGCTAGTCAGAGGTTGGGAGCTGGTGGAGCTTTAGTTACTTGGGCTCGTTTCCGAAGAGAGTTTTTAACCAAATACATTCCGGCAGACGAGAGGAACCGCAAGGTGATTGAGTTCATGGAGCTCAAGCAGGGGAGTTTATCTGTCTCTGAATATGCGGCCAAGTTTGAAGATTTGTGTCGTTTTGCTCCTCATTACAACACGGTGGAAGCTGAGGAAGACAAATGTGTAAAGTTTGAAAATGGGCTGAGGCCAGATATCAAGCAGTTGATTGGGTTTAGCGAGATCAGGAATTTTCCGATGTTGGTGAATAAGAGCCGAATATGTGATAAGGACGGTAAAGCTAAAGCTAATTACTACAAAGCCGTGAATGAGAAGAGGGGAAAGGACATGGCTAGAGGTAAACCGTATGGCAGAGGTGGAAAGAAACCAGATGAAGGTGGGAGTAGTGGTGGCAAGTTTGGAGGTAATAGAAATTGCTTTAAGTGTGGACAACCGGGACATCGTATTTTTGAGTGTCCGAAGAATGATGGAAAATGTTTCAAGTGTGGTGATCCTAACCACAAAGCTGATCAGTGCAAGAAAGGTGTTGTGTGCTTCAATTGCAAAGAAGCGGGTCATAAGAGCAACGTGTGTAAGAAGCCTAGAGCGGCTGGAGGAAAAGTGTTTGCTTTAGATGGTGGTGATGCGAAGGCGGACAACTTGATCAGAGGTACATGCTTTATCAATAATACTCCTTTGTCTGCTATTATTGATACGGGTGCTACCCATTCGTTTATTTGTGGATTGTGTTGAAAGGTTGGGTCTTAGAGTAGAAAATATGATGGGACGCATGGTTATAGAAACGCCTGCAAGTGGTTCAGTATCGACTACTCTAGTATGTGTTGACTGTCCAGTCACTATGTATGGTCGACACTTTGGTATGGATTTAGTCTGCATTCCGTTGAGCGGAATAGACGTTATCTTTGGTATGAACTGGTTAGAATTTAATCGGATTCATATCAACTGTGGTAAGAGGACGGTTATGTTTCCAAGACCGGAGCCAGAGTTGTGTTCGAAGCTTATGTGTTGTCGAGAAGTGGTAAGATCAGTGAAGGCTCAAGAGGACGTATTTGCTATGTTTGCTTCGTTGAGAGTGGAAGAGAAGATTGAGATTGATGCGTTGCCGGTGGTGCGTGATTTCACAGATGTTTTTCCAGATGACATTTTGGATTTACCGCCCGAGAGAGAGGTTGAATTCGCAATTGACATAGTACCTGGCACTAGTCCAATATCAATGGCGCCGTATCGTATGTCAGCTGCTGAACTAGAAAAGTTGAAGGAACAATTGGAGGAATTGTTAGAGAAAAAGTTTGTAAGACCGAGTGTATCGCCGTGGGGTGCGCCGGTTCTGTTGGTAAAGAAGAAAGATGGTAGTATGCGTCTGTGCATCGATTATCGTCAGTTGAATAAGGCAACTATCAAGAACAAGTATCCACTTCCGAGGATAGATGATTTGATGGATCAGTTAGTGGGAGCCTGTGTGTTCAGCAAGATTGATTTGAGATCGGGATATCACCAGATAAGAGTTAAGGCGGAGGATATACCGAAGACTGCTTTCAGAACAAGGTATGGTCACTACGAGTACGCTGTTATGCCTTTTGGAGTTACTAATGCACCTGGAGTGTTTATGGAATATATGAATCGTATATTTCATTCCTTTTTGGATCGATTCGTGGTGGTCTTCATAGACGATATTTTGGTATACTCAAAGACGGAAGAGGAACATGCTGAGCATTTGAGGATTGTGTTAGAGGTGTTGCGCGAGAAGAAGCTTTATGCAAAATTTTCTAAGTGTGAATTTTGGTTGCGTAAAGTTAGCTTTTTGGGTCATGTCATTTCAAGTGGTGGTATAGCAGTGGATCCTGCTAAGGTAGAAGCAGTGCAAGATTGGGGAACGCCGGAGTCTGTTACTGAAATCCGAAGTTTTCTTGGTTTGGCCGGTTACTATCGGAGGTTCATCGAAGGATTTTCAAAGTTGGCGTTGCCGTTGACGCAGTTGACTAGGAAGGGTCAAGCTTTCATTTGGGATGACAAGTGTGAGCAGAGTTTCCAAGAGTTGAAGAGGAGGTTGACATCTGCACCTGTGCTAATTCTGCCAAATCCGAAGGAACCGTTTGTGGTTTATTGTGATGCGTCGAAGATGGGTCTAGGTGGTGTGTTGATGCAGAGGGGACAAGTCGTTGCCTATGCATCAAGACAGCTGAAGATTCATGAAAGGAACTATCCTACGCATGATTTGGAGCTAGCTGCTGTTGTGTTTGTTCTCAAGATTTGGAGGCACTACTTGTATGGGTCAAGATTTGAGGTTTTCAGCGATCACAAGAGTCTGAAGTACTTGTTTGATCAGAAGGAGCTCAATATGAGGCAAAGAAGATGGTTGGAGTTTCTTAAGGATTATGATTTCGAGTTGAGTTATCACCCGGGTAAGGCTAATGTGGTAGCTGATGCGTTGAGCAGGAAGTCTTTGCATATGTCGTCTCTGATGGCGAAGGAACTGAGATTGATTGAAGAGTTTAGAGACCTCAGTTTGGTGTGTGAAAGGACAACCAGAAGCGTGAAGTTAGGAATGTTGAGGTTGACAAATGATTTTCTTGAAGAGGTTGTGGAAAAGCAAAAGTCTGATGTGAGATTGATGAGGCTTAAGACGCTCATCGAGCAAGGGAAAAAGGTAAACGTTGAGATCGATGAGAAAGGCGTGATGAGGTGTCAAGGAAGGTTATGTGTACCTGATGTGCCTGAGTTGAAGCGGATGATCTTGGAGGAAGGTCACAGAAGTAACTTAAGTATTCATCCTGGTGTTACTAAGATGTATCAAGATCTGAGGAAAATGTTCTGGTGGCAAGGGATGAAGAAAGAGATTGCCGAGTTTGTTTTCGCTTGTTTGACTTGTCAGAAGTCCAAGGTGGAGCATCAGAAGCCGTCGGGGCTATTGCAACCTATGTTTATTCCAGAGTGGAAATGGGATAGTATTGCGATGGATTTTGTAAGCGGTTTGCCAAAGACGTCGAAAGGTAACAATATGATTTGGGTAGTTGTCGACAGGTTAACAAAGTCTGCTCATTTCATAGCTATCAAGACCGGTATGCTAGTACCGAAGTTGGCTGAGATTTATGTCGAGCAAATTGTGAGATTACATGGAATTCCGTCGAGTATTGTATCAGATCGAGATCCCCGTTTTACTTCAAGGTTTTGGGAAAGTTTGCAAGAGGCGTTGGGGACTAAGTTGCGGATGAGTTCTGCTTATCACCCGCAGACGGATGGTCAGTCGGAGAGGACGATTCAATCATTGGAGGATTTGTTAAGATCGTGCATTTTGGAACAAGGAGTGAGTTGGGAAGCTTGCTTACCATTGATTGAGTTTACGTATAACAACAGTTTTCATTCGAGCATTGGCATGGCACCTTTTGAAGCGTTGTATGGGAGAAGATGTAGAACACCTTTGTGTTGGTTTGAATCGGGAGAAAGTGTGATGCTTGGACCTGAGATTGTGCAACAAACGACCGAGAAGATCAAGATGATCCAAGAAAAGATGAGAGCGTCGCAGAGTCGCCAGAAAAGCTATGCCGACAAGAGAAGGAAGGATATAGAATTTCAAGAAGGAGATCATGTGTTTCTAAGAGTTACATCGACTACGGGTATTGGACGGGCTTTGAAATCAAAGAAGTTAGCATCGAGGTTCATTGGTCCGTATCAGATTTTGAAGAGGATTGGGAAGGTGGCGTATAGGATTGCGTTACCGCCGTCGTTGTCAAATCTACATGACGTTTTTCACGTGTCTCAATTAAGGAAATACGTATCGGATCCGTCACATGTGATTGAGTCGGACGAGATACAAGTGAGAGAGAATTTAACGGTTACAACGGTACCCTTAAGGATTGAAGGACAAGAGATGAAGAAGCTCAGGAACAAAGAGATTTCATCGGTGAAAGTCGTTTGGGGAGGCCCAGCCGGTGAATATGCGACGTGGGAGCTCGAGAGCAAGATGCGGGACTCCTATCCAGAGTTGTTTTCAGGTATTTTCGAGGGCGAAAATTCTTTTTAGGGGGGTAGAGTTGTAACGACCCTATTTTCGTATGTTATATTTTTATATATTTTATTTTATGGATTTGCATTTAAATATAGTTTCGCGTAATCTAGAAATAATTATTTAGCGCGAAGATAAGTTCGTAATTGAGTTTTTAAGGTTTTGGGCCAGGAGGATGAATAGTATTGGGCTTTTGGGGGTTTATGAGTAGTAATGATCAAGTGGTTATGATAGTAGTGAGCTTGGATTGGATTGAAAGGCTAGGATTGGTCCTTGAGAGTTAGTAAGGAATGGATGGCCAAGATTAATTGGATTGGATTATAAGAGATTAACACAAGACTTTTTGAATCACTATTCATTGCTTTTTGGAGAAGAAGAAAACGTGGAAGAAGAGAAGGAGGAGAGCAAGAGGAAAGCTAGGGCAAGTGATTTTGTGAAGAAAAGCTTGGAATTTCTGTAGATTCATTGATTGTGAGGTAAGAGAGTTAGTATTACTTGATTACAAGTGATTAAGAGAAGGGGAGAATGTCTATTTCTCCATCCCAAACTTCTCCTTCACTTTGTCTAGGTTTTGTTAGAAAGTTTTTATGGTTTAAAGTTGTTAATGATTATGTTTTGCTTGCTTGAATGTTAAGTGATGTTGCTAGCATGTTTTTGTTGAAGTTATAGTGTTTTGAATGCAAAGGAAAAGTTATGGAAAGTTAGTGTTTTAAACCCTAATTTCTTTGCTAGATGCAATCCTTGCTTGTGATTGTTTTTAAATGATGTTTTATGAAGGAAAATTGTTTTTAACATGTTCTGGAACTTTGGGTAACCTTGAATGGGCTAAAATGGTGGAAAATCACATTTTTACATGACTGTGTACTGATATGGTCGCTGTAGCGACGGACCGTCGCTTGTAGCGACCAGACAGGATAATTCCCTGCCTATCCGCGCTTGTAGCGACCACACTGGCGCTTGTAGCGACCAGGCTCGCTTGTAGCGACCAAGGGCTCGCTTGTAGCGACCAGCCCTGTACATGCCAACTTCGTTGAGCTGTTTTGAGGGTCCTGGTGCGCGCGGGGATGGCTTTTTGCTACTGTATTCTCATAATATGTTTTGGAAACTTTGCCCACCATTTTAACTTATTCTTAATGTTTTCTAAAGATTATTTGTTTCAAGAAAAGCTTGAGTAAAACCCTAGCATGAGTGTGGGATTATTAAGTGTGTGGGTCTTCCTTTGAAACCCTTATGTGTGAGATTTTGATATGATTTGTTTGGTTTATTTGAAATTGTTGAACATGGTTGAGTATATAAATATTATGGCTTATGATTTGGCCATGAGAGCCTAGTAGTTGTGTTTGTTGTTGTTGATGTGTGATAATTATCAGAGTGCTGATAATTTAGTGGTTGTGTTTGTTGTTGTTGCTATTGTGATAATTATCAGAGTGCTGATAATTAGTTGTGTTAGTAAATATCATATATTTGCTAAGTGAATCATCATGCATTTCATGATTGTATGATATCAAGAGTGCTTGGTATATGAAATCCAAGAGTGCTTGGTTATCAAGAGTGCTTGATAAGGATATAAGTTTATCCAAAAAGATTTGGTACCACATGCATTAGTGAATGCATTTTGAGACATGCATCCTTTATGACATTAGTGTTCATTTAGGAATTATGTGTGCATAATGGTTGTTAAGTGATATTATGTGTGCATAATGGTTGTGAGTGGTAATTGTATTTGATGATGTTTTGTGCGTTGCCAATTACGTGTTGTGTTTTGGTTATGTATAATAATGTGTTATTATACCTGTTTATTGGCTGTGATACTAACACTCTCTGTTTTGTGTTATTTGCTGGATCTTTGGGGATCCAGATTATCAGGTTGGCGAGGCTATCGTTGAGGAATAGCCCTTTGCTGTTTAGGAGCTTTCGTAGTGGTGAGGGCATAGCTTAGCTATCCTTACATTTTTGGTACTAGGTGTTGTATCCTAGTTAGAGTCTAGGGCTCTGATATTTGTAACACCATTTTGGGTATCTGAACGTTTATGTATAGATTTGGCAATGGTCTCTGTTGTAGAATTGCCTATTTTGAAAATCTTATGTATATACTTTTGTGTAATATATGCATGCTTGGTTATAAGCTGATTTTAAGTTGTTTGTTATTTTCCGCTGCTATATGTGAATCAAATATATTTTGATAAGCTGATGTTTATGAAAATGCATTTTCATTATGTTGTAACTTCATATGTCCTTAACGTTTTCTTTATTAAAGTTAATAATCGGCGGTTAAGGGTTAGGGTGTTACATTCCACTCCTTCAGAGTCTGGACCATCAGCTTCTGATGTCCCTTTAGGATCTGACTTGCCTTCAGAGTCTGATTTGCAACAAGCTTCTCCATGAATTTCCTTGCTCTCTAGCTAATTGTTATTTCAGGATCCATGTATGATTAAATCATTGTAAATTTTTATCTATGGTCCTGCATACTTGAACAAATATTAGCATATCCAATTGAACTTTTAATACCTTGTTATCATCAAAACTAAAGAGGCATTGTTTAAACTTACTTTGTTCCAACAAATTTGTAGATTCAACCTGGTGACTACAAAAACATGTTGTACCGGTTAGATTGACCAAGACAACACATCGTAAGGCTTTGTTTGGGAGTTTGAAGGGGAGGGGAAGGGAAGGATTTGGGGGGTGAGAAATATAAAAAAAAATAAAGAAATCCTTCACGAGTTGTTTTTTAGATAATAATAAATTAATATTTATGATTACTATATTTTTAATTTTAAGAATATTATAACAATAAGGATTAAATTTGAAACATTTCCTGATTATGGAATGAACCGTTGTTCAGTAGGAGACAAGGTTGCAGAGTACGGGAAGACATGTGCATGTAGTGGAGAACGTGGTTGTACAATTTATCCTTTCTTGACAATGGCAGCAGTTGACTCCTTAAAACCTTCAGAACTTCCATCGTATAAATCTTTAAGCAATTCAGAGTGTAGATTCTTCAGCTGCGCAAGCTATGCTTCTATTTCTGAATTCCCAGCAAAATGTTCCACTCCTTCAGAGTCTGGACCATCAGCTTCTGATGTCCCTTCAGGATCTAACTTGCCTTCAGAGTCTGATTTGCAACAAGCTTCTCCATGAATTTCCTTGCTCTCTAATTGTTCTTTCAGGATCCATGTATGATTAAATTATTGTAATTTTTTATCTATGGTCCTGCATACTTGAACAAATATTAGCATATCCAATTGAACTTTTAATACCTTGTTATTATCAAAACTAAAGAGGCATTGTTTAAACTTATTTTGTTCCAACAGATTTGTAGATTCAACCCGGTGACTATAAAAACCGCATGTTGTACCGGTTAGATTGACCAAGACAACACATCTTAAGGCTTTGTTTGGGAGTCTGAAGGGGAAGGGAAGGCTTTGGGGGTGAGAAATATAGAGAAAAATAAAGAAATCCTTCACAAGTTGTTTTTTAGATAATAATAATTAATATTTATGATTACTATATTTTTAATTTTAAGAATATTATAACAATAAGGATTAAATTTGAAACATTTCCTGATTATGGAATGAACCGTTGTTCAGAAGGGGACAAGGTTGCAGAGTACAGGAGGACATGTACAGGTAGTGGAGAACGTGGTTGTACAATTTGTCCTTTCTTGACAATGGCAGCAGTTGACTCCTTAAAACCTTCAGAACTTCAATCGTATGAATCTTTAAGCAATTCAGAGTGTAGATTCTTCAGCTGCGCAAGCTATGCTTCTATTTCTGAATTCCCAGCAAAATGTTTCACTCATTCAGAAATCTTTCACGAGTTGTTTTTTAGATAATAAATTAATGTTTATGATTACTATATTTTTAATTTTAAGAATATTATAACAATAAGGATTAAATTTGAAGATTTCATATATACCCTCAACCCCCCCACAAAAAAAAAAATCCTCCTCCAATACAATTTTTGATTTCTCCCAAATGAGGAGGAATTTTGTATTATGAAGAAAAATTAACCTTCCAAAACCCTCCCCTCCCATTGTCCACTATTTCTTTCACTTGCTCATTCGTTTTTTCAAACTTCTTCCCTCCCTTCCCCTCCAAACTCGCAAACACAAGTTTGAACTTTATTCATAAGCAATTGCCACCAGAAAACAAGAACCTTAGACGGAGCTGCCAAACTCTTCCAAACCTTGACCAAGGATCGAATCTCATCACCCGATCACTCACCTACCTAGCTCCCGTTGAGATCGACAAATAAGCCGATCTCACGGAGTAAACTTCAAATGAGCTATGAACACAACCAAGAATTTATCTCTACCAACAAAATGTTCGCCTCTTGTGTAAATTTTATGTATATATAATTTGTTTATCTAATAATAGCATGCAGAAATTTCAAAATAGTTTAATCAACAAAAAAATATAAGTGATGTTATAGAGCATAATATCTACATATTTTTCTAGTGTAACTTGATCGAGTCGCTAAAGCTTTAATATTTCCGTGCATGGCAAGTGATGGAATGAATTGTCAGAATGAATAGAGTTTTTTTTTTATAGTAGAATGTCTAGAGTTTGACAAGGTCATTAATTTTTATTTTTATTTTTGGAAAATAACCAAACATTTTCATTGACTTTGAAAAGTGATGACACGTGGAGTGAACCCACATTACCAACTCTGTTTTTTCATTTTATGGAATTGTCGTAGTTTGGCTTTGGCACACCGTTTGATCAATATTCAGTATTCTCCGCGGTTTTCACCATCACTAAATTTTTCTCTTCGTTCGCACACAATGTTTGAGTCCAAATTATTTGGAAGATACCTACCTAGTTCATTATTTATTTTTTTCTTCTTGAAATAATTTAAATTGATAACATAACATTCCTCTATTTGGATGCACTATTAGACATTTACAATTTCAAACACCCTTATACCCGCGGAATAAGCCCTGCCCCTGAACCACCACACATATAGGACCCACTCTAATCTAATTTAATTATTTTTTTAACAAATTTATATGTTCATATTATGCAACTAGAATGTCTACTCAAACAGGTTCATTCTATTTGTTCATTTTCCTGTATATTTTCAGTTAGCCACAAGGATAATATATAATTGTGTTTTAATTTTATTTTTTTTTTCGGCTTTTACTTTTGAATTCAAACTCATTTGTTCTTTGACTTCTATTTGTAGTTCCTATTCCGACAATATTATGTAATGGGGAAAGATATAGATATTAGTTTGTAGGGCTGAAAATGAGTCGAGTCGAACTCGTCTGAGCTCGACTCGATAAAAATTGGTTCGGCTCGAAACTCGACTCGAGTTCGATACGAACCTTTTTCCTAGTTCGAGTTCGGCTCATTTAAAGTTTACGAACAACTCAGTTCGGTTCGATAAGTTCATCTCATTAGCTCAATTCACTTAACTCAAAAGTCAATTTTTTTTACAAAAAAAAGACAATATTTAGATCTTTTGGTCTTTTAATTTCTTTTAAAAGGTAAATCCAATGAAATAGAATAAAATCACAAAAATTGCTACTGTATTCTGAGATATTGGGACAATAATTATTTTAATGGATAAAAAAAAATAACCCATAAATAATTATGATTTGGTCTCAAAACTGGATATCGCTAGTTTAATAGCACTACCAAATAAATAAGTATAGCTACAACCAATCTATTCTAGTTTACTAGAAGGTTTCAGGCGTTGTTTTATAGATGAGTTTGATCTATTCGCCTAACAAAATTTCCGATGTGGGACATCTGTGATTAGTAAGTGGTTTGCACCTTGCAAGCTTTAACTAACATGATAACAACATTTCATACATGAGTCACTTAATGTTCCTCACTTCCTCCTAAATTAACAAATATTCTTATATTATATAGCTCAATTTATATATCGAGTTAAATCATGAACCAAACGAGTCGAACTATACGTAGCTCAAGTTCAGCTCATTTGTGTAACAAACTTAATTTTCAACTCAAGTTTGGCTCATTTGGTTCATGAACCAAGTTCAACGAGTTAATTGGCGGATCGAATTTTGAACTATATTCGAGTTGGTTCGGTTCATTGACAGCCTTATTAGTTTGTGTACTTTTTTTGAGGTGATATTAATTTGTTGTTATAGGACCATGAGAAATTATAGTTTTGGACGGAATCCACTCGTAACAAGGGCATCATGTTTTACTTTATTAAAAAAATGGGGCCTCGTATTTTACTACAAATTCCAAAAAGTCAAACACTTAAGCGAGGCTTAATTTGTCACCAATTTACTTTTTTTTTGGAAAAAAACTTAAAACTTTTACAAGTATGATTACCACCCAAGTATGCCTCTTAGAACTACTGTAACACCCATACTAACTTTAACTATTATATTAGCATGTGCGTTAAACTGATACTGGATACATTTAAAAAATTTCAATAATAATGTTACATCACAAATGAATGAATACAAGTATACTCGTTTGTACAAATAATCCAATACTATTACAAATACTTATACAATGTCCATTAAGCTCCTGAGCTGATACACAACGAGCAACTGTACTCCATCCAGCATCTCTATGAAGAACTTCATCACGAACCTCTGACATGCCTGTAAACCTGCACCAGAAGGAATGGGATGAGACATAATGTCTCAGTGAGCTCCAGCCCAACCAACTGTTGGCAACCACAGGGAACCTAGGGTCGCCATGCCTACCTTGGCAATCTTGGGGATTTCCTAGGATCGCCAAGTCTTTATCTGCCTTTGACTATAAGTCTTCCTGTAACTATTGCTTAGAACTGCCTATAACCATTGCCGTAAACGGCCTATGACTATAACTATAATTGTCTATATCCATAACTATGATCTGTCTGTATCTATGACTTAGTGATCGAGGGGAAACCTAGGATCACTTTCTGTTATCTGTCTATAACTATAACCGTAACTTCCTGTAACTATAACTGTAACTGTAACTTTGACTATAACTATGAAACATAAAACATATAAACAGTTCTATAGCAATTTTATGTTAGCTGTTAGCGTTGAACAAACAATTAATCTGAGTTCATTTTACGGAGTGCATCCGGGTGGAGTAACCCCGAAGTACAACATCCCTATAAACCGGTGAAATTCCTATCATATCAGGCTAACACCGGACTCCCTATGAAACGTGTGGACAACCCTCTCGGAGAAGTCCCATCCGGCGAATCCCGGAGTCTGCTGAACACGCCCTATGACTGTGAAACGTGCAAGCACGCCAATATCTTTGATCTTTAATTCTTTAACTTTAACATATGAACATGTAATCTGTTACTGTAATCGTATAACAATTCTATAACGTATAACCTATAACTTATGATTCTTGGCTTATCGTTCTCATAAGCCACCTATGATCGTCGGAAAACCAACACTATGATCTTATCTGTAACTTTGATTGCTGAAGCATTCCTATTATCCTCGTATTCTAAAATGAATACATCTATAATCATGTTTACCTAAAATAGGTTCCAACTTGACTAATATATCACTCTTGGATTCGTGTAGACTGAATCGAGTCCGTAACATTGCCAGGTAAGGGTTAAACCCTAAACTAGATCCTTAACATTTCTATGATAGCTTGTGGGTTAAGGTAACCCTCTCTTAATATTGTGTCTATCCTCATCTATAAACTCATCTATACAAACTCAAGGATAGGTCTTTAAATGCTCATTAGCAATGCTTAACCATTACATGTTGTTCCTTGAGTCCGAAGCAGTATTAGATAGCCGAAACGGTGCGAATAAAGATGAAAAACAACATAATCCTGTCCACCTCAAAATCGTGACACGATTTGGCAATCGTGTCACGATTTGGCAATCGTGTCACGATTTCATGCCCAGAAATCGTGTTGGTTCCTGCCTGTAAAATCGTGACACGGTTGTAAAATCGTGACACGATTTTACCTGCAGTTGGACAGCATAGGGCAAGTTTAAAACATGTTTTCCACCATTTTTGGTCTATCCAATCATGCCCAAACATCATACAACTTAAAGGGATAATTTCTAATGCTTATCAACAGAATACAACATGTAATGATCATGGATTGCTAGCAATTTAGGATTAGGCTCAAAAGTTCATAACTTAGTCATAATACTATAAACTCATGAAACTCAACAAAGTGGGTTCTAAAACCCCTAGGGAGCTCACCTTATACTTGATTCCGATCTTTGCCAAGCTTAACCTCAAAACCCTAGCTCATCACTTGCCCTTTTCTTGCTTTCCTTCATGCTTCTTCTTTTACTTCTTTTGCTCTAACTTCCAATACAAGCTTGCTTGCAAGAGCTTTCTCACAAATATTTGGATGAAGCTTGGATAGGTGATGAAGAGATGATGATGGCGTGTGAGAAGAGGGGAAGAGGGGAAAGGGACCGATTTTGGAGAGGAGAAAGATGAGAAGAAAAATGGGAAAAAATATCTTGGTTCCCTATTTTAAACAATCCTCCCATTTCAAATAATTACAACTTTGTCATTGCTTGCTCATGAAGTTTCTAACACGTTTAATTGATACTTCTAAGCGGGATATTACAACTACATTGTCTAAAATATAGAAAGTAAATAGTCACAAATCACAGGATCTATATCAGGGGTGCATAAAGACCCGCAAACCGGCCCAATATGTCATACCTAAAATAATAAAATCAAGGAAATTGCTCTTCCTCCTGGACAAAATTGTTCACTCCGATACAAACTGACGAAAATATCTCTAACGTGATTTAAGTCACGCAGGTTATACACTAGTGTGACTTAAGTAACGCTCGGTATATCAACGTGACTTAAGTCACGCTGGTGTATAACCTGCGTAACTTAAGTCACGCTTGTTTTAAGTAAGTTATCTTTTCACCAATTTTACACAAATATAATATTTTTTGAAGACTCCAAACATACAATACGTGAAGAGACTATATTAGACCACATGCAAGGACGATAGTGGTTGAACCAGTATAAGTGTCTTTTTCTCTAACTCTTAATTCCGTTATTCCACAATTTTTTATTAATTTAATGTGTGACTCATTGAAAAGAAAATGTTCTATTCTTGAGAAAAAAATTCTACTATTCAAAATTAGAATTTCCATAAAGATTTTTTCGTTTTCTATCAATATATATTTTGGCATTGGATCAAATTTATTTTGTGAAAACTTGATTTTATACCATTGATTGAGCAATAATTTAGTCAAAGTTTGGGTGAATGTCCTCAATTGTGATTTCATTCATTTCAAGTGATTAGCACTGAGGAATGAACTATGTCCCCTCAGTTCTGGATTCCCTAACTTCTCTATTAGAGTGTTAGGTATGATTGGTTTTGGTTTTTTTGAGCTGTAGTAAGAAATGTATAGAGTAAAGATAAACATAGAAAGATAAAGGGAAATAAAATCCTGAAATAAGATTGTTTGAATGTTTTAATTATAGTGTATGAACTATGCATTTATAGCATGAAATATGCTTATTAGCCAAATGGTGTGGCCTAAAGTGATGCACTTTTGCTCAGTTAATTTTGCGGGTAGTATGTGAGTCTTCCTTGCTCATGAGATCTTGGCACCTCACGTTTGACTATGGCTTTCCTCATTCATGACATGATCATTTGACAACATTTAAGGTTTAGGGTTCACGATAATTGTGCATCTTCCCTCATCTCTCATTGTGGTTAGTAGTGCTACAAACATGGAACATAGTTTTGTGCATCATGATCCAGTCTTACTAAGTCTTGACTCGGTCTGATGCCTTTATGACCCAGATACTGCATTAGTGGACTTGAGAAGAAACCAGCTTCCCTCGCTTGGCAGCCCTAGTGTAACACCCTATTCCCGACAAGTATTTTGTATATCAAAATACGATTTAAAAATTAAACACACGAGGGTGTCACACATATCGTCGTTCAAAAATCACTTCAAATTAATTAAATATATCGCAGCAGAAAATAAGTGCAAACATCGTCACATTTTCTTAATAAAATAAACTAAGTTCAAATAATGAATTCCAAAACAAAATATACTAAATGAAAATAAACCTCAATCCCTAGTGTTACAGAATCAGAGCTTGACCCAAAATAAAATAAAAGACTCCAAGCAGCGAAAGAAAATGACGAGAAAGGCTCCTCGTCGTCCTCCAACTCACGACTTCTACGGTTTTTCGTCCTGAATATCTACACCACAAAGTCGTAGATGTTCAATCCACAATCGGGGTGAGAATATATCGAAAATAAGAATCGCATAATCATAGCGAATAGAAACAAGGCATAAAACACATAAGCATCATCAATTATATATTCATATATAAATTATTCACATCGTTAGATAATCAACATTCACATAATTTAATAAATCACAATAAACAAGGATCACTTAAACAAAGTCAATCATCAATTAAGGAATTAGCAACTCATCAACGAAACACAATAATGTATGCAATACTCCTAGATTCGACTGTATATGCATGTGGTACCAAACATATCACTATCGTCAAATATTTTGGACATCAGAGGTATGTTAATGATTTTGTTCACACCATCGTTAAATACAATATCATTAAATAGACTCGACTACGAATGCATGAACGTCAAGTAGTTACTCATCAATACACATCATTTAATGACTCGACAAAAGGGCTATTTTCTTCTTAAAAATTATTTTCTCCCATTCTCTTTTTAATTAAACTACTATCATTAATTAAAGTTCTAGTTTATTTATACTACCCTTATTAATCCATTGTCTCTATCCCAATTAACTAAATAAACCCACCCAAACATGTCAAAATTGATTTAATTCAAATAAAAATAATAATAAAATAATAATGTCAAACAATCAATACTCATAATAATAATAATAATAATACTAATATTATCTAATAATAATACTGATCATACCTGATCAGAAGGTGACTACGGTGCAGTTTTTGACACGGTGGTTGAATGCCTTTGTGTTGACTGGAACGGCAGGGGGGTGTGTACTTGTAGACACACCGACGCTCAAGTAGTATGAGATCAGATTGGAGTTTAGAGAGTGAAGAGATTCTAACCTTGGGACTGCAGAGAGTCCCATTTATATAGAGGTGGGTGTTGCAGGTGCCGTTGTATGGCACACGTGTGGCTCGGCGGTTACGAATTCGTAAGAATCATAACCGCCGATGAGAGATTCGCGGGAACGTGGTAAAGAGACGTTACTAATCGTTTGAATCAGTCTTTGTTTGCTCCGAGCACCCCCTCGCGGGGAGGAGGTGTGTTGCGAGTAATTGCAAGATGTTGGATCTGGAACTTTTTGTATTGGGCCTACCGAGTTTGCTCGGTTCAAAACAAATACTAATAAATTAATATTAAAAATTCGGGTGTTACACCTAGCAATCGCCTAACCTTCCATCGGTTGGAAGAGGTTTCCTCACCTGTTGTTTAATCACCTATTTTTCAATATCAGCTACCATGTGTGTATATATATATATATATATATATATATATATATATATATATATATATATAAGAGTAGACATATATCTAATTATTTTGTAATTGAGGGTAAAAATCTGCAAAAAAAAAATTTGTGCAGATTTTTTTTTTTTTGAGTATGTTCATAAATTGAATAGCTTAGTTGATTTATCGTGTATATAATTCACTTGTTATAGTGTTATCTAGATTGTGTAATGTTTTGAGTGTGTTGAATCTTTAAAACCCTACTTGAATTCATTTTCAATCACGTAGATTAACGTGGGTTTCCTTATCGAGAAACCCATGAATCTAATCCATTGCTATGCCTATAAAAATATTAACAGAATATGTGTACTATTTAAGTTAATTTTCAAAAAGGTACGTGCAATTTTCTGGAAATTAAAAGAATTATTGTGACCTTTTTTTGTTTGAACCATCAAACATTTACACTGCAATTTCGATCACCGCGTGGTGTAGCATTGTCTAAAGATAAACCATATATATCAACCCTTTCTAGAATCTTAATTATAAATACAATTCCTTATTTTAATTGTAAATTAATGCAAATCCTTCTTAGATGATGTTGATCTGAATCATTTTATATACAACATGTTGATTAATTTACAAATGTATGTGTTACATCTTCTAGAAACCAATCCAACTAAAGTTGCAAGCAGACCAACCAAGCATATATTTTATTTTCAACACTATGAAGAACAAACACGTTAGAAACACGTCGATTGAATGACAAAATTGCCCTCTGACTATATATCATTGGAAAATTGGATATATTTGTACTATTTGCTAAAGCATGATATTTCCCTTCTTTTGTGTGGTTTTTAATTGGTTTTGAAGTTTAAAACTTTTACTAGAACTTTGCTTTATTGTATTGATGTGCACATACAAACAATAACCTGTGTTACAAAAAATTAAATGTCAACCCAAACCCAACAAATCCAAAACGAAAATGAAATTAGTAACTCATTTTGGTTCCGTGCAATTGCACATGACTTCATTTAAATTAGATAACGAAAGCAAAGATTCTTGAATGTTACAAAATTTCCTAATATGACAAGACAAAATATTTTCTACAAGAATTATCAACATGAATACATTAAAGTCAAGCGGCAAGGGTAGCTATGTCATTTGCATTTAACCAACTTGTTAGACTTAGGATAACCGGTTCCACATTTATCAAACTATGTTAAACAAATTGGGTAGATATTTCTTATTTTCTTCCTTGTCAAGCAAACTACTACATATTAACTATAATTAAACTTTCTTATTTTCTTCCTTGTCAAACAAACTACTACATATTAACTATAATTAAAAAAACAAATGTGGTATAGTTGATAAATAATTGAGTCTCTTAAATATGTGATCAGAAATTGACATTTAACCAGTGTATTTTAAATAAGTAACTGATAAGATATCTCATAAATAAATCTTCATATATTTCTATAAATCAATCTACAGTTTTCAACTTAAGATATATCTTTAACTACCTTAAGCGAAAGGAAAAACAACTCATCAAATAGTTTGACTCAAGTGGTTAATCACTTTAATTAAGGAAGATGGAATAATCATTGCGTGACTTTACTTACTTTTGGCTCAAATTTAGACTATTATAACACTTTTTCTTGGAAACTTAACACACACAAAAAAAAACTACAACCCTTTCAATATATATACGTACGTATGAACAAAGAATAAGAATTACATCGTATATATGACCAAGACAACAAACAAAAGAAATTATAAGAAAAATTCAACGTAGGGAAGATATAAAAAGGAGTTGAATAACCTATTTTCTCTATTAGCAGTTGAAGATTTTGAATACTACCTCTCTTACAAAGTCATAAGCCCGTTTCCAATTTTTTCATTATCTCTCTTCCTACCTAATTCGTAACACATTCTCACCAACAAAACCTTCCTCAAATATCTCTATATATAAACATTAGAAAAAACAAATACAAACCATATATCATGAGAATAATATTGTAGATTACTCTCTATACTCTGCAAAACAAATTCTCAAATTAATTTGAAGACTTTTACACTTGAAATATTATATCAACAAACAATGAAACTCAATGGAAATCAATTTTCCCAGCAAGTTGTTTCAAGGGAGAGTATCCATCACCTAAACCAAAGAAAGTGGTAGCTACAAAACCAAGAAGTGCTTCAACATCAACTCATAGGATTTCAATAGAGGAATTGAGTAATCCAAACGCAACAGAAGATTTATCTATTTCTCTAGCAGGATCTAATCTTTATGCGTTTACAGTAGCTGAGCTTAAGGTTATAACACAACAGTTTTCTTCTAGTAATCATCTTGGTGCTGGTGGGTTTGGACCTGTTCATAAGGGGTTTATAGATGATAAGGTTAGGCCTGGTTTGAAGGCTCAATCTGTTGCTGTTAAACTCTTGGACTTAGAAAGCAAACAAGGTCACAAAGAGTGGTTGGTAAGTACTTTTTATTTTCATTTTTTTACCACATCATGGTTTTACTAATAAGTACTTTTTAGATATTTAGTTTTTAAATTAGGATTAAATATTGTTGTATCAATGTCTATAATTTAGTCCTTAGAAATACTCAATATTTTGTTCAAGTGATTTGGTCTAAGAGTGAAATTAGGATTGAATATAGGATTGAGTAGTTCAACTGATTTAAACTAAGAGTTAAAGATTTTGGAGGATTTAGGTTCACGCTTGGATGAAGGAAAAAAAAACAATATTCATTTTAGCAAACAATATTCGTAGTTTATGATATTGTAAACGTGGTATACTATTGAACAATAAATTTAGTTACAGTAAACACTTCTGACACTACAAGATATTACGAGAATTAAAAAATGAGAGAGTAATAAATAATTACAATCGTCACTTATATGTCACCGCAAGAAAAAATAAAATTAGTAACCAAAACTGAAAAGGAAAAAGATGAACTTATTTCAGTGGTGTGAATGTGATTAAGAGACAAAAGTAGAAGTAATGTCATGTGTATGCCTTAGTTATTTTTAGAAAGAATCCTTTTCGTAATAAGTGATTTTGACTTTTGACTTCTAATCCTTTGATTTTATAACTTGTGCTTACAGACTGAAGTTGTTGTTCTGGGGCAATTAAGGCATCCACACCTTGTGAAGCTAATAGGATATTGTATTGAAGATGAACATAGACTTTTGGTATATGAATATTTACCAAGAGGCAGCTTGGAAAATCAATTATTTAGAAGTAAGATTTATTTATTACTATGTCACAATAATGTGATTAATTGTCTTCTTTAATTTCAATATGTATGTAAGTAGAAAATTAACTTAGTTTTTATTTATATTTTTTTGTAGGATTCTCAGCATCACTACCATGGTCAACAAGAATGAAAATTGCTGTTGGAGCTGCAAAAGGTTTAGCCTTTCTTCATGAAGCAGAACAACCTGTTATTTTTAGAGATTTCAAAGCTTCAAACATCTTGTTAGATTCGGTATGTATCACACTTCATCTATTGTTCTATTGTTCGATTTATCGAATGATTTTATTAATATGCACGGTTTTTAGTGTAAAAAAATAATTACACATACATTCGATCATATCTTACTACTCTGTCACTTAGTTACATAAATACACAATTATCTATGCGGTGAAATCTGATTGAATGCCATGTGTAAATTAAAAATTACATAGGTGAAGGTCAACTATAAACTCTTAATTGAAACATATTTCATAATTATTATACTCATTTTATTTTATTTTATTTTTCAGGATTATAATGCAAAACTCTCTGACTTTGGGTTGGCAAAAGATGGTCCAGAAGGAGATGACACCCACGTTTCAACAAGAGTTATGGGTACTCAAGGGTATGCTGCCCCAGAATATGTCATGACAGGTAAAAACAAACATGTTGAATTATGTTGTCTTAGCTTTTAGCGTTCAATAAACACATACTACACCCAAAAAAATGTTTTAATAGTTTTTCAAATGTACTTGTGAAGCACTATCTATTTTTTCTCAAGAGTTGTGAAGCACTTTCTAAAATATACTTTACATAGCTCCCAAGAATAATGTACTTATTGTCAAAAAATGAATAATGTACATGTGTAATAGTTATCTTTTCAGTCTTAATTATAGATTCATTAAACACAAATATAGGAATATCCATTCACTTTAAATCATGTGATGTGTGTTTTCACTAATCATGTCTACGTCATATGATCAAATAATACGGAAATTAAAAACCCATTCTGAAAATGTCAAAAATCAACAAAAAGAACTTAAACCCGCAATAAAAAAAAATATTTGGGAGACTAAAAACGTTTTTAGATATATTTTTTGTTTGTTTTGACATGTGAGTCAGATAAAGGGATCTTAGTGATTCTAAGTTTGACCGAATCAATCAAGGGAACTCATGTTTGATCATAAGCTAGAACAACCCTTAACCAAGTTTTACTTAAAATACTTAAACATTGTTTGGGTATTATTAATTAACAATTATCGTGACAATGTGCTACATTAATGATGCCAGCATATGATTAACTGGAGCTGGAATTCTTATGACTGAATCAATTATATTTTAATTAATAATGTTTCTTATAGGTCACTTGACGGCCAAGAGTGACGTGTATAGCTTTGGAGTAGTCTTGTTGGAGTTGCTAACAGGGAGAAAGTCAGTGGATAAAAATCGTCCTCAAAGGGAGCAAAACCTAGTAGAGTGGGCAAGACCAATGTTAATTGATTCAAGGAAAATTAGCAAAATTATGGATCCAAAACTTGAAGGACAATATTCTGAAATGGGTGCTAAAAAGGCAGCTTCATTGGCTTATCAATGTCTTAGCCATAGGCCAAAGAGTAGGCCAACAATGAGCAATGTGGTTTAAAATTTTGGAACCTCTACAAGATTTTGATGATATTCCAATTGGACCATTTGTATACACTGTTCCAATTGATAATAATGAAGTGGCTAAAGAAAAGATCAAGCAAAGGAATATGAAACAAATAAGGAGAGGAGAAGGGAAAATGATAAATATCATAGGAATGGTCATAGGCATCATCCACTTAAATCTCCAAAGTCGCCGAGTCCTCAATCTCAACCGCAATCACGACAACAACCACGGCCACGACCACATCTGCAGATTGACAAGCATCGAAATGGTAGAGAAAGCGGGTCAAATTCTCCTTTGCCATACATAATCGAAATGGTAGAGAAAGTGGGTCAAATTCTCCTTCGCCACATATAAATCGAAATGGTAGAGAAAGTGGGTCAAATTCTCCTTCGCCACACATAAATCGAAATGGTAGAGAAAATGGGTCAAATTCTCCTTCACCACATAAAAAAAGATATGAAACTTAGGATAATGGATACAAAAATCAGTTTGTATATATACTAATATTTTTCAAAAACATGTTTAGTGATTTTATGTAGTGTACAAACTACTATAGCCTAAGTGTGATTAGCAATCATTTGCATGCCAAGAGAGAGTACATAAACACTAGGGAGAAAAAAGATGAGAGTGGGAGTGCAATTGTAATGACCTCACATGGAAGATATGCTTGAGTTAGTTTTATTTTTCATTCTTCAATTAAAGGAGGAATTATAATTTTGAAGGTGTACATTTGCTTCTTGGTGAATCAAATGAATGGTTCAACAAATATACAATGACTAAAAAGATTTGTTGAACAAATTTAAGATCTTTCAACACTGAGGATTACAGCTAAGTGTTGACCAAAAGTGTAATTGAGAATTTAAGATAATGGGTAACATGCCACTAGGTGCTTTGTGTATGTGCGCAGCTAAACCCATGGCATACTCTAGTCTTTGTTTGGCCATTAACATTAGTAACTAGTTGGTAACTTTATGCAAATCAGACTCTAAATTAATCACAAACTAATCTTTTGTTAGGACAAATATTTCGGTCAATATTGAAATTTTAGTAATAAAAAAGAAAAGAAGATGATAGATTCCCCTTTCCTAAAAAAACAAGAGAATAGGAATAATAATAAACAAAAGTGAAAGAGAGAAAGAAGATACAATTTAACGGTGGTCGGTAAATGATAAAATCAAAGAAAATAGAGTAAAAAAAAACTTTTTTTATTTATTTGAGTAAAAAATATAATATGATTCAAATATTCAAAAAAATTACAGCTTCTCTATTTTCCACAGTGAGAAATGATTGAGTTTCGGTCCCACGTCTTATAATGTAATTCTTCCATAATTTGTTCCCACCAAAGGGATTGTCCAAAAACCACCTTCAATGCAAGTGTATTGGAATGTATGTGTATTGAACGAACATTGATGGTAGCATACACATCGGTGGTATAGAGGAGTGTTTTCACATAAACCAACACCGTTGTGTTTAGGGCAAAGATATATCACTCATGGACATGGTTTCTTTAGGCTTTGTTTAGTACTAGTTTAGAGGGGGGGGAGAGGGGGTTTTGAAAAAAAAAAGGGAAAGAGTGTAACACTTTATTCTCGACAAGTATTTTGTATATAAAATACAATTTAAAAATTAAAAAACGATGGTGTGTCCTACATATCGTACAAAAATCACTTCAAATTAATTAAAAATATCGCAATGGAAAAAGAGTTCAAACACCGTCATATTTTTTATAAAATAAACTGAGTTCAAATAATGAATTAAAAACAAAATATACTAAATGAAAATAAACCTCGTTCCCTAGTGTTACAAAATCAGAGTTTGACCCAAAATAAAATAAAAGACTGCAAACAACGAAAGAAAATGACGAGAAAGGCTCCTTGTCGTCCTCTAACTCACGGTTTCTACGGTTCTTCGTCCGAAATATCTACACCACAAGGGTGTAGGCGTCCAATCCGCAATCGGGGTGAGAATATATCCAAAATAAGAATCGCATAATCATAATGAATAGAAACAAGGCATAAAACACACCAGCATCATCAATCATATTTTAATATATAAATTTATTCACATCGTTACATAATCATATTTTCACATCGTTAGATAATCAACTTCACATTGTTTAAAAAATCAACATTCACATCATGTAATAAATCGCAATGAACAAGGATCACTCAAACAAAGTCATCATCAATTTAGGAATTAGCAACTCATCAACGAAACACAATAATGTATGCAATGCT